>JAWWLR010000092.1:90802209-90812715 GCA_035041075.1 Acraspis erinacei | reverse complement strand
GATGAAGCATCCTTCAAGTTTCTGATCCAGACTGATTTTCTGAAGATCCAAGCCTTGCCGTCGAAATTTCCATAATTGATCTTTTTTTGACTGTCTTCAGGCGTAAGTAACAATCCAATGAATGGGTTTGGTTCACGTGAACTATCCCTTCCTTCTAGTTATGATCGGTTTCGTGGACCACTAGTCACTTTTTGTTTTTTAACTTGGAGGAGATTAGGTTTAGCGAGCCCTAGCATTAGAGAGCCGAGCGATTATTGGTTTTGGTCAAAAGACCAATTTTCTCGACAATACTCGTAAGATCTTTGTGAGCAGACATGGGAAGACCCGTTATAATGACCTCTATGTCCCTGATCGCATCCTCTAAGCTAGTAATCCTTTCTCCATGTGAGACTTTGATCTCTTCGTAATGCTTTTTGAGCGGAAATGTCTAGATTGAAGTTGAGCCGAGACAGAAGCCGAGTCAGCACTTTGCACTTGCGCTCGCCGTAATTGCTTCCACTTTCTCCAGACGGTCGCAGATCAGATTGAGTTTGGCTAGGATCATCGAGCAAACATGATCAGGGTCAGCGAGAGGTTAGCTACTGATGGTTGTAGGAGCAGTTTGTTCATCAAAAAGTTCGTTTGGATTTTTTAGTACGGGCTGAGTGGGGGACGTATTCTCTTTCGTTGAACTCATCAGGGAATTGTGGCTGCTAAGTAGTGTATCCTCTGAAAGGGCATTGAGTTTGGAAGTTCCTGAAGATTAAAAGGTTGGGACCCCTGCGCCAAGAACAACATCGGGCGTCAAGAAAGAAGAGACTTTGGAAGCCTCATCCGTAAAACTGAAGCTGAAGTGACACTGCCTGCAGACCGTAAGGACTTTTTCCTTCTGAGATACATCGTAGAACTCAGTGCATTTCGGGTGGTAGGTTTCATTGCAGGATTCAAAAAATTTGGCAATTCTTTTAATAGTGCCCCCCACATGTATTACAGTTGGGCTTTAGGCTAATTTAGGCCATATTATTCATTGAAATCGACACTTAACCACTGAGAGAACATCTCACAAGGGCAATTACACTTCAACTTGTATTTTTTAACGGTGATTTGACCCAATTACCGCCACTTTTCAATGCTTACGCTTCTGAAAATTCCACGCTGTCACCACTATTTTACACAATTAGTTTCAAACCATTTTTATACAATCAGGGTGCATTACACCCCCTTCACACTCTCTAGGGGAGTAAAAGGTCACTAAATCTGCACTATAATCACCTCATTCGAAATTATTTATTAATATCACTACAATTAATTTACTTTCGGAAGTTTTTATTTGTCAAATTTTTGAAAAGGCGAGAGCTTTATCTTTTTCATACATGTCTATCTCGTCTAAAATATTTGTAGTTTAAGAAATAACTAGTTATATAAAGCTTTAAAAATGTTGAAAACTACAATTTTCGAGGCTAGTTTATGTTCTAAAAATCAGATGTATGACAAAAATAGTTGTTCTATGATTTTAGGATTCACAATAATATCATCGATGATGTAATTTTAAATAAAAAACCTTATATTGAATACCAGACACATCAAATATTGCAGATTTGAAAATATATTTTTTTAAATTGACACGACTTAAAAGATTTTTGAAAACTTCCGAAGAAAAGCTTTTTACGAATTCTTAAAAGCTTCAAGTAAAAACCTAACTTACTTAAGGTAGTTGTCCTGCAAAAAATCAGATCTATGAAAGAAATAGTTTGCCTATGTTTTTAGGAATCAGAATAATATCATTGACGATTTAATAGCAAATAGAAAACATTACTTTAACTAGAAATCGAAATATTATATTTTTTGTTTAAAATTGGTACTTGTAGTGGAAAATTCATCTTTTCTAGTTAAAATTTCTAGTGTTTGGTTAATTTATTTTTTCGGCTGATTTAAACAATTTAAGGTATCAAATAAAATTATTGTTTTGTTAAGGAATCATCATTTTGTTTTGAAATTTAACTGATTTTTGTAAAATTCATCTTTTTGGCTTAAAAATTTGACTATTTGGTTGAAAATGGAAAAATTTAATTTTTGGTCGCAAATAATACTAAATAGTTAAATTTTAAAAGAAATGGTCTATTTTCAATCAAATAGTATTAGGTTTTATAGATTTTTTGTCTGTTTGTCCTCAAAGCACAACCTTTTTTTAGAAAATTTGTGTATGAAAAAAAAAATTGACCACTTTGGTTTATCGTTTATCTTTTTTGATAGGTAACTCAACCAGTTAGTTAAAATTTCAACTACTTTGTTAATTTTTGTTAACACCTCTTCGGTTAAAAATAGAAACTTGACTCATTTGTTGTAAATTTTCTTTTTTCGGTAGGAAATTAATCTTCGTTGTTTAATGTTCATTTATTTGGTGGATGATTTAAATTAAAAAATTGAGTTTTACAGGAAAAAAATCAGCTTATTTGATAAAAATTCAAGTATTTTGATGGAGTTCAAGTATTTGGTTTGCTATTCTAGTATTTTATTAAACTCGACGTTTTCTCCGATGAAATCAATTGATTTTTTTAATAAGTCTTTTTATTACAGCTAAGCAATAATGAATTAAATTTAACAGAAATATTTGTTTAAAAGACTTATTCTTTATAATGATCATTTCTTTGGAAAATGCTAGAAAGTCGCAGTTTTTTTAATTTTCTAATTTGTGTGCGCTTTTAAATTACAGTGAAATAATAATTAATTTTACTTAATAAACATAATTTTTTTAAATTTATTATTATCTTTAATATTATTATCATTTAACAATGTTAGAAATTTACGGTTTTTTCTGAAATTTTAACTTTCTGTCTGCCTTTCACTTAGCAGGAGATGATAGTTAATGCAATTTTTTAAAAAACATTGTTTAAAAATTTTATTCTAATTAATAATTATTTAAGAAACTTATTATGGCTTATCTTCTCTTAGAATAGTGCTAGAATATTGCGGGTTTTTCTTAAATTTTCAGCTCTTCTTTGACTCTCTGGTTAGGGATTAATAACAAATATGAATATTAATTTTTTAAAAAGGCTATTAGAAGCTACTTCAAAGAAAATTTACATATAGAAAGATTCATAAAGAAGATCTTAAGAATGTTTCAAATATCTGGTTTATAACGGAATAATTTATTCGAAAAATAGAAAAAAAAACTATTTAAAAAATGATTCTCTCTATTGCTTATTTATTAGTTGATCATAACTAAAAATCTAAAGTAAAGTTAGAAATTTTAGAAGGTTGAATATTAAAAAACCGAAAGTTCCTTGTATTATGCGAAAAGATTATAGAAAATAATAAAATATTGTTTAAACAATTGTGTTTGTTGATTCAAAATAATTATTTTCTCTTTCTAGTCAAAACGTGGACAAAAAGTGACAAATTTTAGAATAAACTGCATCTTCATAGTATTATTTGTAATAATATTCATATAAATAATAATGAATTGTTAAAACTAGTGTCTCTGTTAAATTTACTTAATTGATTATTGCCTTGCCCTACATGAAATGTAGACAATTTTCAAAAAGAAGACGAGATTTTCTAACTCTATTCTAAGAAAAAATTGCTAAAGAAAATAATAAATTGTTCAAACAATGTATGTACCATTCTGATGATAGAAGGTGTTACTTCATGTATTGGAAACCATTTGTTTTTATAAACGATTTGTATTTATAAACCGCAAAGAAATAATAATTAGTGCCTAAAACTCTCAAGCCTAAATTTTTCGATAACGGTGTTATCTTATGTTTTAACTTAATCTGCCTAATATTGACTATTCTGGATAAGATTTACAGAAACATATTTTGTTTCTATGTGAAATGCGGTTTAAACATTAATTTTATTTAATGTAAGGTGAAATAGATATAAATTGAACAAAATTTTTATTTTCCATTCGGAAGGTATCCAGGGTCATGTAACGTAACATATTTACAATAATAAGTTTCACAATCTAACCTTCTTACTGTTTCAATAATGATGAAAATATTATGGTTTTTATCAATCATGTGTATTTATCTGCTTCCGAAATTCTATAACATTCTCTTAATTAATATGCGCGGTCCTAAAGAAATCAATATATTTTCACAAATTATCGACTTTCTAATTATTTAAAAAAATCGAATTAGTAATTACTTTCTAATCTGTAGTTTCACTAGTAATTAGTGGAACTTCACTGATTTAGACTCAAAGAGATACAAAGAAAAATCTTTTATTCCAATTCGGGAAAAAAACAAATTTTTGAAGTCCTTTTCGGTTGCAAATAATATAATTTTGCGGTAATTTATGGAATGTTACGATATACAATTGATCACAATACTGTAAATTGCCAAAAATTTCCGGAAACTTATACAAATCGCCTACAATTTCTATAAATTTTCGAAAATTTATAGACATTTTTTAATTGAATTTTGGGCAATTTATGGTAAGTTAACATAAATTCCCTTTCATATTACCATATATTACGAAAAATATCCGGAAATTTATAAAAATGACGAAAATCTTTTTTTGAGTAGTTTAGAGTAATTTACAATATTTAAAATTGCCCACAGCTACCCAAATATGACCCAATAAACTAGATTTTTATGTATTATTGTTATTTTTCTGCAATTTATATCGTCTTCATTCATAAAAATAATTATTAGTACACGATTTGAATATCACCCAAGGCTTCCGAAACAATTTCTGGTTATTTAAATACATGTAGCTTATTTAAACAATTAATAACGGTTAATTTCTAAAATTTCTAAAAAGTGAGCCAGAAGTGTCCACTTTTTTCTCAAATTTATTTAATATGTGTTTAAAAAATATGATTTTTTGAACAATTTTTTTATATTGTTAAATCTTCTTTTCTGAATTTAACATAATATTTAATCATTTTGAGGAATAGTACGTTCTGTTAAAATCGCCATGTCATTGTATAAACAATAATATAAAGCTTATAGCACAATTTACTCCTCTTCAATGTTATGTAATATTTATTTATAATATTTATAATATTTATAATATTTATAATATTTATAATATTTATAATAATTATAATATTCATAAAAATCTCTCGCTCAATTTTGCATGCTCTTGAGCTTCGCGCTCTTTTTTTTACATCAACTGCGCACACTTTACCTACATTATTTTAAATATCCTCAATATTATAACTCAAATCGAAAACCTCGATTTAAACTTCTGAGGATTGCCCACAGGAAAAATTGTGCAGTAAAAAGTGTTGCAGATAATCATTAATTTGGGCTAAAGTCAGCTAGTGTAAGGGTAATGTCGCTCAGGGTAATTGAGAAGGGGGTAACTTATACCTGACATTACCCTGGAGGTGGATAATGTGGATGCAAAGTGTCGCATGCTGACTTTGTATACATGTAAAGAAGCTGCTGTAAATATGGAATTATAACATAATTACACCTACAAAGTACGCCAGAAAGATAATACTGGACATTAACCATTAAATTGATGACCAGCGTGTCCACTCAAAACACTTTATTCGTCAAAACCGAGCGCCCCCTGGCGCTCAAGCTATAAAGCCTATTGTGCCACACCCTTAAATATCGCTGTCAGTAGTTGACCCCAGACCTCTTGATGAAGCCCAGTATGTCAACCACCGAAAGTATTAAGACTTCCTCAGGTTTTATGAAATAGGACCCAAGGGTCTCATGCCTGAGCCTAGACAAAGCCGGGCACTGGCACAATATATGCAAAGATGTTTCATCATTTCTGCCGCACCTCCTGCACTCTGTCGAGAGGTTATACCCAGTTATGCCCAGAGAGCATCTGAACCACTGTCCTTACGTCTTTCTTTGGCAAACCTAGGATTTCCCTGGCTCTGTCAACTCTGTACGTCCCAGTACTGGTTCTGGACCTATGTATTCACTTGCCGCACCGCATCTTGCCAGCTGATCCGTCTTCTCGTTGCCCTTGAATCCTGTGTGTCCAGGGACCCATATGAGAGCCACTTTGTTTTTTTCTGCAACTTGGTTCAATGCCTGTTTGCATTCCCACACCAGTTCTGATGTTGTATCTGGGTTTCCTCCTGCAGTTAGTGTCGCTTGGCTGTCCGAACAGATCGTAATCGGTCTTCCAGCAGCCTTCTCTTCTAATAGTGTTTCAGCACAGTGAAGGACGGGAAGGACCACAGCCTGAAAGATAGTAGCATGTCTCCCAAGCGGGACCACCACTTCCCTCCTCTTTGCACTATCGTAGATTCCTGCTCCAGACCCTCCCTCTCCCCTGGAGCCATCCGTATACCAGATTTCCCCTTGGAGGATTGGGTTCCCATTTCCTTTCCACGCATCCCTACTTGCAATGCAGACGCAGAAAACACTGGCAAAATTGAAGCGTTTTGCTATTCTATCTTGCCTCATCTCAAGAATCGGCAGTGAGCTGATTTCACTCGGGAGCCTAGTGCGTCTAGTCCCTCGTGCCCATCTATTTATTCTCACCAGGCGGCTCATCGCGTGTGCTGCTTTTGCAATTATCGCGAGGTGTAGGGGTTCTTCGCAGAGCATAAAGCCTATCGCCACTGTGGGCGTAGTCCTCATTGCTTTCGTCAGAGCCATAAAGGCTAGCGTTTGATGTCGTCGCAGCCTGTCCTGCATTGGTTTAAGTTCTGCCGTGGCTACAAGATCACGGCCGCATGAAGAAGCCTTGGTTTAAGGACAGCGGAGTAGAACCATGCAAGCATTTTAGGTCCCACTCCACACGTCAATCTAAAAGCTCTCCTACACATCCAGAAAGTCATGACGAATTTCATGCATTGGGTCTCCAGGTGCTTTGCCCAGTTCAGTTTGCTATCCAGGACCACTCTCAGCTATTTAACCGACTCTGAGAACGTCAGCCTCCCACCATAAAAAACAGGAGCGTCAACTTTCGGCATCTTGTAATTCCTCGCGAAGATGGCCTATTGGTCTTTCCCGGATTTACCGAGAGCCCTGAAGTATCCCACCAGAGCTCCACGATGCGCAGCGCCGACCTTGTAAGTCCCATCAATGTTTCCAGATGAGCCCCCCTAACTAGGATTACAAAGTCAACCGCTTATCCCTGAGTATAATACCCCTCTTTATTAAGCCTGCGAAGGATACAATCCAGTACCCTGCACCACAGGTGGCGCTAGTCCTCTAACAAGGCATTCACACCATCTGGTTTCGAGTCTCCTCTGCCGTAGCATGCTACCTATCCAGCTTCCTAGCTGGCCCGGCACACCACACCTCAAAGACTCTCGACAGATGACTTCTGGAGGAGTAGTACTGAAGGCACCCTCTATATCCAAGAACGTACCCACAGCAAACCCCTTTTGCTCCAACTGCTGCTCCAGATTTGCTACCACAGCATGGAGTGCAGTTTCTACCGTCCTTCCATGCCGATGGAACGTACCCTAGAGCGATATTTGCCCTAAATAACTTCGTCAGTGGAGGAATGATCAATTCCAGACCTTTTTGTAAAGCGCTGGGTAGCTGCCATCCGCCCCTGGTGATGTAAAAGGGCAGAAGGGGCCGAAGGCCCATTCCACCTTTTTGCTGTCTACAACCTTTGAAGCGAAATTCCAATCGGCCCTCCTCAACTCTTGGCCCACGTCTTCCTCCTCCTGGTCAGTTTGGATTCGCTGAAAACCCGGGAAGTGAACTTCCATCAGGTGATTCAGCGTTGCTTCTTTGTCTTCGGCAAACTCACCATTTTTCGAGCCTTATTAGCCCGAGGTGAGCTTCCGGGTTTTTCGCTTGAATCTCGTGGAGCCTTGCTGTTTCCGGAATATCTTTCGATTCCTCACAGAAGCCTCTCCAGTCTTCCTGCTTATACCTTCTAGGAGAGATGGTTACGAGTCCTGAATATGCACCTCAGAGCATGGAAATCGATGAAATGAGTGATGAGGCTGGCGAAAATACTAGGACTGCCGAAAGCGATATCGAAAGCGACAGGACTGTCGATAGCGATATCGAATGTGAAGAAAGTAGCGATAGTGATATCGAGTCTGAAGAGAGTAGCAGCGACTTCTACTTAGAAGTTTAGGATTGTCGAAAGAAGCGGCAGAAGTTTTAGCAACAAGCTTGAAAAAAAAACTTATTAGCCGAAGGTACGAAGTTTGCATTTTATCGAGATCGAGATAAAGAATTTCGAGCATTTTTCAAAAAAGATGAGGGATCTTCTTCGGTATTTTGCTGTGATATTCGCGTTTTAATGAATGCTTTAAAGAAAGACTGCTATGTGATTCAAGATGCACTAAAGAAGAGTATGATAACGTGAAAGAACTTCTTCGAATGATCAAATATAAAGAGCACGAATGGAAATTATCTGGTGATCTTAAGATCGTAACATTGTTATTAGGCCAGCAATCATGTTATACAAATTACCCTTGTTTTCTGTGCTTATGGGATAGCAGGGATTCAAAAAACCATTATACAAAAAAAGTGCAAGGTGTTTCCACAAATTTTAAATGCCAAATTGGTAGCAGTTTTTTTCGATGGACCGCAAATCCTAAAAGTGATGAAAGATTCAAATTTTATAACAACTATTACAGAAGTAGATAGATAAACGTTTGTTTTTCAGCCTGCTGGCTTTAAAAAATTGACTTGCTTACACTTTCATTTTTACAGTATTTCCTTACAACTACATTTTTTTAAACTAACATCCATCCACACTTTATCTCTAAGCCGACCTCGCCTTCCTCGCTTCGCATCGCGTCGCCCGCATGTCGCTATTGTCTCGCCTCGCACGCCTGACGCTACTTTCTCGCCCTGCTTCACATTGCCAGCCTCTGCATCTGCAGCTAATAACTAATCCTTATCCAATTTCAAAGAAAGTTCTCAATCCTGATTCTTAATTTTCTATTTATTTATATTCTTTTCTTTTCTGTTAATATTTCTATGTCACGTACCCGGTGCTCGTCAATAATAGCAAACAAATTTTAATCGCTGACGTTTCATAGATTTAGATTATATAAAGATATTCCAGCATGATAAAGTAAACCTCATTATCATTTCAGAAAATTCATAATTTGTTGATGAACTGAATTGTTTAATAAACAAATGAATATTTCGAGCACTTATCGACGGAAAATTTCATTTCTTTCAATGACAATCCTTTTAATTGGGAACTTCATGATAATTTTAGCAACATTCATAGATGGTTCATAAATTTTATGATTTTTTTACACACAAAAGGGTTTTAATAAATTGAAAAATACATTTAATATTTGCTCTACATAAATTCTATAACATATGAAAAGTTGGGACACTCTCCAGTCTGAAGAAAGTTCTTATTTCACTGCCAAAATATGACTTCAGGCTTCCATTTTGTCATTTTACGTCAAGAAATGCCCGAAAAAGACAATTTTTCTTCGGAAAAATTCCTGAATAATGCATTTGTTTACTAAATTGGTTTATAATATTAACAATAATAGTCTTAAGAGAAATCTACTTTCATTAAAATATTGCTTCCGTTCACATTTCTTGCAATAGAACTTTAAGAAAAGGTTTAAATTATTGAAAATTATAGAAAACACATTTTCCACAAATTATTATTATTACACCATTAAGCCGTTTCCCTTTCTGGGTAGGCGTGATTCACTCGGCGGGGAAGGGAGTATTGTGAGGAAGGGGTTATAAAATTTTTAGATTGATCTAGAGCTATCGTATTATTTATTTAAATAATAAAGTAGTTCGGCAACACTGCTCCGACCCAGGTTGCTGATCAATCTCTCTGATTTGTTTATACATTTTTGTTTTGTTTATGGTACCAGGATGGAATATCTTTGTATAATTTAAATCTATGGAACGTCGACTATTATAACACTTCTCTCAGGGGAATCAATTCTCAATCATTATATTCTGAAAAGGTTGTAAAAAGCAATAAAATTTTTAAAACAAGAAAAAATTATAAAGTATAATAACCGGGGTAGATAAGAAACTTACGAATTAGTAACGAAAGTCACCAGTCATTGATGACTTATTTTTTAGAATAATAAAATCTGTAATTAGATTAAAACCATACTTAAGGATGTAGACTACGTATAATCAATCTCAAAAGTTGTCTATCTTTAAAATGATTGATCTAATCCACAAAAAAATATCTATTAATAATTTCTATAAATATTGATGGAGGCTTCTGACTACACTTTAGAATAAAATAATTCAATTTAAATTTTTTTTTATTTAACTGTAGTTATTTAAAGGTTTCATTTTTTTGATTCTCCTTAGGGTAAAGTTACAATTTTTGGTTAATTCTAATCATCAAGGCCTCATTTTATTATTTGAAGGATTCTCTAAATTTCTATTTTGGTTGATACTATTTTAAAAAAATTACTTGAGAAATCATACAGTTATTATTGTTCTAAACAATAATAATTTAAATTTTAATTAAAATCACCCAAATAGAATTGTAGAGAATCCGTCAAAGAATGAAATGAGGCCTTGATCATTAGGAGTAAATGATAATTGTAACCTTTCCCTAAAGAGATAGCAAAAACTAAAATTTTAAATAACTACTGTTAACTAAAAAATTTTAACATGAACT
>JAWWLR010000092.1:90786311-90799246 GCA_035041075.1 Acraspis erinacei | reverse complement strand
TCTCTATAGTTCCGGCATTGCCTAGATTTGTCAGAATTTTGCCAGGTACAATAGTAATGATATTACAATTTTTGAAAGATATTCAGATTCGACAATCGGTTAAACGTAGAGTTTTAAAATGATCAAACAGATGCAACGAAAATTATTGGTGCAAAAATATAATGTGATATTGCAATTTTTGCAACACACAAGAGTCGCGATTTTAGTAATTATTTTATAAATTAGCACTTCTAGAGTCACATACACTCCATGACTCGTTATATTTATGTTCTTAATTTTATTTATTTAAGGCTGATTCGTTTTGTTTTCCTTTTGTATTATTTTCTCGGAGACCAACACCATCTGGAATCTAAGGATCATCGATACCTAAGGAAATGTCCAAGGAATTGAATTGATGCATCTAGACTCAAGGATTTTTAATATTTACGTTTCGTCCATCGATTTATATAATTTTGTATTTAAATTGGCATATAGGCGAGAAATCCTGTTGCAGTACCACACATTTCGCGCCACATTGTAAGTTATAACATTCTCTTGTGTAGCTTTCCGACCAATGAGCGTCAAGTTTGTTCAAAATGGCCGCCTGACCGAACATACTTACAGAAGCGCAAAGCGTAACTCCTTCTCATTTCGTCAGTGATCCTCGAAGTTGCCCAGTGGTCGCGTAGTTTTCTGAGAAATGGTCCAGCACCTTTGATTGTGCAACGATTCAGCCTGTAAAGTTCTTAGTTTCATTATGGCAAAGCCTCTGTTCATGTGGCTACTTATCTTTTGCAGATTTTGTTACTAAAATATTGAGTTTGTATCGAGCGTGTGAACGCAGAGTTTCGCCATGTATCTCACGAAGTCTTTTGTCTATGATTGCCGACGTATTATTTGAATTAATTTTATTTATTAGCCCCTTATTGCTGATTTATTGTGTGAATCCTTTATTGCTGATTTTTGATTTTATTGTGCTTTGGTAATTATTGCCGAATTTCTGGTATTCATCCCTTTATGGCTGAATCTCTGAATTTCGACCTGCATTAATTGTGTGAATTAATTTTATTGCTTTGCCCTTTATTGATGATTGATTATGCGAATTAATTTTATTGCATCGCCCTTTATTGCTGATCTTTTATGTGAATTGATTTTATTACTTCGCCCTTTATTGCTGATTTTTCCCACGATGTATCTGAAATTGTGAATCCCATTTTCTTTGATTTTTCCCGATTAATGTGATTCGCTGATTCCCCAACATAACCTTAAATCGCGTTTTATGTTAATTTGCGAATCAGTTTATTTTCTTTTATTGAGTCCTGGAAGTGTTGTCAGAATGAGCACTAACATTAATTGTTAATTATTAGATTCTAGTTTCCCTTGTTAATTTTAGAACCGATTTAACTTTGTTCGAAACTCTAATTTTTATTGGAAATCCCTTGAGTATTTATTTCTAAGATAAGAAGCCTTTAATGAAAAGAACCACCCCCTCTACCAAAATGCGTTGAGCCGTGCTAGCTGAGTAAAATTCCGGTACACTATGTTTTGAGATCATAATTGACTTGCGTTGAAATACTTTACGTTGAATATCTTATCTTACGTTAATTGAATTTGTTGACCAAGAAAGTCCCTATTGAATTTAATAATCGGTTAGCAAAGAAAGCCCCGATTATGAATTATTTTGCGATATGTTGAAAATTATCTTACGTTGAGTTATGTTTTTTTTTAGTTAAGTTGATCTATGAAAGATTTTGCGCCCAAAACATATTTTTAATTATCTTACGTTGACGATTTCAAAATTTAGTGCCGAAGTTATATTATTATCCAACCTTGAAAAATAATAATATCACAAACTATTCAAATGTTTACTATTTTTTTTTAATTCTGAAAAATTAAAAAAATTGCCTTAAAATCTTTCTGGTTCTTCTTTGACAAATTTTGAACTATTTTAAAATAATCTCTTAAAAATAATCAAATTTTTTCTAAAATTACGTAATACGGCAACATTGCAAAATTTTTCTCAGTAATCTTTTACACATTTTTTAAAAGTTGTAGTAAATAATACAAATTTTTTGCGATCTGGTTTTAATTTTTTTGGAGAATTAATTACAAAATAATCAGTTAAAATTTTTCTGTGAATATCACGAAATTTTTTCATTCTTTTGACACCCTGCTAAATTTAGTTTACCTAGAATTTTTTGAAATCCTGAAAAATTAAAAAAATTGTCTTAAAAGTCTTCCATATGCTTTTACCACACATTTTTAAATCTTCAAAACTTAACATTATTATTTTGAAAGTAAAACCTGAGTCATTAAAAATTTTCCCAGAAATGTTGAACAAAAAATCTCCAAAAATGTTTCATAATTATTAAAACGCTTCTAAGTTTTTTTCTGAATTCTTGAAAATAAATGTTTTTCCATAATTTAATTGTTCTTATCTCTTTAAAAATGTAACAAAGTTTGCGAATTATAGTGTGGTAGTGGAATTTTAAGAACATAAGCATTTCCCCTTATTAAATAATCTTCAACAACTTCAATTTTCTCTTCTATAAATAATGTTTAGCAACATTTGGAAATAAATTTTATGATGAGTTAAAATTATTTATTTTGAAATTTTGATACACAAAGTTGATGGTACAGAAAATTAAATAAAAAATTTTACTTAATCGATTCAAAATACCGTCCCCTCCCCTCCCAACGATATTACAGACTGTAACAAAACACGAACCCCCTTCCCCTTTGTAATGTCTTGTAATTTCTTTTTAAACACACTAGTAATAATTGTTACAGATGGAACAAGGCATTTTGTACAATAACTCAATTTACAGTTAAATTAGCGTCAGAAAGATATTGCAGCTACAACTTTATATAAAATAGGAGTTTTCAAGATATAATTCCGCGCCGATTTGTCGAGCGTAAAGCGTAAAAGCAAAATCTCGTCGTATTTCTCAGCCTTTCTTACCTCACATAATTGACGGCATGTTGTGTTGCTCTGCTGAAAAGCAATTTCAAGTATATAAGAGAAGAAATTATATAGAATGATCAATTTTTTAAATTCTGAAATTAGCCTCAGGGATAGTAACGCCCTTCATGTATATATTGATATGATTAATTACACTATATATAAAAGTCAAGTGTAAATTCAAATTTAAAATCAAACTCAACTTTCTCGCTTAAACTTTTCAGGACTAGAAATATAATTAAATACTCTTGCAATTGAGGTTCAACTAATAGTTTTAAGACTGGAACTTATACTCGATTAAATATAATCAATTTTCTACATTAATTTACACATTTGGAGTTTTTAAGATTTAAAATCCTCGCGCCAATCTGTCAGGCGAAAGCTTAAAAGCAAAATGGTCCTCTGGTCTATCATCGGATTTGTCAGTCTCGCAAATATTGCAGGATATACCTCACATTATCAGACAGCAAAGTGTGAAATTTCCCCAAAAACGTGTCATTTGCTTAAAATCAAAGCTAAAAACATTTTCCTTATATTATAATTTCCAGCGTAGGGCTGTAAATTGGTCAATCAACCCTTTTAGACCTAGGGATATTTTCTCCATATCGCAAGTATCTAACAGTTGGCGCCTATTCAATCCGCTGGCGAAAAACGCTATTACACTCCTAAATCATCTGCATGTAGATACAGCTTTCAGGTTGATGCTGAATTTCCACTGTAGCGTTCTTCTTTTGATCACACCTAAAAATTCCGTCGCCATAGAGGCGGACTTTAAGGTTTTACTTTTACTCTGTATACATCGTCTGTCAGTTGTCGCGAGGACAACGTCCTAATCGAAGTATAGTTTCTAGTGTTCTATTGAAAACTTGACTGAGTTTTCAGCAGTCCAGTAACCATTCCTGGATGCCCCGCATTCAATAACGTTCGGACAGCACCGAACGGAAGCTTGCTTGCAGGATTACATACGGACGATTAGTGCATCTTACTTTAGCATTCAGAATACCAGATAACGAAGCGAAGCTGATTGCTGCTTTGGAAACCAGGTTTCAATTCTCCACAACTACGTTTTTTCAGCTAACTCGATCTTTCTGTTTCAGCAAATAAGTTTTCATAATTTAAAGTTTAAAACTTATTGAATATATGTATGTATATCTATAGTATATAAATGAATGTAAGTTCATAAAATGAAAAGTTACTATATCGACCCTCCAACAGCGGCGGCTCTGTATCCTTGTAAATTCCTTTTGGCCGATTATTATTTACTGCTACCAGTATAGAAATGATTCCTAATATGTACTGGGCTCCGTACAGTGCGCTAGAAGAATCAGACTAGATATGACAATACATGGCGCAGCGTGTCTGCATCGAGTCTCAGTCGACACGCACCTCGGTAGCCAGACTGGCTGCTAAAGCAACTGAAAACCCCACTGGTAAAACGAACTGGGCCGCCAGTGGATTTTCAGTGGGTGTTTCTGCCGATTTGCAGCACCTAAACGGCACTTAGTTAGTTAGAAAACAATATGCAACATTGTCTTAAATGATGAGAGAATTGAACAACTTGATAAATTCCTATACCTTGGTAGCTTATTTACTAGGAATGGGAAGATAGATGAGGACTTAGATAGACGCATACACGAAGGTAAGAAGGATATGGGTAGAGTAAGGTCCCATATCCGAAGTAAGAATATATCAAATAAGGCTAAAATGACAATACATAATTCTATATTTGTACCGACTGTACTATACGACAGAGAGGCATGGAGTATCAAGAAAAAGATAATAGTAAACTTAATGCGCTGGACATGAGATTCTTGCCCATAATATGCGGGAAAACTCTGATGAACAAAGTGAGCAACGAGATAATCCTTAGGCCGGCTACACACGTTCAGTTTGCCTCCAGTTTTAACTGCACAGGTCAGGACTGTGCAGTTAAATCGAGAGTCCGGTAGCACATCCACACGTTCAGATAAGTCTGACAGTTCTCCGTCAGTTTTCGCATAAAAAGATGTGTGACAGAGACGAAGTTTTAGCAGGAATTGGGCTAATTGCCGCATTAAACCCGAAAAAACGGCAATAGAAATGAAAAATGTTGTGTAAACAGTGGCTCACACGGAAACAATTTATACGTCATAAAGTCACGAACTAGTAGCTAGGTCTCGGATATGAGAAAAATTCTTTGGACATTGATGTTGCGAGTTGACAATTCCCCCACTCTACGTCTAACTAGTATATATAAAAGGCCGATTCTCCGAGGAGCTGCGTTCTATATACCTGTACTCATAAACGCAAATAAAGCAATCGAAGTAAGAGATTGACTTCGAGCTTACACAAAAAAGCTCATTAAGCATTTTGACGCATAACAGTGATGTATTTTCGGAAATAATCGGCGAATTTTGAGAAAGGATTGACGAACTAGATATGAAAAGTCTAAAACCGTTCATCATTTTTTCCGTAAATAATTACAAAAACATTATGAGGCGCTCTAAGGCGCATGAAACTTCTTTTGCACATTTCTGCATCTGCCCCATAGTTTTTATAAAACAAAACACCAACAAGATTTACAACAAGGTTTCTTCGAACCCGATTGTAGTTGACATTTATTAAAATGTTCATATTTTGTTTTCTCTTTCTGTTAAAGAAGTCATAGAGCGAAAGAGTTTGTCTAAGACTTTTTTCCTTATCTCGAATGGTTTATTTAAAAAGAAAGAAATGAACTTGGAGGAAAGGACATCGCTAAAGAGCAACTGGGAGTGCAAATATTAACCGATTTTTGTCAATCTTTTTTTGATTTTCTCGAAATAGTATAACGAGGCTAACACAACCTATTGAAATTAGATTAATTAATATGGTACAAAATTTTGATTTTTCGCAATCGACACCCTTGTTACAATGGTAATATATTTGGACCTTTTGCTTTCGTATTGCGGCTCCCCAGTGTAGCAGATTAGTGCCGCTCGAGTGTACGGTTCCTTGCCTGGCCCGCCTTCCCCATTGTTTGAGATTAGACCCAACGAAGAAAATCAAAATTTTTGGCAATATTAATTAGTCTAATTTCAATAGGCATTGCCAATCTTGTTTGTGGTTTTTTTAAATAAACTATGGGACAGATGCAGAAATGTGCAAAAGAAATTTCATGTGCCCTAGAGCAATGTAACTAATTCTGAAGAAAAATGTCCAAAAGGCCCATAAACAATTAATAAGAATCGACTATTATAATGTATTTTTTTGGCATTTTTTGAAAAAACTATGAGGAAAAAAAAAATTGCACCGGACAAAAATCATTCGTTTCAATGAGACCTAACAGTTTCAAATAAAATTTTTCAAATTTCGATAATTTTAGGAGATACACTATGGCTTATATAAAAATGTTTAATTATCAATATCTCGAGAACTACCGTTTGTTCGCGAAAGCACCTCATACCGTTGGATTAGGGTGACCATTCTGCACAGTATCCATTAAAAACATTTTGGGGACCTATTTCCGCGGACCAAACAGGTCCTGGCTCCCGGACTACTAGAAGTTTTATTATAACTGAATTGTTCAGTCTTGATGGCTGCGCGTGTCTACACACTCATTGTTTATGTTAAGAAACTGTTGAGTCAGCAGTTCGAGTGATCAAATTTTCAGTGTTGTATGAATTTATAAATAAATATAAATTAAATCGCACAAATAAATGCTCTCCTTTTTATATTTAAGTCTCAAATTTTCAGGAACTATTCGTAGGAATTCGAACTGTTAGTAAAGAAGTTTCAAATTTATCCATACATTTGTCATACAAATAAGGATTTAATATTTGCTTTTTTTATCTCATATCCGACACCTACCTAGAAGTTCGTGCGTTTTTTACGGATAAATTTTTTCCGTGCAGTAAGCGAAGAGTATATTCGCATGTTAGTTTATTAAATGAATTAAACTTCGGAAATGATATTTCACCACACGAGAGGTTAAGTGCAACTAAGCGAGAATAAGCTGCTTCTTTTTTTATTCGGTTGTGATAATTAGGGATTCATACCGATTACTTTTGAACAGAATCTAGGTTTGCTTCAAATATGATTAAATGGCACTAAAATATAACGGAGATCAAGAATTGGTAATAAAAAAATTCGATCGAGACGATCATCTCGACTGCGTAATCGCTCGTCTCGATGTGATGAGTGCTGTGTTTGAAGTTTTAATTTAATCTGACCAAATATTTGAAAACAAATTTAATGCCCTCGTCATGCATCCCTAGTGATAATATTTGGATTTCTCTTTCGATGAGGATATTTCTTCTTTATAGATCTGGAGAAATTCTTCGAAAAATTGCAAGCTTTCAGAAGCCATTCATTTTAATAAATCGCCGAACTGAACTGTGACACACGGTCCGATTTAACTGCGCAGTCTTTTTAGATTCAGTTCGATCGAATGATTTTGACTGTATATTCCTGACCTGTGCAGTTAAAACTGGAGGCAAGCTGAACCTGTGTAGCCGACCTAAGACTTGTAATTTAGTAATAAATGATAGACCCATTCAAAATTCGGAACATGTCAGCCACAAGAACTACAGCCATATAAAATTTTATTTATTTATTATTATTGCAGGTAAACAAAATTATTAAGCAATAAAAAACAAATGGCATGGAGGTCAATAATATAAACACTTGTAAAATTTAGAGCGGATTAGAGATGACCCTCGAAGTTTCTAAGAGCCTTTTGTTGTCGGTGTCCTTGAGCTCGGTTTGAAGACGGAAAATTTGGAGTTAAGACCAAAAATAAAGTTTCGCTCGAGGCCAGGGGCGACACTTACTAAAACGTCTTGACTATATCTTAGATGAAGATACAGCATGTGAAAAAGCAATAAGAACAGGAGGGAAAAAGCGCATAACTTGGTAAATATTATCATTTGGATTAAATATTTCTTATTAATGCTGGAGTACACCTGTATCGTATTTCCTTAATCGGCGTTTTGTCTAAATGTATCAATTTTATCATAAATGATATAATAATGACTATATGCATCTCTGGGAGTAGGCTAAAATTTGTTCAAAACCTTCTTGTTGTGAAGGGGTTGTCCATTAATTACGTAAGGGCATTTTTCCGAAAAATTGCGCCCCCACCTTCACCATTTAAGGGTTCCCTAAGATTCCAAGGGACCGTCCATCCCGCCTAGATCTTTCGCAAGTTCCAAAAAAATTGTTTTTGAATAAATGTACATTTTCTTTATGTTAATACCTATATTGTTTACTTATCCAACACATTGTCACGTTTTTCATAGCGTTAAGATGCATATTAGTTATTATAAATCACATCCTAACTTTTAGGTTTATTAAGTAACACATTTATACTGTAAATTTTTGGTAATAGAAATTTTGTTGGATAATAGGAACATATTTAGATAATAGAGATCATTTTTTGTCTTTTTTCAATTGCATTTAATTATCACTTCACTCATTCGTCAACCAATTTTCAAACGAGTCAATGATAGGAAAAGATTAATTGCCGTCTTCTTTTTCGGAAGGATCCGACCCGTCGAAATCTACTATCACGTTATCACTATTTTCAATTCATTCAACGACATCATTATCGGATGAATGTGAAAGCACCCAAAGTTTCATCTTTTCTTTTTTTTCAAAATTCTCGAAGATTTTTTTCGATTTACTTTAAATCTAAAAATGTGTTTCAAATTTTCACATGCAAATTCGCTGCTTTTTGACGCAAAATTCAAACTACAGTCTTTGCAGATTCTTCCGTCCAGCTGAGTTTGTACTGACACTTAGTCTTTGGAAGAAAGGCAGAAATTTGGCTTCCGAAACGTTCTTCGGAGGAGGCACGGTTAGATGACCATTCTGTTGCGTTAGAGGAAGAGGTGGAGGAAGAAATCCGCCGGGAAGAAACTTTCTCAAATCACTTCTCGGCATTCTACAGAAACTGATATCGGCGCTTTTGGCGATCTGTAAAAAGGAAAGAAGAATATGAAATATGCGTTGATTCACTCAGTGGTACAATTCTCCTTTCCACGCGATTTTACTTACTTCCACCGGGTGCATTCGTGGCAATGAAAAAAGCGTTGAGATCATGGGCTTTGAAATGTTTCATAGCGTAGGCAAATGTTTTTGGATATCTGGAAATTATATAATAGAATCCAAGTTGGAAAATGATTGTATCGCAAGATCCAATGTGTAGTGCTTTGTCAATATGGTATAATTTGTCCTGTTTTTCATTAATTTACAATTTTTTATAATCGGATTTCAAGTTTGTGTATAGTTTGAAATAAGAGTTTAACATATGTGACATTGTCATCAGCGGGTATAGATATTTTTTGTATACTAATAGGTGTTTCGGTTAATAATGTCGATTTTTTCGCAGAATTTTGGGATTCCTTCCCAAACCAACTGTTCATTTTTTGAGGTCAACCATTCATCGAGCCAAGTCCGGAGAATATGGCGGGTTGGGTAGGATGTCCCATTTAATGTTTTAAAAATAGTTTTGGACTGGTTTCGCAATATGAGGCCGCGCATTGTCATCTTGAAAAATGACTTTTTCGAGTCTCCGCGTATTCTGCTCGTTTTTCCTGCAATTCTTTGTTTAATCTAATTAATTGTTGTCGGTATCGGTCGCCAGTAATCGTTTCACCAGGTTTCAGCAGTTTGTAATTCACAGCTCCCCTATTTTCCCACTAAACACACAGCAAAGCCTTCTTTTCCTGTATATTGCGCACTGGTTGTGACGTTGAAGGCTGGTCTGGGTCTACCGATGATTTTCTTTGCTTTGGGTTGTCAAAATAGATCCACTTTTCATCAACTGTCACAATTCGATTCAAGAAACCTTTTCTTTTCTGTCTGGTTAGCCGAATTTCACAAATAGTTTTTCGCCTTTCAATGTCTCTGTCTTTCAATTGACATGGAACCTATTTCTCTACCTTCTGGACCTTTCCCAATGCGTGTAGACGTTCGGAAATAGTGGATTGGGCAACATTCAATGCATTTGCCATTTGCTTCAACGTTTGCCTTGAGTCTTCCTCCAATAAAGCTTGAAAATCTTCATCTTTAAACTTTTTGGGCTGACCTGGACGCTCCTTGTCTTCTATATCGAACTTACCAGTTTTAAACCGTTGAAACCATCGTTCACAAGTTTTTTGGGTTATAAAATTTTCTCCGTAAGCTTCAACCAATAATCTATAACTTTCAGGAGCCGTTTTCTTCAAATGAAAGAACGTTATTAAAGTTTCCCACAAAACGGCTTTTTCCTTATACCTGGGGTTTTCATCCGGACTACCATCGACTGTGAAAATGATGATTGGCTTGGTCGCACCACAAAATTTTATCAAGTTGCCAAAAGAATCCAGTTCCAACAATATTTCAAAATCAATGAAATGAGAGGCAGCTGTTGAACTAGAATTCTTGCCGCTCCTGATGTGTACATAGGTAGGACCAGAATAAGTCACTGCGTCAGGGTATCCTAATCCAGTAGGTTTGATGAGTATCTCTGCATGTATGGAGGAAATAAGCTTATGCTTCTCAGCGATGACCCACTCATGATCTGGCAATTTCACACTATATTCCATGTGCATAATCATTGGCGATTGTTTATGATTGTTTATCATGCGGGTGACCTTTATGCAGTTCATTTTTAGCTTCACAAAGTTTCACGGGAACAGTTACAATATGTCCTTTTGCTTTATTAGTTCTAGACTTTCTCGGTTGTAATCCCAAGTATAAGGCGCTTTTTGCAATTTTTAATCCTTTCTTTTCAATTTTTCTTTATAAATCTGTCAAAGTTGTACATCTCTTGATTTATTCCATCTGGAGATGCTCGTGGGCTGCACTGTCGAACATCATAATTTCTACAATCGCTTCAAGTCCCTGGGCTGCTCATTTTTAATTCTTGGTCAACCAGCTTTGGTTTCGCTAAACAAAATTTTAGAATCATCAAATTTTATATAATTTCAAGTTTCCTTTTCAACGACTCTCGGTATTTTTTTTGTATTCAGCGTTTAATTGTTTGGTTTTCAGTGCCTGTGTTTGTTTTTCAAAACCTCTGTCAATTTTTTTATCTCCTTTTCATCATTTCGTGAACCAAGTCCAGCGTATTTTGCTAGAATTAAATGATTTATTTGTTTTTCGGTATGACATATTTCAGATTTTAATTTGGTTTGAGCTGGTGTATCATGATTTTGTGTCGAATCAGAAACAGTTTCACTTTAAGCGGATGGAACCAGAAGGGTATCTTTTGGCTTCGGATTTTCGACTTTGTTGATGAATCGCTTGGAATTGCTGGCATCGTTAGGACTCTTGTCGTAGTTATTTTGTTTGAAATTTTTACCGAAAATATATTTCCTTATGGTTCTACTTTTTTGTAAAGTCTATTATAAAAAACTTGGATAGAATACACCATTTTTATCGAGTGATTCGTTGCGAGTTTTTTAGATAATTTCCTTTGAAAATTCGAGATTCATAAAAAAAATTCGGAGACAGTTTCTTTATCATATTTTTATCATTATCATTACAGAAAAATAGCAGTTTTCATCGAAATGTTAGAAAGAGATTTTAAAGTATGAGTTTTAATTATAATTATAAGAATAAAAAAATAAACAAAGAACACGTGTGTTTTGAGGCTGTTGAGAACTAAACAAAAATGCATTTTGACAATTTCAGCTTAAGAGAGAAAACTATGATGAATGATTATATAAAGCAAACCTTGCCCGAGAAACAAACTGCGACATCGCTGTCATTTTTCGTTGGGATATTTCCCTTTTCCAAGTTTGGATTCTCTTCCACGTGTCGTGAAAAGTTTTGTAAAATTCACTACTGTCGCTCATACTTATATTCACAAATACTTACATTAATAACGCTGATTACATACGACATGCAATGAAATTTATCACACAATTAAGAAGTTTGTTCTTGCAGGGCCAGTACTGGCAACTTGACAGTCGAAACTCTCAAGATTTCAAACTGCTCTCAATAAACTAACTGTCGTGATTTTTTTCAATTGACGGTATTATTTT
This sequence comes from Acraspis erinacei, assembly GCA_035041075.1. Taxonomy (NCBI): domain Eukaryota; kingdom Metazoa; phylum Arthropoda; class Insecta; order Hymenoptera; family Cynipidae; genus Acraspis; species Acraspis erinacei. The sequence continues at coordinate 90,787,318 of JAWWLR010000092.1, read as the reverse complement.
TTTTAATTTCGATCCTCACGTAAGGATTTTTAATCCCCCCACCCGTCGCTCGTCCTTGCGTAGTTAAAGGACAGTCCCTAAATCAATATCAAGAAATTTCACCGGAATTTCCGGCGACTTTGAAGCCGCCTGGCAACACTTTTGCATCCAGGTAAGTGCCTGACAATGCGCAGTTGCTATTTCTAATGTCACCCCCTGCACACTAATTTTCTACCTTATCCGAGTCAAGTTGGGTAACTATCAAAATTGATACCTTTGCCAGGTTGCCATCCCTCAACGCTTCCACTCAGACCTGCCAGGTGTCCATTTTTACGTTCCTCATCACAAGAAGAATCTGACAGGTGAAAAATTGGCTTTACCCGTATTACTTTGCCATTCACGTTTTGTATGGTCTATTAGGGCATTTGACCTAATAGCGATTCGCCAAACGTTCCTAGGAAAATAGAGTCGTCCGTTGAACATGAGACTGACATAGTTCTCCTTGACTTCAAGAAACGAATCATGTTTGTTATAGAATTTTCGGCAGGAGCTGAAAAGAACGTCACGACCGACAAGAACATCACACAGAAGTTTGATGTGAAATCCCCAAAAAACATAGAATTGAAAAAACTAATCTCTCACGTTTAAAAAAATGGAGGAACACTGCAGAAAAACGTCTACCGAATTCAACCGGGTTTCGGCAGTTGAGTTTGAGGGTGGACATTCGATCAAAGCCATCAAGTGCACACACAATCCTCCAAGCGTAGCCTTCCACGATGCCCCGGAAGCCGATTTGGTTAGATTATAGAATAGCTGGTACCCCCCTTTATTTCCTGGAAAAATTTGTTTTTCCAAAATCAAACTATTGGAGCATGAAATTGAAGTAAATTCGAAGCGATTTGTCAAAAAAAAACATTAAAATGATTGTTAATTGCATTATTATAACGTGTCAAATATGGGTCTACCAAAAATTTGAATTTGCCATTCACTGAAAGACGCCATTTTGATTGTCGATACTAAGCAATTAC
>JAWWLR010000092.1:90731383-90741530 GCA_035041075.1 Acraspis erinacei | reverse complement strand
GGGGGGGGGGGGGGGGGGGGTATTCTGGGATTGGGGATCGAACTCGATCGTTGTATGGTTGGTTAGTTTGAGATTCATTATAATATCGACCTTCCCTATTCGGCCCATTATAAGGTCGTAGATGACGACCCGAATAATACTGGCGCGGTTTATTGTTATAGGTTCGGCCTTGCCCTGGTGAACAAGAATGACTGGCCCTATGGGGCTCATACAATAGCGTTTCCTCGGCTAGATGATGGTTACTTGGCTGGTCCAGCTGATATTCATGGATTGCTTTCCGTGATTGATGTGCAATTCAAAAAGAACCATGGGGTCCCCGGGATGAGTGTCTTCTTTCATCTGCGTATTTCGGATAACGGAATGTCTCTTCCAATATAGTGAGGATCTTTAGCATCTACGGGGAAAGAGAAATTATCCGGTAGTTGCTATTTGGTGTGCATAAGCTGATTATAAAGCTGCTTTAGCGCCCCCTATATATGAGTGTAGTCGGTCGTAGTGTTCATTTACTGATGTATTCCTTTTCATCACTAGGTTGTAAATCTCATTAACATAGTACTCGAATAGATTCCCAGGTGAAAACCGTTCATTTAGAAAGTCGATCAGGTCGGTGATTCTGCTAAATTGTTTGGTTTCGCGTGCACTCCTGAGTGGGGCCGGTAAGCTTTTCTAACGTGGATGTAATGAGGGAGAACTCGCATGGCACAGGTACTTAAGTGGCTGCATTTACCATATCCTGAATGAAATCTTGTACCGGGATGTTTCTGCCATCATGTGCCTGTTGGATGGTAAATGTGTCGGCGATGTATTGCGCCACGCGGATTGCTACGATATCCGCGTTCGAGGCCTGGTCTCGTTCCCTTCTGTTGGCCCGCGTGTTAGGTTGAAAACCGATATCTGCTCGCGAACTAAACATCTCGGCCACCGAGGACGCGTTAAGGTCCAGTGGGATGCCTGACCGCCGATTTTGATGTACATTTACATGACCGGGATTTTCGTTTCTTTTCCGAATTTCAATTATTGGGCACAGCGTCTTCTTCCCTGTTACCCATTTTGTCAGTTCTTCTGCCTCTTGTTTTTCTTTGTTCTACCTAAATGGGTTAGCCTATTGTAGGGAGATTCCGTGTACTTGAGCTAGGTGTTCTATCACGAATGGCCCTACGATTCCTCTGGCTTGTACAAATTGAAGAGAGATGGTGTTCAAAACCACTAAAAACGGACATTCCACGCCCTGGATTCCTATTTTTATTGTCCTTAACTAGGTTCAGCTTTTTTTCTTTTTAAAATAAAGGGAGGGGTATTTGAGATAACTTTATCACTCCCTTTTAGGTTCTTCTCAGAAACAACTACTTAAAAAGATTAGCAGATAGTATTACAACAATTTTCCCTTGCTATTCGTACGACCATTTAGAACTGATGTACGATATTCCAAATAAGGGTAATTATTTCCTGACACAGGTTCAATGAAACTGTCGCACAGTATACGATAGTACGATAGTGCGTTCTGTGTTAGATTCTTTACTAGTGTAGAAAAATCATTTTTCGGTTGTTCGCTTTCAGTTTTTACGTGGGGACTGATCTAAATTGTGATTTTTCAGCGAAACAAAAACGACGAGCTAAAAAACAGCTCATGTTTAAATTCAGCCGTAGAGAAATTACAATTAGATTAAACAATGTCAAAAATAAAATGTAGATTCTAGGTTCTAATTAAAGAAAAACTAAGAGCAAATAGGCAGCTCATGCTTTAGTTCAACTTGCACAATAGAATCAGAGTTAAATTTTGGAAGTGAGCCAAAATTAGAACTAAAGTTACTAATTAAATAAAACGAAGAACTAAAAACAGCTCATATTTTAATTCAAATTATACGCTCTTGAGTTGTAATTTTTATCTTCGTTTGAGATAATTTAATTTAAATTCATTCCATTATTCAAATTAAACCAAGGGTTAAAAACATCTCATGTTTTAATTAAAAATCAGCTGAACTAAATAAAATTTAAATTGGGATATGGAAGTGTGAATTTAAAACTCCAAGATAATTTTCAATTCAATGCATCCTAATTCTTAGATTAATTTCTAGCGAACTTCTCTAAGAACCCTTTCTCGAGGTAGAAAGCTAGTGCAAATATTTTAGAATTAGATTTTCTTAACTCGGATTTTACTTTTCAGCTTTATGGTAATGCATTTGATTAAAGTTTGGCACAACACTATGTAAATTGCTTTTAATCATTGAATGTAACAGAACCTATACATTTTTCCATTTCCTCTGGAAATTCCTCAAAAGTTTGCTCTGGATTTTCCTTAAGCGAAGACTTTTGTACCGGAGATTCACTGATTATGGGTATCATCATGACTTCTCGCACTGAGTTCGCGTATGCGTGGGCAATAACGCGTTCGTCCTTAGCCCTTACCTTTTTACCCCCCACGATGCTTAGATCCACGGGCCTTATGGTGGCCAGGCATTTGTAAACAAGGTTTATAACATAGTGCGAATCATGTAATTCGAGAGCGTAGTGTTCACTAAGTTTTAACAACTAGGCATTCTAAATACTTTTGATTATTTCAATTTCGATTTCGGTCTATTACACAATTGCAAGGCCTGTTGGCAAAGTTTAAATTATTCTAGTCCTTTAAAATATCATTTTATTAACTCTTCCAATAGAATCACTTTCACTAGTGTGCAATTTGGAAAATTTGCTTCAAAGAACTTAAAGATTGTTTAAAAAAAATGAAGTAATAGTTTTTAAAAAAATCTTTAGAAACAATTACAATCCAAGCTCGCAGTGGCCCATTCAAGGCCTTAATGTAACTTTAGATTTCATTTTTGAAGGAAAACTCTTTAATTTTATTTACAAGTAAACAACAATACATGTGAAGAACAATCAGTACAAACTAATCCCACCGCTCCCGGTCACTTGACTTTATAAAACTAGTGTCAATTCAGAGGCGTGAATTTATACTTTAGCTTTCGTTTACGCTATTTTTGTTTTTGTTTTTTTAAGTAATATCCTCGCATAAAACGAAACGAAAAAGAAAACCGCGAGTTTGGATATTACTCTGCCACAGGGTTACGCCTCTGTTCCTTTTCAGTTTTCCATTTTTGTTTTTAAAGTCAGAAAAGAAAAGGGAATGAGAAAACTTGAAATTCCAAAATACCTCAACTTGGCCTGAAGTTAACTGACTCCCGATAATCTATTGTCCAGCAACAGCGGAATATGCTTTATGGTTTTAAACGTTTATTTTACGTCGGACCGCGACGAGAAAACCGAGCCAGGCTAGTTTTTCAAAATCCGAACGCGAATTTCCGTCGGATTCTCAGTGGTTTCCTTCTAACGGTAGGCTTAAGAATGAACATGATCGATCTTGAATTAATATCGTTAACTCTAGATCGATCAGTGGGGTAAGGTACTTATTTCGGTCTGAGAACATCTGCGAGCGAGCGTTTGGTTACATTTTGCAAAATTGCATTTCTCACGCTCATTAGATATTCCTCCGCGGCACTGTTTTCAATACTTTGCTGATCTATTGTTTCGATTCCACTCATTTAAAGAAGTCATGTGAACTTGCATTTTTTCGCAACCACTAATAAATCTTAATTTAAAGACTATTAGGATCTGAATAATTGGAAGGTTCATGGCTTTTTATAAATTCTAATGCTGATACTTTCCTGCAGTCTTTATTAGTGTAGTATTAATTAACCTTTGTTTTAAAGAGCAGTGTTATTTCTAAAACTTCATGAATAAGCGGAATTGAGAACAACATCCATTTTAACGTTTTTATTGAACTTTAGTTTATAATTCTATCTGTTCTTTCTCTTCTTTCTTTATTCCAAATTTTCCTTTCCCTTTTTGACTTTCAGTACGTTAATGGGTGAATATGATGTAGGAGGAATTGGTATGCATGTACACACTAGCGCCTCAAGCATCTTAGCGTCTAGTGAGTGTGCGTGGTTGTATTTGACACCGTGCACCTCACACATGCTAGCGTCACCGCATGTAGACTATTCTTATTCTTACGATTTCTTATGTCTAGCTTAATTATACATTTCTATTTAGTAAATATACCCGCTGTATACATTAACGATAAAGATGGGTGGTTGATTCGTTAGTTGCGGTTTTTATGTGGAATTTGCAAAATACCAAATTCGCGCCTAACGCGATGAAATTTCGTGAATATTTTTTTTCCTACCAAACGAGAATTTAATGAAAAATGCATGTTTACAGAGAACAGAAGCTTGTAGTTACAAATGTAGGTTTAGCTAGCTCACGAGAATTTAAAATATTCGAAAAAATATTTTTATTTTAAAGGACTAGTTTTTTAGTTTTCTCGGTAGAAATATTTTGGAGGCAAGTTTGATTAGAAGCTTTTTAAACCTTATATGTGGATAAAGTGATTTTATTTTTCAGCAACTTCCAAGTTAGTAGTTTGTTTTCCCGTATACTCCCCTTCACTTTTTAATTTCTTTCTTGATTGTTAAGCGCTTCTGTGCCTCCTTTGCGTGTGACGTACTAATTGAGCTCATGCTAAGTAAAATCGGACAATTTTCTTTGAACAAGAATCATTGCGAGGCGACAACCATCATTCTTATTTGAAAACACTTGAAATAGTCGAATAGATAGGACTTATTTTCGCACTATTTAATAAGGGTTGAACTTCGACTCTTTTATGTTGTGTGTTTTACAAGCTGAAAAAGATCAAACATTTCCTAAAAAAGAAAATAAAACAATTCTTTAGCTGAAATAGTGAGAACAAGTGCACTTTATCTATCCCCAGATCGGAAGTAAAACAGGACTTTATTGTACTGCCAGGAGCGGCACGTAAAGTGACAGAAAGGAGGAAGTAGTATGGGAAAAGTAAAAGAAAAGTGAAAAAAGAGTCAGACGAATTCATTTTAAAACGACGTTTAACAACAAAGTGTATTTTTGACTATGAAACACGACGGTAAAGTTGTTTTATACTCGGATACCATTTTACCGTCCTCGCCTTCGGCTCTGACGTTAAATTCTGCACCCTCGTCTAAAGTTCAACTTAACTGCCTAGGTACATAATCTACTATTTTTTTATTTTTGTGCAAGAAAAGAAGTTTTTTCTTTTGATTTTTAGGAATTTTTTATTATCTCTTTTCAGGATGCTAATAGGAAAATTTTACGGTGGTTTTCCAAATTTGTTCGTTAGATTCTTGGTTTTATTTTTAGGAATTCTGCACATTAATTTCTAAAATTGTAATTTTTTGTAAGCAAAATATACTAATTTTAACAAAAAAATATAATTGAATAAAAGTAGATAATTTTTTCTTGTATTCTCTAGTTGAAGAGTAAAAAATTAATAATAATAAACAAATAATAAATTCAAAATTTGTATAACTTTTTATTGATATTTTTTTCATTTCTTGTAAAATCAACAAGGTATTACAAACAGCTTCAAGGTTTAAAATTTTTTAATTTCAACGTTTGTTGCCATTAAATCACTTTACATTTTACGTAAATTATTGTAGAAAATTACAAATCCTTACAAAAAAAATGCAAGATTTCGCCACAGGCTAAATATTGAGAACCTGTATTTAGAATCATGTTGGAAATTTTATTACCATTTAAAAATATATTCAGATTTTAAAAGAAACTAGTTTCTTTAATATTAAACTTTTACAACGAACTTTTGCTATTATAATAAATCACAGATCAATCAGCAATTTGAGTTATGCAACATTTTTTTTTAAATTGCCATTTTATCTAGATAGCCACATCTAGCAATCGTAATTTCAAATTAGGTGTTATTTATTTTTCAAAATTGTTTTATGCTAATTAATTCAGACCAGGAAATTAATCTAATGAAACAGAAACCTTATTCAAAATGGTGTATAAATTTATTTCGCAAGGTGTACATTTAGTGTATATTATAGCAGGATTTTCAAAAAACTGTAGGAACAACTCTAATTTCATGATAATAAAATTTTCATTAGATTCCTGGAAGACTTTCAAATAATTTATTAAAGCAAATTTTAAGAAGAATATATAAAAAGGTTACAAAAGATATTTTGATGCATTAATTAATTTTTAATGCCTAAAAGTGATAAAAAGCATTTAATTTTTGTAAGTTATAAATTTTTTGATTGGTTCTTCAATTTATAGCATTAAAAATGATTGCGTGGATTTCTAGTTTTTGAAATTGTTTTAACTCTATAATGTGTAACAGTTAAAAATTCCAGAATTGACAAATTTTTCCACTAAAAAGTGTTTAAACTACCATTTTCTTTGCGTAAATTATTGACCGCTTGAGTTTCATAAGTTTAGATCCTTAATTTAAAAAGTTTGAAATTCAAAGTATAACCGAAACAAGAAACAAACAAAAAATGAATCCACAATAGCTTTTCGATCAAAAATATCTGTAAACTTGTTATACACTTTGTTGTTAAATATATATTAGAAATAAAAAAAATCAACTTTTTGAAAAAACGTCGCAAGTTAAAATAAATTTTTATTTACCCAAATTTTCACCTAAATTGTATCTAGAAATTTCTTTAGAATAAAATAAAATTTGTGCTTTATTTTGTAATATCCAAATAAGGAATGCAGGGCCGAGGCACATAAATAAATGTAATATATAGTTGATGTAATATTTTTGAACACAATGCAGGAAAGTTCGCATGCTTAAAAAAATTGAGTGCGAAGCACGAGATATGTGATGAGAATCTGTTTGTTATAATTTGCATTTAGAATAACAGATTTTAATGTAAAATTCGAAAATAGATCAACTATTAAGCCAGCCTTAGAAAAATCAGAAATTGTAAATGCTTAAATTCTAAAATATTTTTCAAGTTTCTTAATTTTTAAATTCTTAATGAGGAACTTTCTACTCGTCATAATAATTTTTCGGAGTTTAAATTTTTACCCCTCCCTTGTTTTCCCACCATTAATACATAGGGAATAACACCCTGCAACAGATAATCATTAATTTAAAGCACATATGTACTTCAAATAATCAATTTTGATTTTTATTCATTAACACGTATATTGTTCTAATTATTAATGAAATTAAATATTTTAATTTAAATACATTAGTATTTTTAATGAATGATTTTCTACTTTCATATTGCTTTATTATTTATTTTAGGATGGTCCCCCCTATGTAATTCACGTGTAAATTAGATTGCACCCGTAGATTTTATTTGATTCCCCCTTCCCCACTCTTATTTAAATTAGGAAACTTATACACCAAACCCTCGCTTTCAGTCACCCGTTCTCGGTCTTCCCAGAACTGCTGGCTCCCGCAGTTGCTCAGGGGAGCAGGGCGAGAGCGGTTGTAACATTATATATATATATATATATCCCATCATCTGACTGATAAAATTCAATTTTTAATATTTAAATTTTGCTAAAAATTTAACTATTTTGTTGAACTTTCTCGTATAGAAAGTCCCAGTTTGTTATTTAAAAATCCACTTTTTAATTTTAAAATTTTACTAATAAATTCTGGGTTCAGAAATAATCTCTTTTGGTTAAAAATTTAACTAAACCAGAAATTCGAAAAGACGAACGTCGATTATAGGGTCTCGGCGTGCACACACTCACACTTGGGATAGCAGCGCCTTTGTGGGCCGATCCCTTTTCAGTGCCGAACTGCTTTTCGGTACTGAATCAAATCGTCTTTTCCGTCGGTGCAGTCGCCCGCTATATGTTGTTACAGCGCCGCCTCGTATACCTATACTTCATACCTGAGTCGAGTGTTCGTAAATAGGTACAGAGCCCCGAACTGTACCATTTTTCGACTTTCTGGTATATTTTGTTAAAGATTTTTCTAATCGGACAGAAATTTCCATCTTCTGACTGATAATATTCACTTTTTAATTTTCAAATTTTTTAAATTAAAGCTTCCGTTCAGAATTAATCTGTTTTGGTTGAAAATTTAAATATTTTGTTGAAAATTCTTGTATAGAAAGTCCCATTTTTTAAATTCAAAAATCTACTTTTTAATTTGAAAATTTTACTAATAAATTCTGGGTTCGGAAATAATCTCTTTTGGTTGAAAATTGAATTATTTTGTTCAACTTTCTTCTATAGAAAGTCCCATGTTTTTATTTAAAAATCCACTTTTTAATTTCAAAATTTTACTATTAAATTCTGGGTTCAGACATAATCTCTTTTGATTAAAAATTCAACTATTTTGTAACAGATTCTCATAATTGGCCAGAAATTTCCATCTTTTGATGGGAAATATTTTTTTTAGTTTCAAAACTTTCTGCTCAATTAGGAGAATGTTTAACAAAATAGTTAAATTTTTAAAGAAAACATATTAATTCTGAACCCAGCACCTAATAGTAAAATTTTCAAATTAAAAATCGGATTTTTAGTTCAAAAGATGAAACTTTCTGTCGAAAATAGAATACTTTTCAACAAAATCGTTAAATTTTTAACGGAAAGAGATTACTTTTGAGCCCAGCACTTAATACTAAAATTTTCAAATTAAAAGTTCAATTTTTAATTAAATAGATGGAACCTTCTATACGAGAATGTTCAACAGAGACTTTGAACTTTTAACAAAAAGAGATTAATTCTGAACCCAGTATTTAATAGTAAAACTTTAAAATTAGAAAGTGTATTTTTAAATAAGAAAATAGGACTTTATATACGAAAATGTTCAATAAAATAGTTACATTTTTAAACAAAAGAGATTAATCCAAACCCAGAATTTTATAACAAAATTTTCAAAAATTAAAAAAAGAATTTTTTGATTCAAAAGATGGAAGTTTCTGTCCAATTAGGAGAATCTTTAACAAAATAGTTGAATTTTTGACCGAAAGAGATTATTTCTGAACCCAGAATTTAATAGTAAAATTTTCCAATTAAAAAGTGGATTTTTAAATGAAAAAATTGGACTTACTATACGAGAATGTTCAACAAAATAGTTAAATTTTTAACCAAAAGATATTAACCTGAACTCAGAATTTAATAACAAAATTTTCAAATTAAAAAGCGAATTTTATGATTCAAATGATGGAAATTTCTGTCCGATTAGGAGAATCTTTACCAAAATAGTTGAATTCTTTACCAGCAGAGACTAGTTCTAAACGCAGAATTTAAAAACAAAATTTTATAATTAAAAATGCGAACTTTATCATTCAAAAGATGGAAATTTCTTTCCAATCAGGAGAAACTCAATTCCATGAGCTAAGTATTATCAGGAGTTTTGCTGAAAATTAATCTATTTTCTATAGTCTATTTTTGGTTGAATATTGATATTTTTTAGTTGAAAGTTCGTGTATTCGTCTTTTTCAACAGAAAATTACTCTTCTTGGTAAAAAGGTCATCCTGTTGGTTAAAACTTCATCTTTTTGGGTTTGATACTTAAACTATTTGATTAAAAATCCAATTTTTGATCAAAAAGTAATATTTTCGTTTTTGAAATTGAACTATTTATGAAATATTCGTCTTTTTCAGTTTAAAATTAAACAGTTTGGTTGCATTTTTTTAAATATTCCATTTTTGTCAAATTTTGATCAATTTGTTGCAAAATTTATCGCATTGTTTTAGAACATAAGGATTTTGTTCAAAATTAATTTTTTTAAATTCTTGCTCCGACTGCAAATTGAACTGTTCCATTTTTGGTCAAAAGCATATATTCTTTAGTCGATAAGACAACCATTTGATTAAAAATGTATTTTATTTAGTTAAAACTTTAACTATTTCGCGGAAAATCTACATATTTTGCTAAAAATTCCTTTTTTTAAATCTAAATTTAATTTTTTTACTGAAAATAACTCTATATTCCATTTTTGGTCGAATATTGATATTTCTTAGTTAAGAATTGATCAATTCTGAAGAAAAATCGTCTGTTGGCCTCGAAAAATTTAATGATTTTGTACAAAAATTATCCTTTTTTCTTTGCAATTCAACTATTTAGTTGAAAATAATATTTTTTGTTAAAAAAATATACTTTTAGGTTGTTTTAGAGGTTCCTTTCTTTTGGTTAAAAATTAAACTATTTCAGTTAGAAATGGATTGTTTTTTGATAAAAATTAAATCATTTTGTCGACCAAAGTTTTCTGTTCAAAAAGGAAATTTAACTGTTTTTTTGTTGTTGAAAATTCGTCATTTGTTACTTGAAAATTAAACGATTTGATTAAAATTTTACATATTTTGTTGAAATGTTTTTAGT
>JAWWLR010000092.1:90581340-90591720 GCA_035041075.1 Acraspis erinacei | reverse complement strand
TTAAAAACTAAATAAAGTTTAGTTAAATTAAATTAATTTCTCGTCTGGTTTCTTTTAAAAGAGAAATTTTCGAGATACTAAGTAAATAGGTTTAAAAAAATTCTTTTCGTATTTTAGACATATTGCAATGAAGTTTTTAAAATTATTTTTTAAAAATAAATTTAAAGAATGGGAATAATTTTTGTATTAATTGTTAGGGTGACTACTGGGCGGAAAAAAGGAAATAACAGTGACTTTATTTATGGGAAAAAATTATTATGACTTAGAAGCTTTAAAAAATGTAATTAAATATATATATTTTTTATAGGTAATAATTAACTTAATTTAAGACACATAATTGTAAAAATAACTTATGAATATTTAAAATAATATTATCTTTCAATATTACTAGAAAATTTCATTTTTTCTGAAATATTCAATATTACTTCTATTTTCAAATAATGAGCTGTAGGAGGAGTTACTTTTTTAAATACATTGACACTCCCTGGATTTTAAATTAAAAGTTTGCAGTTTTAGGTATTTCAAGTACTGAATTACTAAATCTTTGGAAACCTTTCCTTTTAAAATTTTAAAGTGGGATCTTTTAAAATCGAAAGTGTTCAGAGTCATAGTTCTAAAATGTTTTGTTTGAAACTTTTGAGAAATCGAAAGTATCAAAATATAAAGAAGCGTTTAAATTTTAGCATAACTATTTTGCATAGAAAAACTCATTATTCCACTATTTTATTACAAATTAGAAGCATATTAGCAATTAAATCATTATTCTTTTAAAAGCGCGTAATTTCAAATTACTCTGGTATAAAAAATTTGTAACGTTTAAATAATTTAAGGATCCAAAGATAATTACATGAATTAATTAATTATTCCATTCAAAATTATTCAGTTTCAAAAATTGGATTATAACTTCAAAGCCTTTGAAATTGAAAGGTTTTAATTGAGGGAAATTTCAAAAAAAACTATTCGTATTACAATGAAATTATTTTCACTTAGAAGCGTATAAATCAAATCATTATTTTTAAAAGAAACTAGTTTATAAATTAAAAATTGAAAGTCTCAGTATTTCTAAAATTTATAATATTCCTAACGTATAACTTTTGTATTCAAATTATTTAATTTTAAATGTTTTGAGTGGAATTACTTATTATTCTGCAATACATTTTTTGGCAGCTTTAGGATATAAATAATTTACAGCTGCAATTAATAATGTGTTGTAGAATCGTTAACGATTCAATTCCAAATTATTCAATTTCGAACGTCGTGAAAAATTGGAATAAATGTAAAGTCTTCGAAATCGAAAAGTGTTTATAAGAGAGGAATTTTGAATTGAAAGGATTTAATATATTTGCAATTTAAAACATTCAAACTTAGTACTTATTATAAACAGAAATTTCACGAATTTTATGATTTGAAAAAGTTCATGAAATGCAGAAAACTAAATGTTCGCATTTGGGGATTATCTCATTTTGGAGGACATTAATTTAAGCCTTATCAAGTCAGAAGCCTTACAATTGTCAATCTTACAATATTGAACCCTTAAATTCAAAACAAATTTAAATTTCAATATTCAAATTTTTAATTGCCTGAAATTTGATTCTTAAATTTAGAACATTTTTTGAATGCTTTAAATTTTTAATTTTACACTATTAAATGTTTTATTTAAAAATTTTGAATAATCGAGAAAAAATAGTAAATTTCAGTAGACACCCTGACTTGTTATTTTTACATACAAAAATTATTTAGGAAATGCGCCGTGCGCCGAGGTGAACAATCTGTAGAGAGGGAAAAATGGGTTAAGCCAAATGTATATACTTTTACGGCTGTGGCTGCAAAAATACCCACTCCGACAAACAACAACAGTGCGTCCCGCCAACACGCACAGAAAGATACGAAAACCGTCCGGTTTTGCATAGAATTAATTTAAGGTTTACAATTCTTATTTGGGTGTCGAACAATGAACTGAAGTCTTCTTTGGACAAAAATTGTACCCTTTTTTAATGTTTTTTTTTTAAAATTAATCTGTTTTTTAGAAGTAATTTAATCTTTCTTGAGTAAAAATGCAACTGTTCGGTTGAAGATTCAACATCTTTGTTGAAAAGTCATATTTTTTGGTTGAAAATTCTTCAGTTCTACTGAAAATTTTAATATCTCGTAGAAAATTTACTTTTTATAATTCCAGGTTTTTCCCAGGTACCTCAAGTCCCTTTTTATTTTATAGAAATATATTTAATATTGCAAGATATTCCTCAACATTTTAGCACGACAGATTAAATAAGTAATTAAATAATGCTGAAAACATAATGAATCATTTCTCGAATTTGTCTCCAAAGTGCATAAATTTGAATAAAAATTCAAACACATTTTTATCTTATCTACTTATACTTAAAATTTAGTGCATATTTAGGTAAAATAATGTGACTACTATATTAAAAATTAACTTGAACCACTTCAAATTCCTAAATTTTCGCGTAGAAAATTGGACTTTCAAAAAGATACATGAATTTTGAAACAAATAGTTGAATTTTCCACCAAAAGAATTAGTTTTCTACCAAAAAAACGATTATTCAAAAAAATATATTAAATTTCAATCAAAGAGTTGAATTTTCTACTGAAAAAGAACAATTTTCAAACAAATAGCTGAATTTTGAACTAAAAAATATCACTTTTCAACCAAAAATTGAATAGTTAAATATTCAGTTAAAAAAATTGTTCTCTCACAGAAAAGACAGATTTATTTTTAACCAAATAGTTTTTTTTCAACCAAAAAGATGAATTAACTACTAAAATGATCAATAGTTAATTGCAGTAATTGATTTTTTAAGCAAAAAAATGGATTTTCAAACAAGACGATTAATTTTTAAACAGGAAAATTCATTTGCTAGCAAGAAAGACGATTTTTAAATTAAATATATGAATATATTAAAAATATATCAATTAAAGAAGACCCAATTTTAACTAAACAGTTAAATTTTCAACCAAACTAATGAATTTTCAACTAAAAATGATCAATCTTTATCTTGTATAAATGAATTTTAAACAAAAAGATGATTTTTTGAGAAAAGATTTCAATTTGAACAAAGTAGTTTTATTTTTAACCAAAACGTAGAATTTTCTACCATTTTAGACCATGTAGACAAAAAAATTAAAGTCAAAATTAAAAATACATAAAGGTTGAACGAAATATTTACATTATCAAAAACAAAAATAAAAATTTTCAATCAAATAGTTAAATTTCAAACAAAAAAATATCCATTTCCAAACAAAAATGGAATAGAAGATTCGTTTTTATCAACAAAGACGAATTTGATTGAAAATACATGAAATTTACATTAAAAATATCACTTTTCAACCAAAAATGGAAGTTAAATTTTCAGTTGAAAAAATTATTCTTACACAAAAAAAAGATTTATTTTTTAAACAAATTTAATTTAGCCTTTAACCAAATATTTTTATTTTTAACCAAAAAGATGAATTAATGACTAAAATGATCAATAGTTAATTGCAGTAATTGATTTTTTAAGATAAAAAAATTGATTTTCAAACAGGAAAATTAATTTTCTAGCAAGAAAGACGATTTTTAAATTAAATATATGAATTTTTAACAAAAACAGTTGAATTTTCAATTAAAAAAGACTTACTTTTAACTAAAAATTAAAATTTTTAACCAAACTAATGAATTTAAACTAAAATGATAAATTTTTATCTAAGAAGATGAATTTTGCTCAGATGAATTTTTGAGAAAAGATTTCAATTTGAACAAAGTAGTTTTATTTTTAACCAAAACGATCAATTTTCTACCATTTTAGACCATGTCGACAACAAAAATAAAGTCAAAATTAGAAATACATTAATGTTCAACAACATTTTTGCATTATAAAATACAAATAAAACAAATTTTTAACTAAATAGTTCAATTTCAAACAAAAAAATGTCCATTTTCAAACAAAAATGGAATAGAAGAATCGTTTTTATCAACAAAGACAAATTTTATTGAAAACACATAAATTTTACTTGAAAAATATTACTTTTCAACCAAAAATGGAATAGTTAAATTTTCAGTTAAAATATTATTTTAACCACAAAAAAACAGATTTATTTTTTAAACAAATTTAATTTATCATTTAACCATATAATTTTATTTTCAACCATTAAGATGAATTAATGACTAAAATGATCAATAGTTAATTGCAGTAATTGATTTTTTAAGATAAAAAAATTTATTTTTAATCAAAAAAGTGAATTTTTAAACAAGACGATTAATTTTCAAAGAGGGAAACTAATTTTCTAGCAAGGAAGACGATTTTTAAATTAAATATATGAATTTTTTATAAAAAAAGTTGAATTTTCAACTAAAATGAAACATTTTTATCTCGAATAAATGAATTTTAAACAAAAAGATGAATTTTTGAGAAAAGAATTGAATTTTGAACAAAGTATTTTTATTTTTAACAAAAACTCAGAATTTTCTACCATTTTAGACCATATAGACAAAAAAATGAGTCAAAATTAAAAAGAAATGAATTTTCAACAAAATGTTAGCATTATAAAAAACGAACAAAACAAATTTTCAACCAAATAGTTAAATTTCAAACAAAATATCCATTTTCAAACAAAAATGGAATAGAAGAATCGTTTTTATCAACAAGGACAAATTTTATTGAAAACACATGAATTTTACTTTAAAAATATTACTTTTCAACCAAAAATGGAATAGTTAAATTTTCAGTTGAAAAAATTATTTTTTCACAAAAAAACAGATTTATTTTTTAAACAAATTTAATTTAACCTTTAACCAAATATTTTTATTTTTAACCGAAAAGATGAATTAATTACTAAAATTTTCAATAGTTAATTGCAGTAATTGATTTTTGAAACAACAAAAAAATAGATTTTTAAACAAAAAAGTGAATTTTTAAACAAGACGATTAATTTTCAAACAGGAAAATTAATTTTTTAACAAGAAAGACGATTTTTAAATTAAATATATGAATTTTTATCAAAAAAGTAGAATTTTCAATTAAAGGAGACCCACTTTCAACTAAAAATTTAAGTTTTTAACCAAACTAATCAATTTTCATCTCGAATAAACTAATTTTAAACAAAAAGATGAATTTTTGAGAAAAGAATTAAATTTTGAACAAAGTACTTTTATTTTTAACCAATATGATGAATTTTAGACTCTTTTAGACCATGTAGACAAAAAAATTAGTAAAAATTAAAAATAAATGATTGTTCAACAACAAATTTGCATTATAAAATACGAATAAAACAAATTTTCAACCAAATAGTTAAATATCAAACAACAAAATATCCATTTTCAAACAAAAAGACGAATTTTATTAAAAATACATGAATTTTAAATTAAAAAGATAAATTTTTAAATAACAATTGAATAGTTAAATTTTCATTTAAAAAATGCATTTTCAACCAAAGCTACGAATTTTCAACTGAAACAATTAATTCGTCAACCTAAATAGTTAAATTTGCAACCAAAAACAAGAATTTTGAAATAAATTGACGAGTCTGTAACTAGAATCATTAAATTTCCTATAAAAAGAATTATTTTCAGCCCAGAAAATTGATTTATAACAAAAGTCAACATTTTCAACCAAAAATAATTTTTCAAACAAACATTAAATAGTTATATTTTAAGTAGGAAAATTAATTTTCAATAACAACAAAAAAAATTTCAACAAAATAGTCCAAGTTGCACTTGGAATAAACCTAATAAATTTAACTTTTCAGTCAAAAATTGATTTCAAACAAAAGAGCGTATTTTTCCATTTTAATATTGCAATTAAAAAAAAACTTAACTACGCTCTTGAAAAAATTCCCTGACAATTCCAGGTTTTCCAGGTAGAGTAGACAACCTGAATTATTTTAAAAACTTTCGAAAATCGAACATGGACAGATTTTTCTTCTGAAAATTTTGTTAAAAAATTCCCGATTTTTATCTTCAGCGGCCGCCACTCTGATGATTAGACACCATCGTTTATAAACTAAGTTGTATATTTTATAAGCCTTGTTATTACTTACAATTGTATATGTAAAATTATTATAGAGTGAGTTTTACAGATTCAGTAAAATACAAAAGAGAAAAAAGAAAGAAGAAAAAAAAAAAAGAGGAAAAATAAACTTAATTCATTGAAGCTAATTTGCGCAGAGTCTGGACAAAAAAAAATATTACACTGGTTTGTAGTCCAACTTCGACTCCAGCTTCTTGTTGTCCGACACTTTTCTCACTGCCTTCATAAAGTCCTCCTGGATCACGTACTCCCTCTCGAGCCGAATCGCGAAAAGACCTGCCTCCGTGCAAACATTTCTTAAATCGGCACCGTTGAAGCCGTCGGAAAGCTTCACGACAGCCTCGTAATCGATTTCCCCGTGTTTGGCAATAGGGCCAGCGTGAATTTTCAAAATTTCAAGTCGGGCCTGCTCGTTTGGCAGTGGAATTTCTATTTTTCGATCGAGTCTTCCAGGTCGCAGGAGGGCGGGATCTAAAGTGTCTGGTCTGTTTGTCGCCATAATCATTTTCACTTGTCCCAGAGAATCGAAACCGTCCATCTGATTCAACAATTCCATCAAGGTCCGCTGTATTTCGCGATCAGCACTCGTACCTTCTGAAAATCTACGACCACCTGGACAAAAAAAATGTTTTTTTTTTCTTCAGAATTTTAGATCATTTATTTAATTTTTAATACTTGGATCTGACAGTCTTCGCAGTCCAAAATACTCTCAAAAGAGGGAAAATTGGACGAATTTCCAATAAGAATTGAGTTTTCAAACTAAAATCTCGAAAGTTTTAGAAAACATTTGATTTTTAAATTCAGAACAATGAATTTTCCACAAAAAAGTTGGTTTTGAACCAAAAAAAGAAGAATTTTGTTATCAAAATTTATTTAAAAACCCGAGAATTTAAAGAAAATCCCTGTTCAAGGTCAGAATTAGTCACAATTTTTAAGTTCCCTCTTCCAAATTTCAGATAAAGAAGGTTAAAAATTCATAATTTTAATTTAATCCATTTCATTTCAAGTAAAAATGTAACTATTCCAGCAGAAAATGTAACTATTTTGCCGAAAATCCGATTTTTTTTGTTTAAAAATTTATCTTTGTTGGTTGGAAATTCAACTACTTTGTGAAAAATTCGTCGTTTTTTTAGTAGAAAATAAATCTTTATGGTTCAAAATTCATCCTTTTGGTAAAAAATACTACATTTCGGATGAAAATATATTTTTTTTACTTGAAAATTCAATTATTTCGTTGAAAATCGTTTGTTTTTTTGCTATAAAAATGATCATTTTCTTTGGAAATTAATGTTCTTGTTTAAAAATTCTTTTCTGTTAAAAATTAAAGTATTTCAGATAAGTTGATTTATAGTTCTAATTGAAAAAACATCTCTGTTTGAAAATGTACCTACATTGTTGAAAATCATTTTTTTTAACTAAAAATTTAACCCTTACAGTAGAAAATGTAACTATTTGGCTGAAAATCTGTTGTTTGTTGTTGTTAAGGATTATATTTTAACAATAAAAATTTAACTATGCTATTTTTGGTTGAAAAATTATATTTTTTTAAAATAAAAATTCAAGAATTCGTTCAAAAATGTATGTAGTTTGCGGAAAATTGGTCTTTTTTGCTGAAAATTAAATTTCTTCAACTAAAAATTTAACTATTTATATTTCATCTTTCCTAGTTACAAAAAAATCGATTTTTTAAAAAGAAAATGATATTTTTCTTTGAAAGTTAATTTTCTCTTTTAAAAATCCTTCTTTTCTGTTAAAAATTTAAGTATTTCAATTAAGTATTACCATTTTAGTTGAAAATTTATTTTTTAGGTTGAAAAATAAGCTACTTTATTAAAAACTTGTTTTTTTTCTTTGGGTGAAAATGCATTTTTTTAACTGAAAATGTAACTATTATTCCAGTTGAATATTCCATTATTTTAGTTAAACATTCATCAGTAAGCTTGAAAATTTAAATATTTTTTTGAACATCCATTTTTTGTTCGTTGAAAATTAATTGCTCAACTATTCCATTTTTTGTTAAAAATGGATATTTTTCAAATAAAATTTGAGTAATTGTTTAAGAAATTTTCAATTTTATGCTTTTTAACAAAATAATTTTATTTTTAACTAAATAGTTCAATGTTTCATTGAAAAATACGATTTTTATAGAAGAAAGTTGAATTTTCCATTGAAAAAGATTACTTTCCTAACAAAAAAAAAAAAATAATTTTCTAACATAAGCTGCTGCATTTTTAATTCAACAGAACGAATTTTCAATACGAAAAGATGTAAGTCAAAGAAAACAGTTGAATATTCGACTAAACAATATAAAAACTGAGTATCCTACCAAAAGATGAAATTTAAATCCAAAAAAACCCCAAAAAAGTCTATTCAAGAAGATGAATTTTCAACAAAATCGTTAAATTTTGCACAAAAAATGGTTTTTTAACAAATAATATGAATTTTCATCAAAAAAGAGGTGGATTATGAAGCAAAAATGTAATAAAATACTTTTTCAATTAAAAAGAATTGACTTTTAACCAAAAATATGACTTTTATATCAAAAGAGATTAATTTTCTATCCCAAAGAAAGAATTTCTTATCCAAAAAGACAACTTTTTGCACCAAAAAGTTGAATTTTCCACAAAATAATTAAATATTTAACAAAATAATACAATTTTTAACTAAAAGAGATTAATTCTCAATCGAAAATGTAATAGTAAACCTTTTAGTTAAAAAGAATTCACTTTCAAGAAACATAAGATTTAAGAAGACGAATGTTTAACAAAATAGTGGAATTTTCGACCAAAAAAGAGTTTTTTTTTAAATAGATGAATTTATAAAAAAATAAAATATCCAACCAAATAGTAGAATTTTGAAAAAAATAGATGAATTCTGTACCAAAAATTTAATAGTAGACTTTCATATTATTTTAACAATCAATTTTAAAAGAAATAGTCAAATTTATAACCAAAAAATATGAATTTTGAACTAAAAATGTAGTAGTAGACTTTTGAATTAAATATAAGTAACTTTCAACAACAACAAAATGAAATTTCAAGAAAAAATAAATAAATTTTTAATCCAAAAAAAAGTTTAATTTTTAACAAAGTAGTTAAATTTTCAACAAAATAATAAAATTCCAAACAAATAGAATTCTTAAAGAAACGAGAGGAATTTTCTACCAAAAATATAATAGTAATATAATAGGTTGTTCTAATTAATTTATTTCAAAATAAATTAATTTTGAAACAAATACTTAAATTTTCCACTCAAAAATATCAATTTTTTGTACAAAATATGGTGAATCTTTAATTTGAACACTTGAATTTTCAACGAAAAAGATGTATTTTTAAAGCAATGGATTAACTTTCAAATAAAAATATTAATTTTCTATCAAAAAGATGACCTTTTAACAAAAGAGTTGAATTTTCAACCATTTATTATTATGAAAACTCTTGAATTCTCCACAAAATAATTAAATTTTGAAGCAAATAATAAAATTTTCAAAGTAGAAGATACATTCTTAAAGAAAAATTTAATTTATAATTTTTAACCGAGAAGAGTCAACTATCTTTGAATAAGAAATGAGAAAAAATAGTTAAAAAAATTTTTTTAATTAAAAATATAATATTTAACATATAAATAAATAACCAGAAAAGGTGAAATCGCTATTTTTTTCAAAACAAAAATATGAATGTTCAACAAAATAGTTTAATTTTTAATCAAGAAAACATTTTGTTCGTCAAAAATAAAAAAAAAGGTGACAGAAATTGTTGAATTTTCAAGCTAAAAATATCAATTTAAAAGAACTAAAAGTATGAATTTTTTACAAAAAATTGTAATTTTCAACAAAACAATTTTAATTTTAACCAAATGAATTCTTAACTATAAAATCTAATGAAATTAACTTTCAGGGGAATTTTTAACACAACAGTTAAATTTTCGGATAAAAATTTATTTTTTAATCAGTAAGAAGAAACTATTTTTCAACTAAAATTATTAATCTTCAACCAAAAAATATTAACTTTTAAGAAAGAAGTTAAGCTTTCAAATCTAAAGCGAATTTTCAACAAAATACTGGATTAAAAAAAAAATGATTTTCTTTTTAAAAAGTGAAATTTTCAAACATGATGATTAATTCTTTATAAAGAAAACGAATTTTTATCAAGTCGCATACATTTTCAACTAAATTCTTCGAAGAATGAATAAAGAATGTTAGTCTAAATTTTATTACGTTTTTTATACCTTTTGTATCAGGGTTAATTAAAAATTTTTTATTAAAATTAGAATTTTAGAAACGATATGTTATTCATAATTAATAATATCTAATTTTTTAATAAATGAATTTAATTCATTAATTAATTTTTTATTAAAT
>JAWWLR010000092.1:90549336-90563021 GCA_035041075.1 Acraspis erinacei | reverse complement strand
ACTTCGGTCTGGTGTGGCGTCCGCTCCAGATTCGGGCCACTGGTTACCCCGAACTTATGCGGATCAACCGTTTCGAAATGTGGGTGCTGTATTTTCCTAAGCTGCGCAAGCGTGGAACTTTTTCGCAAGCGCCGCGTGTGCGGAACGGCTCGAATATACTGCTGATCAAACGGTTCGGCTTCTTCGGGGTAATGGCTCTCCCGAATCAGTGGGGCCGTTCTACTAAACATAAGTGGCGCTGTTCACTGTGTGATTGGTGCGAAAACTGTACGTGTTGGATGAGCGGCTGTACCAAAACTCCTCTCCGTGCACTCACTAGAGTGTTTGACACAATCACATACTATTAATTACTAGGTGGAAAATGCCATTAAAAATTATAATATTTGGTTCAAAATTCGTTTATTTTGTTTCAAGTTATTATATATTGATAGAATATTTATCTTTTTGGTTAAAATTTCAAATATTACATTGAAAATTCCATTAAAAATTAAGTTATTTGTTTGAAAATTCATGTATTTTGTTCCCAATTTTTTCTATTTTGATTGTTTATTAATCTATTTGGTGGAAACTTGATTTGTTTGTTTGAAAATTAGATTTTGTTATTGAAAATAAACATAATTAACTAAGAATACAATCATCCCTGTTTTTATCGATTTTTTTATAGACATTCAATCCTTTCAGTTGTATATTCATGTTCTATGTAGTTAATTTAAATATTTCTTTAAAAATTGATTTTATGGTTGACAACTTATTTTTCTGACCTAGAATAAAATTGAATTCTATTTACTGTTGGAAACTTACCTTTTTTAGTTTAAAATGATCTATTTTGTTGAAAAATTGTCTCTTTTGCAGCTTTTTTTATTTGATTAAAAATTTAACAAATTTCGTTGAAATTTTTTTTGAAAATGGATTTTTTACTAAAAATATAGCTATTTCACTTTTACTTCAGAGTTGTCGAAAAAAAAATTTTTGGTCTTTTTAATTTCAAAATTCTTCTACTTCAGTAGAAATTGCATCTTTCTTGGATTAAAATGCAAGTTTTTGATTGAAAATGCAACAATTTTGTTAAAAACTCATCCTTTTTGTTTTAAAATTCAACTACTTCATAGAAAAATTACTTTTCGCTTAAAACTCATATTTTGAGTTGAAAAGTCAAAATGAAATCTTTTTTAAATGAAAATTTCATTTTCTTGTTCCAAGTTTGTCTTTTTCATTTAAAAATTCATTTTTTCATACAAATTTAATATTTCTGACTAAAAATTTAATTGTTTGATTCAAAATGAATCGCCTTTGTTCGAGGATTCAACAACTTTATTTAAAAATGTTGGTTAACTTTTTTGAGAAATAATTTGATTTTTTTTTGAGATTTATATTTTTAGTTGAAAATTTTTTTCTCCAAATTCGCATTTTTTTGTTGTTAATTCAATTTCTGTCGTTTTATTCCGATTATAAGAGATTATCTGGTAAAAATAGTACAAGATTAAAATACTGGTATTTGAATGTTATTGGTAAGGGAAAATAAAAAAATGGTCATGGAAAAATAAATAAATAAATATTGAAAATGATTTTTTCACCCTGCAAAGCATATAAAATTTTAATACGAAAAATTGCCATTAGTTTCAAGTTTGATATCGTATTATTTCTGAAAACCATAAACTACGTACAGTAATGGATATGGCTAATAATGTCTAAAATGGCATTTTATATTTTTTAAATTTCTAGACGCTTTATATAACAAATATGTATTTATATATTTCAATATGAATTTTTTAATATTCCTTGGCCAAATTTGATTTCATAAAATCCTGTCATTCTAATTCATCAATTAATAGTGGTCGAAAATTTGGTAGCAGCGAAGTTTCTCCTATCATGGCAAAGATTACCGATGATCCAGAATTATTAATGCCTCAAGTTCAAAAGTAGAACACAATCAGATACTTTGACGAGGTTTTACGGTAAATTATATCAATAGTCTAAGCTCAGTGCCACACGTGAAGTAAATACAACTTACAAAATAATTGTACATGCAAGTCATTTCTGAATCCCTAAATGTCACATAAATGTTTCTAAATCTGTAGACAGGATGGTGAAATGAAATATCATAGACAATTAAGCTTCTCCCCACCAAGCCATATTTCAAAGAGTCGGATGATCTTTAATGATAAATGAGATAGCGGCTAGTATATATAGAACTAAAATTTCATGTAAACTACTCATTAGTTAAACTTAGATAACGAATTTCTCTGAATGCCTAGTTCCGCTGATTTGAAAAAATGAGGTTCGTTGGAACCCTCACCCTCTTTGTAACGGCGCTCTGTTATCATCAGGGTAAATATATAATATTATTATCAATTATATACATATATAGCTGAAGATCAAAAGGCTTATTTAATTTTAAAACCCAATCTTTTTAATTGCTTGCAGAGTTACAAAATAAAGTGTTATAATCACATTTTAAATATCACTAAGTCTTTATGTCATCCAGCACAAAACAGATTCTTATTATTTTATAGCTTATAAGTTGCATTTCCACAGTTCAATGAATTAATAATTCAAGACTATTGAATATACTTCAAGGTGTGATAAGTTAATTATATCTTAAGTAGCTTTATTATGCTAAAATAAGCGATTTATAAGCCTGAAATAATCTAAAATCCTATAAGCTTATAAAATCATTCTATATATAAACGATTAATTTTAGCCACCAGGGCCGAAAAATACACAGACAAGTCTGCTGAATCTTGTTTGCATATGTACAATATTTACAAACTTAACTTATAATTTAATCGGCCCGTCTTACATTATCGCAAAATTCGCCTTATTTTATTGTAACCACGTCTTATTTTATCGCAAATACATCTTACTCTATCGCATGTATAGTTTTTGTTTCTTTCATCGCTACCGTTTTACTCTCTTTCCTCTCTCGTTTACAACTCTAGCCATTGCCTCTTGTCCTTTTTGTCTTCACGCTTGCCAACTCTTCTCTTATTCTTATTTAGCAAATTTGACATTTTCTTATTTTCTAAAGATAATTATTCTAACGCTTTCACCCATTTTTCTCCTCTCTCCTTTCCTTATTTTTCCTTTCCGACTCCCTCAAATATTCCAGCACCTCTACTGTTCCCTTCTGATGGAGGATCTTTCCCATTGGCTTGATTCCTTTTTCTATCTTATCACGATCTTCCAGCCAATGTTTTATAGTCCCTCTACCTCTCTCACATAGCATGCATTTTCTTTCGTCCTCTGTACACCAGTATTTTTTCTACTCTTCCGTATTGCAACATCTTGCTCTCGCGATTACTTTTTGCGATCCTCTTTCCCCTTTTCTTTCAAAATGTCTTGCTATTCTCTCCACTTTTATCCATTTATATTTCTCATTATATTTAGCCTTTCTTATTTTATTTTCTATTAATTGCTTAAAAACTTCTTTATCTCTTTCTGTCAACTCTTGTTGTAGTTTCATTCCCCTTCCATGCATTTCCTTGACCCATTCCTTTGAGCAACCAAACCTATTCAAGTACCTTACTCTTTCTTTCATTCCATAATCATCCCCTCTTCCATTTTCTCTTTCCTTCAAGCACGCTTTTACTATAGTTCTGATCTTGCTCTCCAATAGTCTTTCTTCGTATTTGCCAACTCTGTTACCTGTTCTTACTTTTATTTTTTCCCTGTCTACCTCCTTTAAAAATATATGCCATTACGTACATCTGCCCAATTCTAGCGTCCATCTAATGTATTTTTATGCAACTTTTTCACCTCCTCATATTCTTTCCATCCCCATATTTCGACCCCATACATTTGAACACTCAGTAGAAGCTCCTCAAACATTCTCATTCTTCTCTTGTAGTCTGCTTTAAATAAGTTTTCCCCTATTCGTCGTACTTTCTTCATTACTATATCTACTCTTTTAACTCTGTTTTTCACGTGATCTTTTACTAGGAAATTTAATAGATAGCCGTAGACAATCACATGAGAAATTTGTATTTAATCCCTCAAAATCAAAATCATGCTTGAAATTTTGTTTACCTATTTTCAACAAAGTTTCTAGGCTAGGTCCACCGATAAAATGTTTGCTACGCTCACCGCATTTTTTTAAACCTAGCCTATATTTGAAATCCTTATAAAATATTAAAATCTGTTCAAAATTCCTTGAAATCTTTTAAAACACCATAAAATATTTGGAATTCTTTAAAATCCCTTTAATTTATTTAAATCTATTGAAAATTCCGTGGCATTGCAAATTTTATTTTCACTCTAGAGAGCAATAATCCTCCCCCCTCCAATTTTTCCATTTCGGGAGAGAGAAAATCCGTATTTTTTTAAATATTCAAATATTAGCACGTGCCACCGAGCACTTCAAAATTCCATTTAATTAACATGGGTAAATTTTAAATTTTCGAAAAATTAAACTCATGTTCCAGAGTTTCATCGAATCGTGCCAAACTTTTTAGAAATTGAATTTAAGGGTCTAGGAAATAAAACCATAATAAAAACTTTTATTTCCAACCCACCTCCAACATATATGTCCACTTTTTTTCAAGTTGGTATCCTATGCTACTTTTTTTTGAATAATTACTCTCCCCTCCTTATGCTTTTGCGCACCCAACGCAAAAATCACAAGAAATAAAAAGTTTTGCTGCTCAGCAGAAAAACTTCGTAGTTCAAGAAATCCGACGGCATGTGAATTTAAAATTCAGTTTTCTTCGTAGAAACTTCTTTCTTGTTTGCAATTTCACTTTTAAGCAACAATTTTTATTATTTCTCAAATTTCTCAGCTGCAATTTTTTCACAACAGTTTTTTCCTCATACACATGAATTTTTTTTAATTTTTGCCATTGTCCCTTGTATAAGAAATAATTCTCTAAACTTGACTGTTCTTAACCCTTAAATGGTAACGTAATTTTCGGCACCTTTCGATGTTAAAGGTGGATCAACCGTGCTCGGTGCTTTAAAAAGTGCTCTAAAGTGCTCTAAAAAATTGCGCAAAATTCATGAAATCTCATCGACTATCCTAGTATAAGGATTTGATAATTTGTTTAAATGATACAATGAAATAAAGAAATAAAAAAATAAAAGCGTGAAGAATGGACCATTTCGTTAAAAACATCATAACGTTGTCTGTAATTATTTTTTTTTTAATTAAACGGAAAATTAAAGCTTAAGAATAAAATAGACAGTTATTCATCAGAATCACATCAATGTTCTAAGTTCACTCACGGTATCATTGGGTCAATCGTGCGTTTTCGAAACTTTGACTGTCGCGAGGCACGAGTGACCCACCTTTACCATTTAAGGGTTAAATATAACCGAAAATCCTTACTTTTTTTACACTTTTATCTTTCATATGACTATCTTTTATTGCATTAGCATTTTTTTCCGAGTTGTTAAGCTGCAAAGGCGATTCCTATCATTTTCTAGCCGATAGTAGTAACTTTTATTTCCAACCCACCCTCACTACCCCGCAGCGGCCCAAATATGACCCAAAAATAAAAACAACTACATTTTCACGTTTTATATTATTACTTTTTAGCAATTTGCGTCGTCTTTTTCATACAGAATTACTAACGGACAATTGGAATACTTCCCAGGACTTTTCAATAATTTTCAATTTTTTAAAGAAATTTAAACACTCAAACAATTATTTATTATATATTTTCAAAATTTATAAAAATTGAGCCAGATGTATCAACTTTCTTTTCAAATAAGTATCCTATGCTACGTTTTGTTGAATAATTACATAATTTTGATACATTTCTTTTAATGTTTAATAAATTTATATTTGTTTAATCAATTTTTCTTTACGCAAGCGGTTTTTTGCGTTAACTAAAAAAATGAAATAGAATAGAACACATTGAATTATGTTACTGACTGCATAGTGTATAGAAAGAATACATTAACCACTTTTTAATTCTTTAAAAAATGTACATTTGTTAGAAATTAAAAGAAATGTATTCAAATTATTGTACATAAATTTAATAGAAAGTAGGACACATAGAATTATGTTTCTGACTGTATAGTGTATAGAAAGAATACATTAACCACTTTTTAATTGTTTAAAAACTATACATTTTTTAGAAATTAAAATAGATGTATTAAGATTATTGTACATTGATACATTGATACATCTGGCTCAATTTTTAGAAATGTTGAAAATAGTCAATACATAATTGTTTGAGTAATTTATATTTTCTTAAAAAATTGAAAATTATTTAAAAGTCCTGGGAAATATTCCAATGGTCCGTCAGTAATTCTGTATGAAAAAGAGGACGGAAATGTAAAACGTGAAAATATAGTTTTTTTTTATTTTTGGGTCATATTTGGGCCACTGCGGGGAAGTGAGGGTGGATTGGAAATAAAAGTTATTACTATCGGCGAGAAAATGATAAGCATCTGCCTTTGAAACTTAACAACTCAGCAAAAAAATGCTAATGCAGTATAAAATATCCATATGAAAGATAAAAGTGTTCTACGTAAAAAAACTTGAATAAGTTTATTTAAAAAAATGTGTGCTATGCAGACTGAAAAATATAAAGAAGTAGGGATTTTCGGGTACATTTACGAAAAGTCAAGTTTAGAGCATTATTTCTTATACCAGGTAATTTTTGCCAAAAATATTAAATTTCTTATAAAGCAGATGAATTTTAATTTATAAAAGCTAATAAAGTTGCAAAAAAGTTGATTTTTATCCAAAAAAGAATTCAATTGCCTTTTTGAAATAAAAAATTTATTTTTTAACAAAACATAAGTTTCTACGAAAAGAAATTTATTTTCAATACAAAAAGACGGATGGTTTCTACCAAAAAGCATTTGTAATAAAAGAGATGAATTTTTAATAAAAAATGACAATTTTTTTAAGTTGAACTTTCACCCAGAAAATATTTCAGTATATTTTTCAAGACCAATGTTAGTTTAATTTTCAACCAAACAGCAGAAGTTTCAAAAAAAAACTAAAATATTAAATTTTAACAAAAAGTAAATTATCTATAAAATAGTTGAATTTCCAAAAAAACAGTGTCATTTTTATCCAAGAAAGATGTTTTTCAGAAAAAATAGATTTCATAAAAAAAAATCAGTTGACTTATCAGAAACAAAATAAGATATTTAAACAAAAATTAACAATTTAATTTCAACAATAATTCTCTACGAAGAGTTTAATTTCTAACACAAAAGATGAATTTTCATCGAAATAGTTGAATTTTTGCCCAAGCAAGATGCAATATTTCTGATAAAAGGATGAACTTTTAAATCACGAAGCCATATTAAAAAAAAATATTTTCCATCCAAAAAAGATGTGAACTTTTCGACATTTTCAACTGAAGTTTCTATTAGGGACGCCGATTATAGATTAAAAATAAATATTTAATAATTTTTCCTTGATAAATAAATAAATTTCCATCAACCATCAGATGTTTCTTATTTCTTATCTGGCATTTTTGAATGGGATTCATATTAGGAAGCCTTATTATAAATTATAAATGGTTATTTCATCATTTCTAATAAATACATAAATAATTGTTTAAATAAATAAATTTCTCTCACACATGAAATTTGCATTTTTTGGCAGTTTTCACTGAAATTTCTATTAGGGCCAATTATAGTAGATTAAAAAGAAATATTGAGGGCCAATCGATGAGTGGGTCACGTGAACCGATTTCTACCTTTTCGAAACTCTTTTTTGTTTCCTATCTTATTTTCACAGGATGCGCAACATCGAGTTGAACATTTGGCATAATAAATAAGAAGCAATGAGAAAGAAGGATCGGTCCTAAATTTAAATAATTATAATAAAAGTTTTTTTCGTAAATAATTTTTTTTTGCTTCAACCAGGAAAGTACCCATCCACTGTCTTTTGATATTTTACAGCTTTTCGTAACAAAATTTCCTTGTTCCGGGATAAAACCCTATTTACAGAACCGAACCCCTTATTATGCACCCCGAAAGGAAGTACCTAAGAGAGAAAAAAATTAATCTAAAAATTACCGGATAAAAGTACAGGATGCCTGGACTAAGATGCCATTGATCGAAGTTTAACTTAGGAGTATATTATATTGAAAACTACAAGATTTAATTACATTAAAACATTTCTCTTGCTGTTTTAGTTTCCTCGAATGAAGAGCCTGTTAACTGGGATCCTAGTAAGCCTACCCAAAAATACTGTGCACGAGTTGATCATAGCCATGGTATTTACTGGAAGAACGAAGCAGGTCGCGTTGTTAGACTTACAGATTGGCACTGGTTCTTTTACAAGGGTGATGTAACCTTTGGATTTGGCGAAATTGGTGGACCAGTTCATGCAATGCGTGATAAAAATCACTTGCCGTATGTAAGGGAGCGTCATGTTCGCAAGATAATTAGTGTAGAAGAATTTGATAAATATGGTATAACGGAATGGAAATCACCATCAACTTCTGCGTCTCCTCAGTGGCCATCAAATCCTCAGTTTTCTCAGTCACTATTCAGTTCTCAGCCTCGTCGGTCACTATCACCAAATTCTCAGCTTGAACGGTCACTTTCAGCAGCACAAGAATCAGAAGATCAGCCTAACCTTAAACGGCTCAGAATATCCTGAGACTGAAACAGAATTCCGATGGTAAATCAAAAAAAGGCAAAAACGTTACATGGATTAAAGTTACATCAAAAAGTTAATATATGATGTGTCTCAATGTGATAGTAATAGGGAAAACTATGATAGAGTATGATTGCTTTTAATGTTTCTAGTAAACAATATCGGGGTAAGTTTCCTAACCGCTCTCAATTTCCAAAAGGGTAATTGCTTCTGAATCATTTACAAAGAATTTTATCCAGTAGAGCCAAAACCTAAAATTCCTTCCATTATTGAATTTTATCTGGCCAAACCCCATAACATTAATTTTATTTTTACATTAAAGATTAACTTTTCAACAATTTAATATGAAAGTCATGTAATTAGGTATAATTATATTACATTATATTATATTACATTGCTATATTAAATATTGTGCTTAACGATTTTGAAACAATATTTTTTACATGATCCAATAAACAAAAATGATCTACTCTTGCATATTTTCTGCTATCTTATGGCCACTTACCTGCTTCTAACAGTTAATTTCAACCTTATGCGAAAAATTGCATTTTTCAATTAGGAAAATATATCATTGAACCAAATAAATATGTATACTGCAATAAAAATGGGTGCTATTGTTTCTTGCCCTATTCAATGTTGGTTGAACCCTGATAAGAACCCGGCGCATTTTAAGTCCACAACGCCAACATTATTCATTACTATATTAAAAAGTGCTTTGTAAGAAGAACAATGTTTTCCAAAAAAATACGGACATTTACGGAATTAACTTAAAATATCTTTCCAAGGACTCCTTATTTCGACAATTTGCCAATTGATAATAATTTTCTATTATTTAAACAATTTTTATCTTAAAAATGCACAGTTTGGATGTTTTTTAACGAATAGGCTCATTTTTTCACAGAATCATCTAATAATATCTTACTAATCACTTTGCAATGATTCTTTAAAATGGACAACAATGGTTTATTTTAAACCTAAGGTGACTATGATAACAGTTGCCTTTTCTAATCAGAATAAATATACTTGAGAAATCCTAATGAGAAGGTATTCATTTCATGTCAAATTTGACTTTGTCTCTTTTCATCAAATCTAAACGTTTAGAGACCCCCTAACTGAAAATAAATCAAACTTTTTTAAGGCCTAGAAAGACACAAATGACCTACTATTGCATAGTTTTCGCTATATTATGGCCACTTACCTACTTCTAACATTTTATTGCAACCTTATGCGAAAAATTGCATTTTTCAATTAGGAAAATACATCATTTAACCAAATAAATATGTATACTGCAATAAAAATATGTGCTATTGTTTCTTGCCATATTCAATGTTGGTTGAACCCTAATAAGAATCCGGCGCATTTTAGGTCCACATCGCCCACATTATTCATCACTATATTAAAAAGTGTTTGATAAGAGGAATAACATTTTTTCACAGAATCATCTAATAATATCTTACTAATCATTTTTTGCAACGATTCTTGAAAAATTGACTACAATTTTTCATTTTAAACTTAAGTTGACTATGAAAACAGTTGCCTTTTCTATTTATAATGAATTTACTTTGACATTCTAATCCTAATGAGAAGGTATTGGTTTCATGTCAAATTTGACTTTGTCGCTTTTCATCAAATCTACACGTTTGGAGACCCCCTAACTCAGAATAAATCAAAATTTTTTAAGGCCTAGAAAGAAAGAATGAGTTCACTCAACAGGTGTTTTTGATGAAAATTCAAAAAGTGAGAGCATTTTCCAAATAGTTAAAACCATTTTTTTAAGATTTCTATAAAAAGAAAGTTTAAAAGAGTTATAGCATTTTCAAAATTCAATCAAACAAACGAGAATGAACATTTTAAGGCAAACAATATAAGATATGAAAAGCAGTTAAGAAAGGAATAACCTTGCTGTTTGAAAGCCATACAAGATTACCATAACAACTTTTTGAATTTTTGTTCGAAAAGTCCAAAATTAAAATCTTGATCACACAAAAAATAATGAAAAACAAAAAATTCCATTTTTCCATGTTTGTCAAACTATGCAACATACCAACAAAAGAATCAAACAAAATTGTGTATCTTAAAAAGATCGAAAATTTTTTTCTTAAATACTTTCTTATAGGACACGAAGTCTAAAATTTAAAAATTAAGTTTTTGAACACGGGATACAAGCTATGAAAAAATTGCATACTTCTTTTTTTGAAGTAATTGTTTAATTAAAAATGAATCTTCTTGGCTTAAGAATTTAAGTATTTTGTTTGAATATTTTTGTTCGACCACCTTTTTGCCTAAGATTCCTATTTTTAGAATAAAATTCTTCTTTTTAGTTGGAAGTTTAGCTACTTTGTTGGAAACCGATATTTTTTAGTTGAAAATTTAAGTTAAAGTACCTCATGACCATTTTTTAATAAAGGTGAATCAAAACAATTAATTCTCAATGATCAATATAATAGTTGATTTTTTAATCAAGAATGATTTTAACTTAAATAAAAAAAGGTAATTTAAAAAATAAAATCAATTTAAAAAATTGAATTTTCAACTAAAAATTGTGTAATTGATTCTTCAGTTACAAAAATTCATTTAGAAGCAGAAGAAAAGAATTTCAACTATAGGGAGGAAGTTTGAACCAAAATGATGCATTTCTAACCAAGCGGACTAATTTTCTGGCAAATAATATAAATTTCTAATGAAATATGTACATGCATTTTCAACCAAATAGTAGAGTTTTCTACGAGATCAATTCCGTACCAAAGATAAAATGATAAAATTTTCCATTGAAATGGAAGGAACTTCTAATTAGAAATATTTTCATTTTTTATTGGGTTCTACTAATTTAGTTCATATTTAAGAGAGAAAAAAATGAGTTAAAAGGAAAAGTTTCTGAAAAACAGGGAAAAAGTTGAATTCTTCAAGGAAGGGAGAAAAATGTGAAAAATAGTTTTAAAAACAATTTTAAAACACATAAAAAGTAAGCATGAAACCCAAGACAAACATGAGAAATCAATAAGTCAAAAAAGGAGCAGATTGCTAAACAGATTGAACTTCGTTGAAAACAATGACATTGAAATTTTTTGAAACATAAAATTAGGCTAAACACACAAAATTGATTTGTTACTGTGAATATAACGTATTTAAAACGCAAATTCACTTTCCTTGTTTTTCATTTCCTGGTATTAAAAGCTTAAAGAGTTTAAAATTAGAGAATAACAAATTTTTTATTAGCAAGAGTATGTAAAAATGTTGCAATGAGTTGAATAAATAATAATTTATTGTATCTGACAGATATAAATAAAATAAATCATATCTACTTTTATTTATTTTCTCAATGGAAAAACATAAATTTGACTCACTAGTCTTAACCACCTAAGAGATATTTTTTTATAACTAAAGAGCATTAGATTCCTAACATGTGTACGGAACGATATTATGAATTTTTTTAACATTTTTAGTTGTTTTTTTTAACAAATGTAAAAAAGTAAATTTTGTAGGAAAATATTTCTTTTCTCAGTTTTAACCTTTAGATATATTTGAAATCAACTCGAATGACTAATTAAGCATGCAAATAAGTCAAAGAATTTATTGCTTATACAATTTTATTATTATAAAATAAGTTGAATGACATGTGTTAATTTCATACTTATTGCACGAAAAAATCATATACTGTCTAATACGTATCAAAGTATTTGCTCAATCTCATAACCTAAATTTTGATCAAATAATTAATTTTCAGCAAAATAGTGAAATTCTCAATCAACGCAATTAGAAAAAAATATATTTTCCATAAAATAGTTCTACTTTTAATTAAAGACCAAAATTGTCAAACAAAGTTGTTGAATCTTCAAGGAGAGGAGATTCATTTTTAATTAAACAGTTGAATTTTTGACATTATTGCCCAGAAATAGAACATTTCTACTACAATAGATGCATGTTTAAATCAAATAGAGAAAGTTTCAAGAACAAAATAGAATTTTCATCATTTCACATTTAAGCACCGAAAAATATGAGTTTGAAACGAAAAGTAGATTTTATACACAGGCCCAAAAAAAAGTTGTCTGTACTTTGCACCGGACCAGTGTATCCTTATTTACTTTGGGTCGCTGAATCCGACTCCGACCTCAGCATTTCCCCCACACGTCAGAATTTTCCCCGGGCCTAGGGAAATGTGTAAGATCTAGGGTTTTCTAGGTCCTCTGAACTTCTTTTTTTAAGTGGTAAGTCAATGAAAAATACAATATATTTATATATTTTAACTTAAAATATTTTAAATAAAAATTGGCGAGAGTTGGTTTTAAAAATGGCCTTAAAAATAGCCACATATTTTCAAGAGAAATCTGCGTACGAGGGTGCGTTTTGAGTAATATTTTAAAGTTTTCGGGTGGTTAAAAAGTGACAGGTTGTGAAGGGAGGAAACAGGGAGGGGGATTTGAGGCTAAAGATCAGTACAGGGTAGAGTAAATAGTAGCATGTCGGTTATGCGGAGTCCACAGCGTGATTACAGAAGGAAGCAGAGCGAGCTTAGTGAATAAAGCGAGGGAAATAGGGACAGTGATAGCAAGGATAGAGAAGTTAGCGTCGTAGATGAGGAGAGCAGTGAGGGAAGTGCAGATGAGACGTTCGCTACGCCTTTGGATCCACTAGCAACGGCAGAGTTGAGACGAGGAAGGGGACATAGGCGCCGGAGGCCCACTAATTTAGAAAGACTTAGTTCGAAATCGAGGAACTCGGGTTAGAGGGACCTCTGATAAAGGTGTCAACAGTCGGCGAGCGCGATTAGCAGTGAGAGCATAAATAGTGAATGGGAGAAAACGGCGACGATAAAAGGAAAAGAGAGCAGGTGGGCGAAGAGGCGGAGAGGAGCAATAATAATAAAAAGGTTAAGACAAGAAAAAGAACGCCGGAGAGAGATAGGGATGAAGGGATGATGTTTGAGAAAATAGAAGCCCTTATAAAGGAGTTTAGAGAGGAAACTTGTGGAAGGCTGACCGATATGAGGAGGCAGGGGGAGGAGGTGAAGGACGAGGTATGAAAAGTGAGACAAAAGTGGGAAAGATGGGATAAATTATGGAAAGGAGAAAAAGAAAAGGTATGGAAGAAATTGGAAAGCATAGAGAATAGGCAGAGAAAG
>JAWWLR010000092.1:90358023-90368372 GCA_035041075.1 Acraspis erinacei | reverse complement strand
TAACGTGTTAGGAAATGCATGGTTTATAATTAAGTACATTTATAAGACCCTAATGCCAATATAAAAAATTTCTGCACCATAATAATTAGTAACCTTAATCACATTAAAACAATCATAATTTAACGAAAGTTTAATTACGGGTGTAAAATAAATTGATCATTGAAGGAATTTGAACTAGGCTGATTTGGTACTCAACTAAACAGATCGAGATTATTCATTGTAATTGTGATATATTTGGGGTTATTTAATTGAAAAATGGGAATTTTTGCTACTTTTGAGGTTATGTACAGGATGATACAATTTTCTGGTCTTTTTCCAGTTGCATCATTTGACAGTACTTTTATCCTTCAAAATAAGCTTTTGAGCGGTTAATTACGATTTTCATTTCCAAAGTTACGACCATTTTAAGTTATGAAATATATTCCCACAACGTCAAAAGCATTTTCATTAACATGTTGAGGCATATACTTTCCTATTGAGTAATTTCTTTTTAACATTTTTTCTTGGATGTTTTTGGGTTCGGTTACTTCGAATATGAAGTCAGAAAAATTGAAATGTTTATTTTTAAGATGGCGGATTCAAAATAGTGCATTAAAATTTACCAATAACAATATTATTATCTGAAAAATTTCACTTAGGTGTTCTTGGGGTTGTTGATTAAAAATATCATATAAAATAAAAATTGTTATTTCTAATATAGACGATTCACAATGGCGTTAATGTGAATGCTTATGACGTTGTGGAGATAAATTTCACAACTTAAAATGGTCGTACCTTTGGAAGGAAAAATCATAAATAACCGTTCAAACGCTTATTTCAAAGGTTAAGAGCAGTATCAAACAATAAAACTAGTAAGAAATACAAAAAATTGTAATCATCGAGTGCAAAGTATTAATAGTAATTAAAAAACTCCATTTTTCAAGTACATAACCGCAAATATCTCATAATCCTGACGTAATGGGCCAATTCTAACCTTGGATTCGGATTCTATGAAGAAAATGGCTTTCGAAATGATCCTCAGATGCCCAAAAACAAAACCTTGCTAATTGCTAACAAAACTTACTATTTGCTTAAATAATTACTTTTAGTTTTAATAATATTCTTTTTGAATAATGCAAGAATGTGCAAATAAAGAATGAATAAAGCGGATGAATAGAGGGATAAAAAATCTGCAAATATCGTACCACTGTTGATTCTCTCATCTTTCTTTATCTTTATTATATACAAAAAGCTGTTCTACGTTCATTATTACTTGCTTTTTCATAAAATTTATATTTGTTCATTATTTTATTGCTAAAATATCACTTTAGAAACCAAAATTTGTTCGCTATTTACATTAAAACAAAATTTTAAACAATGGGAACTCGAGAATATTTTGCACATATCAATTTTAAATTCAGTTCTCGACTTTTATTGAAAATAATTTAAAAATGGTTAAGAATTTCGTTTTAAAGTCATTTGGAACTTTTTGTTTTCATTTTGAACCACTGCATGTTTTAATTGATGTAGAAAATGAGATGGAATGACAATATTTATATTTAAAGAAAAAATGAAAATCATGCCTTTGAGCGAAAAATTAAATAAAAATGTAGTATCTTGAAAATTTTTTTTTTGAATTGCATTAAAGAACCTATACATTAAACTGCGCAGCACCAAAAATCATTCAAATTCAATCAATGGTTTAGGAGATACGGTGGGTTTAAAAATTTCTTGAAATTAACGTTTTTATTTCTAAAGTTACTTAAGACCAGGTGCAATTACATTTCATAGGTACTTCGGATATTGCTAGAAAATACAAATCTGCCATTTTTACACATGTATATCTTTTTAGTATATAAGAAGTATCCAAAATATTGTTTGATGTGCAGGTTTGCAAACAAATTGAATAAAACATTTGGAGAAGTACTGTTTATCCAATTTTTTGTGAGCTTGATTGTTATCTGCTTCAGTGTGTTTAACATTTCAAAGGGATGTTTTGTCAATTATTCTTCTCTCATAATGCTTTACACATATATTGGTTCTATGTTATCTCAACTCTACCTGTACTGCTTTTATGGCAATGAGCTAATGATTGACGTGAGTTATCTTTCTATATTTTTTTGCGCCAATGATCAATTCAATCTTTTTTGTTTTAACAAGTTTTCACAAAATTCTTTTGCGTTTGAGGAAAAACTATTAATTTTTTCGTTAAAGGTTATTTTTTAAAGAAAAATAAATGAATAGGAGGTATTATCGCAGAGAGATAACTTTATTTGCACTTTACGGTTCTTTCTTTACTATGCTGTAATGTACTTTCATTTGTAGAGTACTGATTTGCAACAAGCTCTTTCTGGACCAAACTGGCTTTCTCTCGAAGATGAAACTAAGAAAAGTCTTCTTATTTTGATGATTCGCTCTAGGAAACCTATTTCAATTACTGCATGTTCTGTGATATCAGTGAATCTAGATTCCTTCGTATTCGTAAGTATTATATATTTTTAAAAGCACAAATTAAGAAGAAGTTTACTCAAGGATCCGAATCAAATTTTCAATCGATTTTTGGATTCATAGAAAATTATTTGAGATTAATAAATTAATTAAAATTAATTAAATTCCGGAAACCAATTTTTTTGGATCCTTAAACATATTTAGATCAAAAAACTGGAACCGCGATTCAATATCTAGAAATAAATAATAGGAATAATTTAATAAATTGAAGTCTCTAAACAACATCTAGTTCACATAGTTTTTCAGAAAAAGAATCTGTAAAATGAAAAATAGTATACTGCGTGACGAGAGTCAAAGGGTAACGATTTCACCAGTGTAAAGTTAGTTGCCCGAGTAATGTATTATACGAAATTAAATATTGCATTATTTATTCATTTCAGATTGTCAGGAGTTCGTATTCAACATACAATGTCCTGAAGGATTCCGTATGAAAATGTAAATAGAGGATGATTTGCATAGAAAATAACCTTTCGAACACAAATTCCGATAAAGATCGCATTTATATATAAAACTACACCCGATAGCAACAAACCGAAGCCGGATTAGTATTCAGCATTAAAAACTGCTTCGGAAATAAACTTTAATCTTTACATATACACAACTTTAATTAAAATAAACAGTTTTACTAACACATTTCTTGTTATATGCCAAAGGTCACTTTAGTTTACTTTAAAAGATGTTCAGGGTAAATAATTGTAATACTTAAAAAAAGTTTTATAGATAAATTACTGGTTTTCAATTTTTTTTATTTGAAGCAAAACTTTTTCGTTCAACAGTGATTTCTACAATAAGGTCTGGATGTAATGTTGAAGATCAATTCAAGTAAACGCCATATTTGAATTGATCTTCAAAAATTACATCCAGATCTTCTTGTAGTAATCACTTTTGAACAAAAAAGTTTTGCTTCAAATAAATAGCTTGGAAAGCAGTAATTTATCTATACATTTTTTTATGTATTACAATTTTTTAAATATTTAAAACGATTATTTACATGTTTTATTTTTTATTATAATATACTTTAGGTTTACATATTTCTGCGAATCATTCGTTCAATACTTTGTAGAAAGTTACTTATGTTGCTTAGTGATTATGAAGCCTCAATGAAGAGAAAAACGACGATCCTCAAAAATACGCCGATTCGGTGTTCTTTTGACCTACAACAAAAATGAGATTTCTGAGAATGAGAATGCAGCGGGTTCATGTTATAGTTTCACACTTGAAGTATTCTGATTTTGAAAAGAAGAATCCTATTTCGCAAAAATAACAAAATGAGCTGCAGCAAACATGATCCCGCCTTTTTTCTGTGTTACTTTTAAGTTTTGTGTATGAAAATATCAAATTTTCAAACTGTTTGCATTTTGATTGATATTATAAAATTAAAATTTAAACTTCTAAATCTTCCATTCTTTTGTTGTCAAGAATTTTCTCCAAATCACTTTTCTTTTACAACGTTTTTCAGTATTCTGGTTTATAATATGATCTCCCTAATAAAAAATATTTATTTAAGGCAACAATTCAGTTGATTTTTATAATAACTTTCTATGTACGATGGGTTTGAGATATAAATTTTAGTACTTTTTCTTATTTATTTTCAATCTTTATACACACGAGAAAAAGTATTGCTAAAAAGTGGCATTGTTTCGAGGTGTTAATTGTAATCATTTAAAGCACTCTGAGAAGAAGGATGTGAGACTTTTTCTGTTTAAAGAAGTAATTAACCCTGCTTTCTTCACACATTGTCTGCTAGCGATAGGACACGTATACAGAAAAGAAGTATTGTAATCTTTACAACGATTTCAGAGTAATCTTTACCTACAACAAAAACTAAATTTACGTGTTAGGATTTACGCACCATATGGAAAATTGTTACCATGTCAACTGTATTAAAATTTGTTTTGTTTCGATGCGAAAAATGTGCCTTCTCTACCTAGAAATTACCTACATATTATTTGTTAATTTTTTTAAACATGGAATTAAACTACTTTAATTCACCTTAACAATATTTTCATAAATAATATAAATCGTCACACATTAGCTACCAGTTATGAAAATCTTCTGTAAAAAAATCCGCTTTCGTGCCACTGAGAAACATCACAGAAAAAAGTAGATAAATTTTACCGCGATTTTATGAAAGTATGAAAACGTATTGTTAGTGACTTAGAATAATACAATTAGTACTAGTCTAAACGTCACTATATTCACTATAATCTTAACTGAATTTGCATATTCAAAAATGTACAGTTTTTAAAATGAAATAAAAAATAGAGACTTCACAAAAATTCTTTCCTTTCTATTCAAAATGTTAATCTATGTATATATTTTAAGTTAAACTTGAAAAAAATCAATCATTTTTTGCAATTACCTTATTATATCCTAATTAGCCTATCTACGTAGATTTGGAGGAGATCTGGATAAATACTGTCAAAGATATCCTCTACATATAATAAGGTAAGCCTATCTACACAAATTTCAATATTGGGGAATCGACTGCGAGCTTACAAACTATTTCAAAAAACCTATCTACCTAATGAATTTCTGCCTACTACTTTGCATATAAAAATCAAAATAATAAATTTATTTACACGAATGAATATCGCATGTCCGAATTACCCAATAACGATAGTGTTTTTTTCGAAAACACTCATATGTTCAAGGATTTAGATGCGTGCATATATAGTCGCGTTCTCTGTTCGAATTCAGATGCTAATAAAGTTTGTTTTTAAGTATGGCAGAACGATATAAAAGGGACATGTAGATAACTAATTTAGGCAGAACGTAAATTCCCAGTTCTGGTAGTAGGTACCGTATCCACTTGTTGCTTGTTAAAATTTTTTTTTCATTAAAGACAAATATTCATGATGTTAATTAGGAACTACTTTCAGTATATTCCATTTATTGTAAATATATTATATTGTATGATATTAAAAAAATATATGATACTAAAAATATATACATAGTATATTGTGCAACCCGAAGGCAAAACACACATGACCAAGCAAGGCAACCATACTCGTGTAAAATATAAGGATTTGAAGGATTCAAGTTGCATCCTTTTTGTGATTTGTAAAAAGTATATTGTTCTTTTAGTTTGAGAAAATGCTTTCACTTCCTATTGGATAAATAAACATTGCTAATTTTACTTCAACATGTAGTGTATAATAATAATTCTTTTAGTTGAAAAAATAGTGTAAAAAAATAACTTTGCTAACATTAATGTGAAATTCTTCTATTCATAACAGTTTAGACTGCATACATACATTTTTTCAAGAAGTAAATAAAACCGCAATTGACTAATAATTTAATTTTTCAGGAAACAAATCTTTTAAATAAAGAAAATACCACAAAACATCCATATTTTGGAAAAAAACGTACATTATTAAATATTTCAAGCTGTAAATACGTCTTATTCAATATACAATTCCTGAAAGATTTCGTCTGAAAATGAAAATAGTTGAGACTAACATAAGAAAGTTTCATTCTAATGCAAATAAGCATCAGTTAGATTTTTTGTTCTCTACACATTTTTGTCAAAAGAAGTAGATATATATCGTAACACTCGTAAAACTCAAGACGTTCCAATACTTCAACAAATAAATTTTGTACACTTCTAACCAAAGGCCACGCAAGAATTTATTGTATTCATTTGAAATTGTCGCGGAGCAATTCGTACTAG
This sequence comes from Acraspis erinacei, assembly GCA_035041075.1. NCBI lineage: Eukaryota > Metazoa > Arthropoda > Insecta > Hymenoptera > Cynipidae > Acraspis > Acraspis erinacei. The sequence goes on along the minus strand of JAWWLR010000092.1, from coordinate 90,362,212 downwards.
TTTTCACAACATGTTTGAAAAATCCACCAGTATCACCAATAGCAAATAACATCTATGTTTCAAACTCTGTCCCAGAGGCGAAAAGAGTAGTACAATTTGAGAAAATAAAGAGAAGCAGATAACAAGAGAGGCCACAGAGCGATTTTATTTATTTAACCCTTGTGTGCACACTCGGGTACCCGTGTATCCACCACGGTACATTTTTGCTTGTAACTGAAATAAAAAAAAATTCCGCTTCTTGGTGGGTACACCAAGGGTACCCGGGTACCCACCATAGAAAAAATTCAATTTTGAGTGGATTATAACTTCTTTATCAAGTTATTTGACTTATTTACGTGAAATGGGTTGAGTAATGATAGGATACATGAAATTTAAGATGATAAAAACCTTTACTGTTCACATTCTTGACATCTACCGAAAAAGACGATTGGCACTCATTACAGCGATGTCTAAGGCTGATGCAACACCTTCGCTTTTCCTTTTAAACGAGCTACAGTATGTATATTGTTTTAAAAATGCCTCTGGCACTCATTTCTGATATTGACTTATTAGAATAAACGACAAAGTACACGGGTACCCTGGGTGTGTTGACAACGTGGGTAAAGTTGGGTGTGCACACAAGGGATAAAGTAGTAAGGACAAATACTGTCACTCTTGCGAATTTTTAGCTTTAGAAGACAATCACTTTTACCATGGAACGATTATATTATGCACTTTATTGGTTAAACGATTGTATTTTAAAAGCGCGGTGATGAATTGAAGAGCATGCTTTTTAGGGGCCAACAAAACCATTTTCTTTTTTTTCACTGTGAAGCAGCACTGGGATCATGCTGGGGAAAATATATGTTGCTATTAAGGTCGCGGGACACTGTATAAGAAAAAACTTAAGGAGGCGCAAAAAAGTTTTCATTGCAAATGCTATGGCCTTTTTTCCGTGTGCTAGTCGCTCATTGTAGGAGACTATTTTTAATTTTCAGATACCGTTTCTTAATGTTAATAAAAATCTATTAAATTTACTCTAAAATCAACTGATTTTTCTTTAGAGCGACCTAATTTTCAACAACGAAAATATTCGCCAGAAAATATATATTTTTTTAATAATGGAGTCAATTTAAACTTCATTCCTTTTATTTTACAATATGCCGAGCTTACACCAGTCATTCTCTTAAATAAACTTAAATTCAATAAAAATTGTAACTAAATCTGTTTTACTATACCAGCATAAGAAGAACTTACCGACTAAGACATACATTGCCTGCACATAAGATTAAAATTACGAAGTGCAAATTTCTTAGATACCTTTTATTCATATCGTTATTGGCTGGATACTGGCTGGATGTGTCTGGACTCCCGCATTCCACAGTATATTGTTTCGGGATAATTTTTAACGGCTGCATAGTCATATAATTGTTGCTACTTTTCAATACGATTATTTATTTCATTTTTTCATGGAATATTTTTAAAAACTCGAGATCGTACGCAAGAATTGAAAAGGACGAAGTCAACAAAATCTGGTGAAATTCTCTCAACTGAAAAAGGAGATACAAAAAATTATAAATATCCTCCAATCAAACAAGAAGAAATGATTCGACAAGTTAAAGAACTTTTGGCGAAAGGAATTGTAAGCGAAAGCATTTCTCCTTATAATTCGCCGGTTCTTTTAGTTCCAAAGAAAATGGACGCAAGCGGTCAGAAAAAATGGAGACTCGTATTAGATTGCAGAAAATTAAACGAAAAAACGATATTAGACAAATATCCGTTACATAACATTGACGAAAACATAGAGCAACTCGGCAATGCTAAGTATTTCTCTTGTCTAGATTTAGCAGCAGGATTTCACCAAGTCCCTGTGCATACAAATAGTACAGAAAAACTGCATCAGTACAAGAGATGGCCATTGCGAGTTCAAAACAATTCCATTCGAGTTGAAAAATGCCCCTCCTACTTTTCAACAAATGATAAGTAACGGATTGAGAGGACTAATAGGAAAAGGATCGTTTCCATACATCGACGATATCATAATATGTGGAAAAAACCTAAAAGAACACAACGAAAACTTACGAAATCTATTCGAAAGATTAAGACAGGTTGGAATAAAACTAAATCCAGAAAAATGTGAATTTCTGAGACCAGAACTTTCATATTTAGGTCATATAATTACAACACAAGGAATAAAACAAAATCCAGAAATAATTGACAAAGTTAAAAATTATCCAAGACCAAAGAATCCGAAGGAAATAAAACAAGTTTTAGGACTGATAGGATATTATTGAAAATTTATTAAGAATTTCTCAAAAACAGCCAAACCCTTAACGCAGTTATTGAAGAAAGAAAAAGATTTTTTCTCGACACAGAAAGAAAATGACTCCTTTGAATCTATGAAGAAAGCTCTAACTACCTCTCCAGTATTAAAATATCCAAACTGGAACGAAGAATTTATTCTTACAACAGATACATCAAATTAAGGAATAGGTGCAGTATTATCTCAAGGAAAGATTGGTTTAGATAGACCTATTGCATTTGCTTCAAGAACCCTGAATAAAGCTGAGGAAAATTATACAACGACTGACAAAGAATTACTTGCCATAGTGTGGGCAGTAAAACACTTAAGATATTTTCTCTATGGTAGAAAGTTCGAAATAGTAACTGACCAAAAACCTTTAGTTTGGTTACTTAATGTAAAAGATCCTACAAGTGGTTTATTAAGATGAAGATTCAAACTTGAAGAACATGACTACGAAGTCATTTATAAAAAAGGCACAATGAACACAAATGCCGACGCATTATCAAGAATACCACAAAACAAGGTTATGATGACACGAGAAGAAATAGACAAAATAATTGAGGACGCAACAAGTAAACCAAACCCGGAAAAATACAAACATTGACAAAAGAATTAGAAGAGATGAATTAGCTATCGAACGCATTATTCCTAATCCGCATAAGATCAGAATAATGTTTATTACAAAAGAATAGTAGATCATGAATACATATTAACTGGGATATATCACTATATACCTGTAGACAAAGAACAACTAAAGGATGGTAAAAATCTAAACACTCTTAAAATCTGTAAATGAAGCCAGCCCAATTATATGACTCATCAAGTGGATATAGTGTCATATTTTATTCAAGCTCACAGCTTTTACACTGCAAAACAATTGAAAAAATATGAATCTTTGAAAGCTTATAAGTTTTATGAAGCTGGTTTTGCGGTGAAAGTGAAGTTCAAGCAGTTCAATGACAGTTTTCTCCTTCTGATTGACTTTAGTGTAACTATATAGTATTTTTAGTTTTAAGTTAATAGTTTTAGTTATAAATTCTCATTTTCTATGAGTATGAACATTAATATTAAGGAATGTTCGTGCGAAGTATTGTATTAATTTCGATTTAATTTATCAAATTCAATTGTTGACGTAAAATGCGATGACAGTTTATTGAGATTTTGAGGTTGGGAGCAGCATATTGCAAGAGCGATCTGCGCGCAGGAATAAAAAACCGAACTGATATTATTCAAAAGTTTTAAGATTGCATTCTTCTTTCCAAATTTAATGTCAATAAGTGGTACTTTTACAAAAAACCACAAAAAATGTTTTTTCCATGAGAAATACTCAAAATGTACGAAAATGCAAGGTTTTTATTGATACAAAAAAGCAGCATAATACCAATTTAAAAAAAAACTATACCTTATGCTGACAAATTTTTCATTTTCCCTGGCCAAGAAGATTAATTTTCTACCAAAAAGACAAAATTTTCAACGGTACTGGTAAGCATAACCTCGCAAATATAACCTCACACTTTACACGAATACATATCTTATTTATCACAAATAAAATGTTCCTCGCAAATCCGGGAATTGTCTAAGTGACTTTTACTTAAAGGCCCACGACACAGAGCACTCACCCACATTCCAATTCTTCTTTTTGACAATATAATAATTTCACTTGTTGACAGATCACCGACCCAACCCGAGCTTTTCCCAAAAACTTTTCATTTTCATCAGTTATGCCTTTTCGAATTCAAAAACATCTTGTATCTGGGTGCACAACAGTGTTTATTACACTCTACTACGAAATATATTTCACGATTTTACTTCCTTTATTTTAAAAACGTCTCCCAAATATATTATTTCTATACTGTCAATGTATTTTCCCTCAATGCTATACCCCCGGAGGTTCGGCCCTTTACA
>JAWWLR010000092.1:90331654-90346846 GCA_035041075.1 Acraspis erinacei | reverse complement strand
CCCCCCCCCCCCCCCCCCCCCCTGGAAACCGTTATGTAATTTAAATACGGCCCCTAATTGAAAAAAGTGAATTTTAACTATTTTCTTAAACGTTCTGTTAAAAAAGATTCCATTTGACATTTCAAGATCAAAATATGAATTTTTAAACAAGAAATCCTTTTCTACAGAAAAATGGAAATTTCATTCCGAAAAGATGAACTTTTATTAAAAAATTATGATTTTTTAATGTGGTTGTGGAATTCTCTACAAAATAGTTGCAATTTTTTCCACAAAAGATTAAATTTCTCCATGAACAGATGAATTTCCATTAATTTTTTTTTCAAAGATAGTTGAATTTTCATTTAAAACAGATTACAGTTTTCTTTTCAAGATAAAAATATGAATGTTTTAAGAAAAAAGAAGTTTCTGCGAAAGAAATTGAATTTTCAATTCAAAACGACCAATTTTTGCAACCAAAAATTAGATATTTTTAACAAAATACTTGAATTCTCTAAGAAATTGTTTAATTTTTATCGAAGAAAGTAAATTTTTTTCTTAAGGGTGGGTAATACTCAGACAATTATCGATTTTACCAGTTTTAGGTTCCCTCTGTTTAATTGAAAAAATTTAATTTTCCTAAATTTGATGTGTGTGTTTGTATTTTGAGGTTATGTCTGTTACGATTCTCTCCCATAATTATTCTTGATAGTTACCGACGGCATCGGTGCGACAGAGACCTATATTATCAGAATGACTGAGAGCTGAAAACGATCCTAACCTCAAAATAGTGTAAATGCATACAATTCTGAATTAGCACAATAAATTTTTTGTTATTATCCATAAAAAAAGTTTTTGGGAACGTCGGTTATAATAATGTATAGCATCTTCGAATTAAGATTTTCGAAATGTTCATTCTTGCGAGAAAAATAGCCGAGGCCACAGAACCCGATTTATCACAGAACGCAGTATCACATATCCTTAAGGGCTTGTGACACAGTGGAATTCCTACATTACCGACCTCGTTTTTCCATTGCACAAAACTTTTTTTTGGACCATATTACTTTTTTTTTAAATGAAGTATCGAATTCAAAATTTGAGGAGAGTATTAGAAGACATTACCCGACGTTTATGTACTGCATTTGAGTCAGAATTAAAAAAAAAAAATTATTTCTGAAATTTTTTGCAAAATTGCGATTCAAAGGCAGTACATAAACGTAGGAGAAAATCTTCCAATACTCTCCTCAAATTTTGAGTTAGATACTTCATTTACAAAAAAGTTCTATGGTTCAAAAAAAAGTTTTGTGCAATGGAAGAACGAGGTCGGTAATGTAGGAATTCCACTGTGTCACATGCCCTTAAGTAGATGAATTTTTAATTAAAAACGCCAAGAATCTTTTTTAAAGTTGAAATTTCATGCAGAAAAAATTTTAGTTCATTTTTCAACACCAAAATATAAGTTTGAAACGAAAAGTAAATCTTCGTTACTAATATTAAGTGCGACCCTAGTTTAAAAAAATTAATTTTAACTATTTTCTGAAACTTATTATTAAGGAGTTGCTTCTTAGAAGGTGAAATTGAATTATGTAAATTTTAAATGAATACAAGTATCTGTATAGCTCAAGTTATAATGAATGAATTATTATTAGGCGTTATTAATCTTCCTTAGGGGATTCGATTATATCTCTCGGAAGCATAAAATCCATCTGACATGCTAACGGTGCGCACAATGCAAAGTCTCGTGATCGCAAATGAAATATAATTAGGGATTGCAATTGATTTGGCTTCAAACTGCAATCCAGAGATTGCAATGTGCGAGCGAGTCTTGTAATATCGTGGCAGTCAATCATGAACTGACAAATCGTAATTGCAAAGGTGAAGGCTTGCGAGGAAGTAAACCGTTACAAATTTATTGCATGTAAAGTATCCTCTTCATGTTATAATAATCTACTATTTTCTTGTTTATAGAGAAATTTGCAATTTTAGTGGAATTTAAAGCTCGTTTGGATTCTTGCTTGCAAAATAAGAGAGCGATAATTATAACTTGCAATACGAGCCCCTTAAAAATCTCGTTTGCAAGAACTCGTTTGCGCGAAACTGGTAATCGCTAATTGATACTCGTATTAATTTAACATCCAATTAAGAGTCAGGAAATCTCTGGGATATGCTAATTGAAAATACAAGTATTCAACAATTTGTTTCGGTCTCAATAAACATGCATCCTTTCTACAACTTTCTTAATTTAATCAGAATTAGGATTTTATTTCTTAATTTTAATTTTTTGATAGTTAGTAAATTAAGATTTTTGAATTAAGATTTTTTATTCTAAAAATTAATCTTGAAATTAGAATATATATAATATATATTTTAATGCGTGTGTGCGTGTGTGCGCTATAAAATAATCTCACAGGTTTTAAAACCATTTTTATTTAAATTTTTGCAGGATTTATTTTTTGTTTTATTAACGTTTTCAAAAGTTTCTCCAATTTCGGAAGTTTTAAAAATAATTGAAAGACAATTTAACACTTGAAAGTATTTTAACAAATTTTAAACAAGGTATAGATTTTTGAAGATTTTAAAATAAAATTTTCAAGCTTTTAACGGATTTTGAAACATTTTACGATAGCAATTTTGTTTTTCTTAAGATTCGCGGAATCTTTTATTTTTTTAAATATTTAAAAATATTTTGAAACATTTTGAATAATTTCCTGAAATTTCGGAAAAGAATACAAACGATTCTTAAGAACTTTTAGACGTTTAAGGAGAATACAAGATTTTTATCAAGATTTTTGGAAATTTTTTTCTGATTTTTGATTTAAACAAATTAATTTTAGGAAGGTGTTAAAACAGATTTTAAATAATCGGAAAAAATATATAATGTGTTTGGATAAAATTATTTTTGAAATATCGGTTAAAAACTTCAAAGAAAATGTAGGTTTTTAAAGATTTTGAATTAAAATTTGGCATTTTTTTAAATTTCTAAAAAAGGGTTAAGGGAAACAAATTTTTTAATTAGAACTCATGGAATATTTTATGTGATCCTTCATTCAAAAACATTAATTTCAAGAGTATTTAAGATTTTAAGATTTTAAGGCTTTAGGAAAACTTGAGGAACAACTAAAATCAGTTTAAAACTTATTTAAGAATTTTTGAATTTTTGAAAAGGATACAAATATTTTTAAACTTTAAAAGATTTCTGATCATTTGTAGTTTTTTGTTGTACTTGAAGTAATCCTAAATATCTTTAAAACTGACTCATATTATTTCTAATTTTTTTAAGTGTTCTAAAATAAGAAAGATGTTATTTAACAAATTTCTAGATTCGTTTTCAGCATATCTGAAATCTTGAAAAATACTTTTGAATTCTCTGAACATATGTAGAAAAATTATATTTATATAACCATAAAGCAATTAAGCAAAGAAACTAAAAAAATCAATCATATTCGACCTTTTTATTGTTTATTAAGAATTATTTTTATCTTGAAATTATAATTTCCCTAAAAAATTATTTTCTTGACAAAAAAATTGAACAATTTTCATCAAGTTCATTTTTTGGGTTGAAAATTCAACTGTTTTATTGAATTATTTTTTTTTCGCTTGAAAATAAATTTCATTAACTGAAAATATAACTATTCCAGTTGAAAATCCAACTAATTTTGATTGGTAGTTAATTCATTTTGTTTGTAGAATGTATAATTATATTTTCTGTTCATAACTTATCTTTGTTGAATAACAATAATATTATTTCGTTAAAATTTTTTTTATTGAGTTGAAAATTGAAAAATATGTTACCAAACATGTCTTTGAAAATTCAATCTTTCTCGCAGAAACTTATTTTTTGTCAAAAAATTCATATTTTGAAAAATCACCTGGAATTTTTTTAAAATGAAAATTCTACTATCTTTAAAAAGAAGCTTTTAAATAAAATGCATCCGTTGTTAAAGATTTATATTTTTAATTGAAAATTCATCAAAATGTATCTTATTGAGTTGAAATCCAACTACTTGGCTAAAAGCTGAACTATATTTTGAACAATTCATTTTTTGATTTAAGGAAAAAAATTTAACAATTGAGTGCAAAAACCTTTTTTTAGTATAGAATTAAATTTTAACTGAAAATGTAACTTTTTCACTTTTTTTTAAATTGATCTTTTTTAGTTGAATATTTCCTTTTCTAGTAACAAAATAATTTAAGTATTTAGTTTAAAATTGAAAAATTCGTTACAAAGTATGTCATTAAATGAAAATTCAAAGTTTTGTCACAAATTCAAATTTTTGTTCTTTAAAATCAACTATTTTTATTTACAGTTATCAAAAAAAACCACGATTATATTTTCGATTTAAGTTTAAATTTTTTTCTTAAATATTTTATTATTTGGCTACAAAATCAACGGTTTTTCATTCAAAATTTTAATATTCTTTGTTTCAAAATTAAAATTTTCCGTGGAAAGTAAAAATTTCGTTTTTCTAGTTGAAACTTTCCATTTTTTGTCGAAAATTCTTGTATTTTGTTAATTTTTTTTACAAACTTAATCTTCTTGTAGACAATTTCACTACTGGGTTAGAATTTGAACTCATTGGTAAATATTTTTTTACTGAGAATTAATATTTTAAACTGAAATTTTATCAACTCTATTTTTTGTTAAAAATTTATTTTTTAGTTAGAAATTAACCTATTTGTTTGAAAATTCATATAGTTTGTTGAAAATGAATGTTTTTCGTTAGAAAGTTAATCTTTTCGTTTTAATATATTATTAATCATTTTCTTTGTAAATTCAAATACTTAGTTGAAACTTAATATTTTTTTTGGTTGAATATTGAACTCATAGGTTGAAGGTTTGACTTTCTGTCTAAAATTCATCTTTTTTATTTTGAATTAAGCTATTACATTTTTTGCTCAGAATATATTTTCCTGGATAAGAATTTAGCTACTTGTTTAAAATTTATGTATATATTTTTAAATCTTTCTTTATTGGTTAGAAAATTATTATTATGGTAGAAAATGCATCGGTTTGTTTATAAATTTAACAACTTAATTTAAAAGTTGAACTCCTTTATTAGATATACCTTTCCTTCGCGAATCCTCAGTTTAGTTGAGGATTCATCTCACTCGTCAAAAACTTAACAATCATTTCGAAAATAAGTTTGGTTTGACTTGAAAATTTTGATCAAGATTCAAAGTTTTTTTTATTAAAATTTTGTTGTTCCTAGAAAGTTTCAAATATTCCTGAACTGAGAGCCGGAACTAGATAAATCTGAAGAAACACTTTCGGAAAGAAAAAAAATTCCTCTTCAGAACGTTACAAATTTATAGCTCAATATTTCAAAATTTAAATTTTACATCCTCCCTAAAATTAAATGTTTTAAAAATATTCTTTATTTGAAAAAACTATGATCAGCCAAAATGTCTTTTTAAAAAAAAGAAAACTATCCATTGAGATATATAAATGAAATGGTACAAAAATTAACTTTGAATAAAAAAGAGTGGATGGTAAACAGTGACTGTGAGCTAGTTAATGATAATGAGATTCACACACGTCACCAATGCAAGCAAGGAATTTTAATGAAATTGATCTGATAATTGCGATATATATCTCTGCTTCCTGGTTATTCTAATTCTGATATTTCTGATTTCGTATTGCGAGTGGACATAGGAAGCCAATTAGAGTTTGAGATGTAATTAAGCTTTTTATTTTTAATTTAAAAAGACTCTTATCACATTCAATTACTGGCTAACCTACCTGATAATGAAAAAATACACGCATCGCTGGATCACGTTTAATGAAAGCAGGTTATCGCTTTTGAGACCAGGTGGATTTATAAGAAATTCAATTTCACGGAGCTCTCCGCAGGGCCCTTATTGACAAATCCAATCAGGCCTGCAGGTAATATTCACAATTATTAGCGCAACTTTAGAAGTTTTTCTTTATATTTTACCAAATTAGTTTCGAGTTTTGTAAATAAGTTTTTAGAGATTCTCGAAAAGCTTTTTCACCTTTTTATTTTTAAAAGAGTCCAAGTTCATAGTTACTTTCCTAAACAGTAAAAAGGAGAATTATAAAGAAAAATAATTTTGAAAGGAATATCAATTATCGATATGAATATTAGAGCGCAGAGTAGGAGAAAATTTTATTTTGTGTTACATTTTCAAAAAAATAAATAAATTTGCAAAAAAAAATACAATAGCTCCATTTTAAGTTTAAAAAATTAACTCCAAAAATTAAATTAAATTAAAATTAAATTAAACAAAAATTATGAATTCGCAAAAGTTCAATTCAATAAGAAAAGACGAATTTAAAAAAAAACCAGTTTAATACTCAACTCGGAAATATAAATTTTCAAGAAAAACTTTAATTAAAATAATAACTTTCTAAAAGAATTGTTGAATTTTAAACAACAAAGGTATATTTTAAACTAATTGTAACAATTTGATAAGAAAATCCGAAAGATTGAGAAATGTAAATAGCATTCAAATCCTTTAATTAACGCAAATTTTTAATTTAATTTAGTTTAACCTCCGTTATTCCTCCATTATTATTCAAGAAATGGAGAAGAAAGGGGATTTAGTATTTGTTTCTCATTTTTCATTCCCCTTATTATGTTGATCCCAAAAAGAATTTTTTCTTTTTTTTTTAGGAACATTTTTATCTTTTTCCGTTAAAGACTTCACATCAAGATCTTGCATCAACACTGCCACTTATTTTTTAAGCAAGTCCTTAAACAAAATGATTTAGGCTCCCTTCTCTAAAAAAATCTTTTATAAAACTGTAATAGAAATTTCAAAATTTATAACAAAGTCACAAAATAAAAATTTTTGCGGATGCAAAAAAGCCACCTACATAGTGTCGTAGCATTGTTTGAGATTGCCAAAACCCAAAATTTTTTAATCTTCTGTTTACCAGTTTTTTTTTTATTTGACCTTGAACTTTTAGTTGATGCTGAATTTTTATAAGTCGGCTACTTGGAATTTGTAAATGTCTTTTGAAGCTGTTTAGTTTATCTTTTTATAGTTTTCATTTTAAGAGATATTTTCTGAAGTTCAGTTGGCGCAGAGAAAATTTTGTACAAGTAAATAATAATAAAATTACTATAACATGACCAACGTTTTTCTGGTAAAGGGCTAAATGGATTTTAACAAATGTGCCGTCAAAATGTTTAGTAATAAATATTTATTCTATAAATATGCTTTTGAATTCACCAAATGTATTTTTAATAAAAATCTCATTTGAACTTTTTTCTACACATACACAAATTTGTATCTCATTGATATTTGATTTTTATTAACTTTTACAAAATTAATTTTTGCAAATTCAAAAGCATATTTCTGTAACAGATCTTCATAAATAAAAATTTTCGCGTCACAGTTGTTAATGTCCGTTTAGCCGTTTACAAGACAAATGTTAGTCATGTTGAAAAATTATAATATTCTTATTATAAACTAGTGAGCAGAAAATTCAAAAATTTCGGCTAATCTTTAGAAGTTCTACAACACTATGCCGGTCACTTTTTTGGCTCCACAAACTTTTTAGTTTTTCCGTGGATGTATAATTGACAACGAAATTTCAACCCCATGAAGTTGGTCCCCAAAGTTTAAATTTGAAAAATTTATTTTTAGATATGTTTGTAAGTCATTCGTACTATTTTTACATCCGATATTTTCGATTTTACCTTCATGGAAACCAAGAAGGTACCAACGAAAATATTAAACATACAAAAAAAATACAAAGGAAGTTCACAAGTATGTAAAAAATGTGAAAATGTCCAGTTTCCGGTGTTGAAACGAAATCTTAATGTTCGCCCAGCTTGGCAAACAACAGAGCGCAAACGAAAATGTTTAATCTACAAAAAGTACAAATGACCTAGAAACGTTTATTATTATTTTTACTATTTTTTTATTTGCGTTGAGACCGTAACAGCCCCTGACGCTTGGGTAGTTTCTTTGCGTCCCCTTGTAAGCCTTAAACGTGGCCCGATAGCTCTCTCCGTAGGGAGAGGACTGCAGCCACGCTGTTGGCAGATATTCCAGACTCATTGGTGAAGTAACTTCCTGTGACTATTACACGTTTCCCCGCAATCGCAGCACATTGGCAGACGATATGAGTAGAAGTCTCATTATCCTTTCTGTACAGACGACAGAGGGGACTTTCTTCAAGTCCTATCTTATGTCTGTGATGCCGGAGGTTTCCATTTTCTATATTAATTCTGTTAGCACCTTGAGTTCCTTGCTATACTCCACTGCCTTATAGGCACACAAAAGCATTGCCATAATCTCAGATTGTATAGCTGTGGCGTAGGACCCCATCGCAATTGTGAGGCCCATTCTATTCCTTCTACGATATACACCTACTCATGCGTTCTCCTTGTTCCTGGAGCCATCAGTAAACCAGTTTTCCCCATCAGTGGGCATGTCTGCCTCGCCGTTAGCCCATTTCTCTTTAGTGAATAGGATAACTGGATACTTCTTGTCGAAGAGGTAGCGACGAGTCGACATTTTGTCCCTCAGCATGCTCAGTTGAGCCCAGTTCAGCCTTAGGCGGCTTTGATTGCCTCGTTGATGTCACTCCCACTTTTCCTGAGTTTGTAAAGCCCGTAAAATATGCCCTGAACAGCTAGGACGAGGTATCCCCGTCCGACTCCGAGTAACCCCGTCTGGCAATTTTAGAGCACTGAGAATAGCGTTCAGATTTCAAGAAAGCAGCTTTCATGCTTTGCCTTACTTGTTGCACTCCTACATTGATCCTTCATCGTCGTAAATGAGGAACAATATTGGCACGCCTGAATCTCTCTCTGGTTTCCTTGAGAAGCTCTTCGAGTTTCCTATTCCACCAGTGTGCCTCCCTAGCCTCTCTCGGATCCGTGAAAATCTGGGCGACCATCTCCAGAGTATCCACGTCTCTGATGGACCTGAGCACCCCTGAAAGTGCACTTCTTAGTTCCATGGATAATCGACACTCATCCGTTCTTCTTGGATTTCTGACCCATTTAGAGCCGTAGGGTACAATGGATTCCAACTAGAACTGTATCTGTGCGTGGTGCGAGAGAGTGAGCTGATCTGTAACTCTCCACTTTCCGATGTTATCTCTGAAACTACCGGTACAGAGCGTGATTTCGATGACTTCCTCCCTGACCGAGTGAAGGAACGTCGGGGTGTTTCCCATATTAAGAATATCCAAATCAGTAGTAATTAAGTATTCCGACAGGTCGTTACTATTGAGTTGATGTCCATGCTGTCCCGAAAAGTATAGTGGGAGTTATCATCGCACCCTAGTAGAAGAGGAAGACCCCTTACCTTGCAATATGCCACCTGTGTACGTACCTGCACTGATGGATTCGTATCGCTGTCATATGGTAAGTAAGCCGATCCCATGACTAGCCCGGCAATCCTTTAAGATCCGTGGCTAGGACCATCAAATCCCTGGAACACAGCTCTAGCAGCGAGACAACTATGACATCCTTCGCCAGTATGTAAGCCTTTGGATTGGCCGCCTTGGCGTCCCTGTAACAAAAACTTGCCCCGCCCCTAAACCCCAAATGGCACCTCGTACTAACCAGGTTTCTAGGATTAGCGAGCTGCCTGTGTGACTCGCAGCCATGCCCCTCTGAAAAATTACAGAGGCGCCTTTGTTGTGATGCCAGTTAATTTGGGTAATGATTAGACCGGCAGCAGTCATTTTGGTCTGCTCCCGAATCTCCTGTACGACGGCATTACGGCATTACCCTGGCCGGTAACCTTGAAGTTGACCAGTCCGAAATTGTAGAAGGGCCTCTAGTTGAGCATCGCAATTGCTCTCGCCTGAGACTCAGGAATGTGTACAACTGGGAGCTTTTTTGTTCCTCCTCCCGCTTTGCTCTTTTCCTGAGCCCTATCATACCTGACGATTCGCGAGGACGCTGTCTTAAGTAAGGGGTTGCATCCCTCCAGCCTACGGAGGACCATATACGAGTCTTCCAGTATACCTAGCAACAACGCCGTGGCCTTCACCATCCTCTGGAGTAACTCAACACCACTTACCTTAAGAGATGCGCTTTCCAAGCAATTTTCTCGACTACAGCCTTCTGTAGCCAAGCTTTCGTCGCTGAGTCCGCTGTCATAAATACGAAGAACCCTCCCCTAGAGAAGGGGGTCTTGATTTTTGGTCATTGATTTGGGGACACTCTATCGAGCGCCCACCGGATAGCCTTGCTGAATAGCTCGAACATCTCGCTAGTGGGCAGCGAGTCGCGGTAGTCCGTATCCGTGACCACCACCGTCAGTGAATCAGCTCTCTGAGCAGCTGTTAGTCCAGCCCACGACGAATCTGTGTTCGTCGGCCGCTGGACTGCCTTGTGTTTCTTCTCAGGCTGAGCCTCCCCCCTGGGGTGCCTTCTGAGTCCTTTACTCGCTTCTGAGCCTCTGTGTTGGTCATCGATTTTGTGGTCACCGATGCTCCAGGTATGATCAAGCCAGGTACACACGTGACTTGAGAGGAGGGGTGTCGCATTGAGCGCAACTCTCAATGAATACCCCCTATTAGGCCTCCATTCCAACAGAGGGATATTTCTTAGTCTCTGTGTGGGCCACAGGTCATTCCCGTGCCGATTTCAAAATGGTATCAATCGGAGAGGGACCTGGACTAGAAGGCCCGGGTTAGCAAGGCTCTTTCACCCTTCTACCATACTACGATCATTCATACCAGGAGACTGATTATTAGTATCATTTTCAACCACCCAGGAGAGCCCGTTTATACGGGTCCTATCATCCATATTCATAGGCATGCAGGCTGAGGTCCGTTTGACCGCTATTTCCCACACGCTTTAGCCTCCCAACCAACTACAAGGTCTTACAGCCTCCAGGGGAGGTAGAAACGTTAGTAAAAAGAAAAATTCCAAAATTAAAATTTTGGGGGGTTACCACAAAATGTTTATTTTCTCCTGGCTGGGCAACCAACCGGTTAAAAAGCAGATCTTGAAATGTACAAATAGTATCAACGACGTACAAAGGTGTGCAAAGAGAAAATTTGAAAATTTTGAATTTCGGGTGGATACGTGAATTTATTCCTTCGAAATCAATTTTTTCCCTAATTTGGTAACGAGAAGGGTACCAAAAAAATTGGATGTAAAATCAATACCTATGACGTACAATCGTATGTAAAAATAAATTTTCTTAAATTTGAACTTCGCGGCCCAAGGTCACGGGAGTCAAAATTTATAATGACCATTGTCTTCTCTCACTTGATATCTCATGACTATCTACAAATATTCCTTTATTTATAGTTCTTAACAAATTGAAGAGATAGAACATGATTAAAAATAACGTAATAATCCCATCATACAAATTTAAAAAATGTATTATATTTTCAATTGAGTCAAGCAATTTGAAGTTTGAAAACTCTTTTCATGAAAGAACATATGGGAACACGGTTGCTTCTTCGATTCCAGGGTTGAATTCTTAAAAAAATTGAAATGCAAAATAAAAATGTATCACAGATGACCTGGATGATACTTTTAAGATCATCTAAAATAGTATAGTTCAAGAAACTATTTAAAGTTTAAATTCATATCACCCTAGACACTCATTCACGTATGCTTTTAAAAAGCACTATATAAGTAGTTTTTTTAATCCTTATATCATAAGCGATGATGATAGTAACTTAAAAACAAATAGGTTTCAAAAAAGTATTAAATATTTAGCTAGACCTCTAAATTTGTATTCTTACTACTTGCAACAACATGAAATAGGAATAATAATAAACTGAAACATTGTGAGAATATTTCTTTATTATAACATTTACTTCAAAGTGCGATTCTTTACACGAATCAAAACATTAATAATTAGGAGACAACAGCTCATAAAAAAGAACATTTTGTTATAAATTTCGAAGGTGACATTTCATGAAACATAAAACGTTTGTTGAATGACTTAAATATGAAAACAGTTGTCCGTCTTCACACTAATCAATAGTTAATAGTCAATATGGTAAACCGTATGTTGGACAAATCAAACGGCATCTAAGAATTTACATGAAAAGGTGACAATAATAATACAGATGCGCAATAATAATTATAAGAATGAAAATTTAATTGTCGCTTGAGTATTGAGAAAATATTATTAATTTTCCGACTCCTCAAAGCTTGTGATCCATATCACTTAGTGATTCTAAGAATATCGGGGTTTCCATTAGTATCCTTTTTAATGTTTTGTTTTACCCACCCCTCGCCTGGACCTCTGGGGCCAGGAGTTCCAGCATGCATCTTGCTAATCCTTTCTTTCCCTAGGTCTTTTTGGCGTCGTAAATATGCCCTATGCATTCCGTTGCCTGGAACTGCTACAATTACGTAGTTGTTCCGCGATTGGAAATACTGGTATCGCATTTCTTCAGTGTACTCTTCGAAAGGGCCAGCGATATAAAATAAGCTCTGATCTGGTCCTGGGATTCGTAGGTGTATCTGAACGTTTAAAGGAGTATGAAGAGTAGCATTATGTGTTCCAAAGACGCCAGGAACCACCGGTCCGAAGGTTCCGTCATATTGCTGATACATATCAGGTTGTATATAAAATACAAACTGGCCAGGATGTGGTTCATTTTGGAATATCCACCTGGGACGACGTCGTACATACTGTATATTTCCATTAGCAGCACATCCATCCTCCATTCTTATCTTAATATGGTTTTCAGGGAAAGGATCTGCATCTGTACCTAATTTTTATAAGAAGAAATTGGCACTTATTAACTTTTTCTATACTCTTAACTGAAAATTTGAACAATTTTGAAGCATCACTGTTCGAAATAAGTGAACAAGTATTCATGGTATTAGGAATATTTCGTTGGAAGTAGTTTTCCCATTTCTTCTAAAACTCTGAAGTTAATATTTTAGGGGGAAATTAATTTAATCACTAATTTTCGCAATGACAATCGGTTTTATGTGTGAAAAATCAAAGTGTAAGAAGTAGAAAATATTATTAATATCACATTTGGCAATAAAATAAGTAAAATGGGTGAAACGAGGTGTATTGCCCCTGAAAAGAAGTCAGGTTATGACAGTTGGTCCAAAAAGTTTCATTTATTTTATGTGCCAAAAGCTGAAGAAAATCTGAAAGCCTGGCAAAGAGCCATCTAAAGGGAAAATTTCGTAGTAAGAACCGGACATGTCTTGTGCAAAATAAATTTTTTTAAAGAAGATATTTTGTGCCAGCGAAAAAGGTCTTCAGATGATTGAGTCACTGTTTTGGGACTTGCAAGCATAAATATAAAATATTTATATTTAAAATTACTGATGGATTTAATTGTAAAGTAATAATAATATTGCTATTTTAATGATAATTGGCATTTAATGTTTTCATATTTTTGTTTGACCTGTTTATGAAATATAAAATATAAGTCATAACGCACGGCACTGCAGGTCGCACCGGTTTTTCGGTCTTGATAAAGTGTAAAAATAAATTAAATATTATAGTTATGAAAGAATTTATTAATAAAAACAATATTTAAATTTAAACAAATAATTTAGGAAGTCACCATGTGTACCTTTTATCCTAAACTCACACGACATCTATATTTAAGAAATTCTTTTGTAGAAATATAAAAAGTGAAGTAAAAACTGCATTTTAATAATTAATATCGAACATTTCCTCTTAAACTGTGATAATACCATAGCTAAAAATATTGCATAAATATTGAAAATCAAATAAGAACTATATATTTAAATTGAAAACATCCAACATTTCCTCTTGAACTGCAATGATATCTTAATTTGAAAAAATTGTATAAAATATAAAAATTATATAAGAACTAAGTATTTTAATAAAAATATCGAAAATATATTCTTAAAATGGAAACATATCTTTATTTTCAAAGGTTCTTTCATATAATTAGAAATAAAAACAATTAATATAAAAAATGACATAAGAACGCTAGAGCTTTGATTTGTTTATAACAACATCTGAGTTTTAGTTCATACTGTCAACTTGTCATTGTTCTTCTCCATTAAAAGTCATTTAATAAATCACGCTCTTTTATCAGTTAATACTGTTATTTAAATATTATTAATTTCCGATAAGATCCACCTAGTTACTACAATAACTATTTATTTTAATAAAACTGTCAAACATTTGATCATAAAATGAATTGATACCATATCAAAAATTATATAAGAACAATGTATTTTAATAAAAAATATCGAAAATTTTACTTTAAGCTGGAACGATATCTTTATTTTTAAAAATTCTTTCGATAAAATATAAAGAAATAAATAAAAAATATACCTTCTCCATTTTTTGATTTAAATGAAACTATTATTTAAATTAATTAATTATTTATAATTATCGACCTTATTTGAAATAAAAAATTTAAATACCCATGCGCTGAACACAGCTATTACGTCCTTGTGTAGGTCATAAAGAACCATTTTTTGCTTAGAATAAGAAAGTTCGCTAAAGAAAGAAAAATTAAAGCTCAAGGACGAAACGCTATTTTTTAAGAACTTAGCCGAGTTGCTGAAGCTTAAACGACTTAAAGTTTTAAGCAGTGTAAATGCATTTATTAGAGTTTACGAAGTGTATTCAAATTAATAATTTGTTATTTTTTTAGGGTTACCGTCGATAATAAATTGCTTAATTGTACCAAAATATGAGATTGTTCTTATTTAAATTTTCTTACTCATTAAATCAATTTCTTATCGCAATATAAAATGCGAATATCGGTTATTTAATTTTTAATTTTAATTAAATGTTATATTCTATAACAGTAGTTTTGTTTATGAAATATAATTTCACAATATTATTATTTAAAATTATGTTATCAGTTTTGAACTTATTTTCTTCACCAATACTTTATATAATGTCTATACGCATATATGGAATTCAATAATAAAATTTAGTATAATTATTTGTTTAATTTAGGTTCTTGAGTTGAAAAATAATTTAAAGTAATTTTCTCCATGTTACTATTGAAACATTTCATATTTTCCGCAGCTATAACAAAAGCTTTTGCCGATTTCTTAAGATTGAAATTACTCTCATGTTTAAAAAGATACGAAATTTCGATTATGTGATGCATAATACCGATGGTCATTACGAATAATATCAATTAAAGGAATTTTAGAAAATATAAGAAAATTTACGTTAATTTCAGTAGTAATTTTAGTTCCCGCATATGCCACTTATTATACAGGGCGAGGGAAATGTATGGAAACCCCAGAAAATTTTAGAAAATTTAAAATAGAAAATTAAAATTAACAT
>JAWWLR010000092.1:90113036-90123736 GCA_035041075.1 Acraspis erinacei | reverse complement strand
ATTAAATCCCGTTAAACCTCGCGATATTAAAAAAAAGCTTACAAACGTTGAAATCCTCTGCTACCTTATAAAATCCCCTGAAATCTTTTCAAATATCTGGTGATATTCCTTAAAATCCTCCAAAACATATTAAAATACCTTGAAAGATTTGCAAACCCCTTGTAATTATTAAAATCTTTGTAAAGCTTATAAAATCTTGTGAAATTTGTTTAAATATCTTAAAACTGAAAAATTTACCAAAGATGAATGTAAAAAAAATTGGATAGATTTTCGACAGCAAAAAGAACAAAATTTAAAGAGAAAGAAGTGAATATTCTACAGAACAGATGAATTTTAAAGACAAAAAATAACGATTGTTCTATACCAAATAGTGGACTTTTCATTAAGAAAATATAAAAATTCAAAAAAAAGTTAATTTTTTATTTAAAAACAAAACCTTTGAATTTTCAACCAAGACAATTATCTATTAAAAAGGACGAATTTTCAAGAAGATACATCAATTTTCAACCAAATAGTTGAATTTATAATCTTCTTATTTTGCCTTTGCTCATTAATCAAAGACAATATTATTAATAATAATAAGAAAGTGTTTAAACATTTACTCTTGTTGACATTTATGAATTGACCTTTTTTATGAATGACCTTTCTCTAATGGAAAATTGAACAACAAATGGAAAATTTGTGAAAAAACTGGACTCAAGACAATAAATTGTTTAAACAATATACGTAAACATCCAATTATCAGTATGAAATGGTTTTTAATGTACCACAACAAATTTTAATGAAAAATAACACAAAAAATTAAAATTCGCGTCGCAATCTCGCAAAACCAATTTTTTCATTTTTTTTGGGATGCTATAAAACAGACTTATGGGGGTGACATTTAAAAAGTTATATTTTATTTATATTCTTTGGCTAATTATGAAGAGAAATGTTGAATTCCAACTTGATTCAGTAAATATTGAGGATTTTGAATAAAATATAAAAAAATATCCTTCTTCCTGCTGTATTCATAAAAATTCGAAAAAAAATTTCCAATGCATTTTTGGGCCACTCTACTGTTCTTCACAGCCGGATTGATACTTTTAGACAAAATACATCGCATGAGCGGTGAAATTTTCGAAACATTGCTACTATTTAAAAAATATGAAGTTTTATGCAAACCCTTAAGTAGACTGCAGCATAGATTTCTAAACTTAATAATAGTTTAAATAAAAAAACATCTTATAGAAAAATTCAGTATTTTTAAAATTACTTTACTTAAATGTAAATATAATATTCAGTTTTATTAGAATTTTTCATGAAATGTACCAAATTCTGAAGATACTTTTTGGACATTCAAATAATGTATTAAATATTTATTAAGAAAAGTAACAGCTGGGTAACGCGCTACTTTCTTTTAATAACGGAAACGCGTTACTTTTTTTAAAAAAGTGACGGTAACGTATTAAAAATACTTAGGCAGTAACGGTAACGTTAACACGTTAAATTCAGACAGTAATGTGTCAAACACTGATGAGGACCTTTAAATAGAAATTGACCCACAAGAACTTGAATATTATACTCTTGAATATTATAATTGACCAGGTGATGAATTGGACGATTACTCATGCAACGAAGACTAAATACCCGCAGAAAAAAGAGTAGACGCCATTCTATTGAAGACGGGCGAATTCACGTTCAACCATGTTAATAATCCCCAAAAAGATGGACCATAAGGGAAAAAGAAAGTATAGGGTAGTCATAGATTTCCGCTCATTAAATGAAAAAACTATTGGCGATGCTTACCCACTTCCAAACATTACCGAAATATTAGATCATCTGGGAAAGGCCCAATACTTTACAGTTTTTGATTCGGCTAGCGGATTCCATCAAATTGAGTTAAATCCATCTGATAGAACAAAAACTGAATTTTCATTTTTAAACTGCCATTATGTATACTCGAATGTCAATGTGTTTGAAAAACTCTCCTGCAACGTTCCAACGTTTAATGGACCAAGTTCGTTTAGGACCACAACTTTTAGGACCTGGCCAATTATACCGACTGTTTCACCATTCGCAACAATCAATTTTTGCGAGATGGGTTTAAAAATGGAATAATTGGAATTCTGGATTTTTTCCAGCAATTCCTTGCCAGCGTACGAATGTGTGGCACCAGAGTCGACTAAAATTCGAAATAAACTGCCTTCCAATTTTGCTGTTACATTAAAACGTGTTTCCGTAATTTTATCTTTATCCGAATTTAAAAATTCTGGCGTTCCCGTATTCGCTTTAGAAATTTTCTATCCTAATACTCTCCCTTCCAGTTTCCCTGGTTGTACTCATAGTATGGGCATTCTCTTTTAAAATGACCTTGTCCTTGTTGGAATTATATACCGGTTTTTAGTTTTTCTTCCCATGGTTTGGTTTTTGCGAATTATGTTTACTATGATTTTTTGCATTATTTACTGCGTTTTCTATTGAGAATTCGATCATTGGGTTACTTTGACAATGAATTGAGCCTAATGTCATTGCGCTAAACATTGGTAACATTTTGTTGTAAGGTTTGTAAGGATATCTTGATCTATTGTTTTGGAATATAGATTGGTAATTTGAATGGGGTCTAGATAGGAATCCAGATGCAAATCTAGGTCGGAAGTTAGGTCTGAAAATTGTTGGTGTTGATTTGAAAAAGGTGGGGGTGGAAATCGAAATGATGGGAATGGAAATCGATTTTTGCATTGCTTTTTAACTTGATTATTTTGGTTTCCGTTTTGGTTATCATTTCGACCACTTTTATTTTTACTAAAATCTTTATTAATCTCCGAACTATTTTTATTCCCCTTACTGTTTTGATGTTTACGTTCAACTTTGTCTTCAATTTTTGGTCGGGTAATTTGTAAAACTTGCCCTCGAATTTTTAATTTGGCCAGCTCAGTTTCCCATTCTTTACGTAGATCTTCCAATTGATCAAAAGTTTCAAAATCATTCCTTTTGATGTAAATTTTATATTCGACACAAAGAGGTTTTCATAAGCTCTTCGTAATTCCCATTCGCAACTTTTTATAGGATACAATTTAGTAAGTTTTCTAATTGCTGTTAAGTACGAATGGATTTCTTGGATTCTTTTTTGGTTAAAAAATTTAATTTTTGAAATTTTCTTCCAAAAACCTTTCATCGATATAAGCGTTTTTGAAATCCTCGTAAAAATCTGGTAATCTTCTCCAGCAATTTTTTTATTTCGCACCAATCTTTTGCGTCTTCAATCAGTCGGGTCTCCAAATTTTCTAAAATGTCGCGGTCATTTATTTAAATAATATGTAAATAATATACGTGTTTTGTTTGGTCTTGAGTTAATTCTGTCCTGTAATGGTTCAATGTCATCAAAGTCTCTTAATTTTAAATTGTTACTCCTTGCTTTGTTACAGTATTCAGTATTTCTGTGAGAAAGTTTATCAGCTTCGCTTTCTTATTCCCTTGAATAAAATTACACCGGATTTCTATTAAGAGGTTCGCTTTTGTTTTTCCTATAACTTGGTTGGAATTTTTATCTTACCTCTTAAAAGGAGCTATAACCTGACGGGTTTAATCTGAATCTTAAATTTGTTGCCCTTTTTCCCCTTTCTTCAAGAATCTTTCCTTTTGTTGGTTCATAAATTCATTGAACTCTGCGGTTTCTAAAAGTTCGTCGGTTTCTAGAACGAACTGCGTGTTATTTTCCAAAAACGAACCACGTTCAAAAGTTTCATGATTTATTTTTCTCAAATTATATCTTGGGAATGACGCGCCTAATGTGGGTAAATTTTCGTTATCCTAGAAGAAAGTTTTTTTTGGTCAAAGGTTCTGTTAGGGATTTGAGTAATGTCATGAAGTGGGGGTTGGTTGTTGTGAGTTGACCTGTTTTTGTTTGATCTATTACTTATGTTGGTTGTTTCTGCATTTTTCCGCGCGAAACCTCTACCACGAGCTATAGATCCTTTTGAGTAATGTAACTGTATTTTAGAGTATGATCGAGACCTGAGTTTCATTTAATTTAAAATCAAGTTATTATTTCTACTGTTCTCTGACATTTTTTTTAGAAGATAGGTCACGTGACCTTAGCGCCACTCGCGGGTATTGCTAGCTGCAAGTGCGAACTTGTTTGCGCGGTTGGACTTTTCGTTTCGTTCGGCGTTTGAAATAATCGACAAGAATCAAAATTCGCTATCTTTTCTATTTCCAGGTTTCCTTTTTTTTTCTTTAATTATTCTTGTTTTTCAAGCAATAGATTTTTACTTTCCCAAAAAAATACAATAACTCTTCCCGAATTTTATATCATGAGCACATAAGGATCATCATCTGTATCAATTTTCATAGGCACATATGGAAATCGTTTCATGAATAAATATGTCAGATCATTGCTACGTATAAATCAAGATATCAATGATAAATTTCGCAAGGCAATGGATAAAACAGCATGCAAGTAAATATCGTCAAAGTTCGATGGTAAGAGTTAAGATTAGAGTTTAAATTTGTGCATTGCGTCCCTTTTCTCGGGAGGTTCTTGGAGCTTTCAAATAAGGAAAAGCGTGATATTTGAGGTTGCGCGCCAGGTATTACGGGGGTAATGCGGAGGAGGGAAATCAGGAAATGGAATGACGAGAATTAGTTGTAGATACAATCAAACACCGATTAATAATAAAATTAAATTGACATTTATTGCCACTTACATTAGTATGAGCGACCGTCAGCCCTTGGCGGGTGCTGGCGGGCGTTCAATTTTTCCTCGTAGAGGAGTAGCGAATCAGTGACTGGAAACCTTCGTTGGCGAAGCGTTTCTACGGCGGGGAGAGTGCACCAGGTGGCATCGAAGGGGGAGAGCACTATAGCACACGGCAGAACTGGTTAACGACAGAACGAACGAGCAGAAACTGACGACGGGAAACTGACGTACCGAGCTCTATTGTATGGTAACAATTTTGTTACACCGTATGATGAGTGCATCGATTTCAGCTCTAAGTGAGATATGGATAGCTGTTTCCGTACTAGCTTTCGGATAAAAAAATTAAGCTCATTTAATTTAAGCAATTGTTGAGAGGCGACAATATTTTAAGGGGTGCAATTGCTGATTCGATATATAACAAGATCCCTTGTCTCCAAAGTAACGTGAGAAAGGAATCGCGATAAAATTAGAAGATTGAATACACTCTTTGATACTCAAGATTTAAAGGCTCCAGCTTCAAATATATGGAGAGATGAGAAACTGCGAGGGAGTCGAAGGCGCTGTGTGAGGATTTCTGAAATAAAATAACCTTCAGAACAAGAATTGATCATAAAACGTGCTTGGACATAGCGTGCAATCTTGCTCTTAACAACTACAAGGGCGGTTGCGTGCAGCCTAGCACCAAAGGCAGTAGAGGTAGCATGACAGCTTCTAGCTGTCATGCCCGGCTTCTATGGTTTCTTGAATTGTTGGGCGTGCAAGATCCTGACTGAGAATCCTATATGTCGGTGGATCGGTAATATTATAGAGGACCTAGCTTTTGATCTAAACGGAGAAATAGATGAGACAATAGTTATAGCTTATAAGATTACAAAAAAAATTTTATTAAACTTTAAAATTGGAAAACAGGATATAGAATCTATTTTATTAGTAGTTCCGAAACTGGGTTTACAAAAATTCAAGAAACAATAAATTATGAAAGACCCGACTTAAAAAAATAAAACTCGTGTGGGGAATAAAATCCTGTAAATAAAAATAAAATCGGAAAATCAATCTTTTGCAAAAATGGTGATATCGCGAAACAAGTTGAAATCGAAGTAATAGAAATGACTGAGGATGAATTACGGAATACAAAATGTGATTCGCAACAAGAGAAGGACGTAGCTTATGCAAATAAAAATAAATCAAATAACGAGGATCAACCGGGGAACAGAAATGTAAACAAAGGTTTAGAAATGAAGCAAGAACAAGATTATGAAATAAAATCACAGAAAGAAAATCGAATTTTAAAGTCAAAAACATCAGTCAACAAAAATAATGACGTGGATGATAATTCTCATCAAATAAAATCAGTTTTCACTTTCGGGGTGGGGGCTAAAAACGATAAAATATCCTCCACGCAAAATGACAAGCAAATTCTAGAATCAGTGAGTAAAATAAAAAAGCTGCCAAATAACAAGAAAAATAAATTAGTACAAGTAATAAGAAAACATAAAGAGATTTTTTCAGACGAGCGGGTTGTATAAAAGGTTACGAACACGAGATATACGCATATGTTTGGATGCACGTTTTTTAAATGATAGCATAGAATTTGAGTACGATGAACCACCGGAAATAAATGACATTTTACCAAAATACGAGGGTAAAACTGTGTTTAGCAGTACGGATTTAACGTCAGGGTTTTTCCAGATTCCTTTAAAAAAGGAATCCCGGAAATTTACTGCATTCGTTTTTGAGGGTAGAGCTTATCAGTTTTATAGACGAAAGGATAATTACGTTAGTAAGTAGATGTCTTACGACACACGAAATAAACTATACAACAACCGAATTAGAATTGTTGACGGTTGTTTATGATTTAGTCATACTACAAAATTATCTTCTTGACACAAAGTTCAAAATTTATATAGACCAAATAGCACTTACGTTTTTACTCAAAATTCATTTTTATAATTCTAGATTAATGAGATTGTCTACGTTGCTGCAAATCTTCTCATTAGAAATTATTCACTGTAAAAGAGTGGATAAAGTAGCCGCAGACTATTTGAGTAGAATCGTAACGGGGAAAAATGAGGAAACAGATGAGAACATGTTTGCAATAACTTGATTAGATAATAAACCAGAAGCTCAGAAAAAAGTAGTAAAGAAAACAAACAGAAATTCTAATCCATTATTCAGATTAATCAAAAATTTGGCAAGCATTCAAAAACAAAAATATTATTTTGGCATTTCTCTCTCAACCTTTCGTAAATGCCAAAACGGGGATTATGTAATGATTACACAAGGGGGCACCAAATTAACAAACTTATTAGCATGCCTCTGGATCAGGACATATAGCGACCATTTTTGCGAATTAGGAGGGAAAATTCAGATTGATTTGGTACCTCGGTGTGACCGGTGACTATGGGTTTTGGTTCCTAAAAAGAATTTAATTTCGAATTAAAGTTGGTTTATTTGGTGGAAGTGCGCCACGCAGACGGCAACAAAAAAGGATATCCACGGTGATGCCGGTAAATATCGTTATTACTGAATTTATATCCTGGATTTATGAAGGTATCTTGTGCCGGGAAAAGTTTTAAACCTATATTTGATTAAAACTGGATGTTTTTTGGATGGTGCATTTTTAAAATTATTGTTTGTGGAATTTTGCGAAAAGTTGATTAAAGAAGTTCGGAAATTAGAATTCATTAAGGATTTTTTTTATATTTTAAATGCGATAGGATTTTAAGTATTGAAATGTATGTGAGAGATTTAGAGATATTATAATCTGTCGATAATGTCACGCATAACAAAGAAAATTACCTAAGTGAAATTTGATCAATTTGGCAATCAGTAACCAAACATTAACAGGTGTAGCAGTTAAATACATACTTGGAACTATAAAATCGAATATACTTCACGCTGGAAAAATTCGCATACGAGCAATGCAACATAATCCACTAGTATATCAAAATGAGATTCAATCAATTGTAAAGCATACGAGAAATTTGAAGATAAATAATAAAAATGGAACGAACTAAAATATCACTGTCGAAGAACGTTGAAAAATTCCTAAAGTTCACCTGAGAAGATAAACAAAGCCTGAATATTTGGAAAAATTCTTCTAAAATATAGAATGAGAATCGTCGATCATAAGAATGACTTCCTTCAGACAAATGCTTCTTTTCTTCTGATCATA
Organism: Acraspis erinacei; assembly: GCA_035041075.1. Classification (NCBI taxonomy): domain Eukaryota; kingdom Metazoa; phylum Arthropoda; class Insecta; order Hymenoptera; family Cynipidae; genus Acraspis; species Acraspis erinacei. Next base: position 90,115,880 of record JAWWLR010000092.1, on the reverse strand, counting down.
GGCCATGAAGAAACGAGAAGAACGATGACAGTGACTCGTGACTAGGATCCACGTGCGTTATAAATTTGTTGTACACTCACCTGATACTTGATTGCAGGTGTGCATCACACACGCGTGAACCATCCGATTCTAGATTATTTATTTACAGCGTGTGTAACTCAAAATACAGAATTTATAACGAATATATTGATGAACTGGTTACAGTTTGTGTACACGTTATCAAAAAACACATCATACATTAATTATAAATGAAGTTACAGTTGGGTGAAGGTACAAATACAAGGTCAACAACGTCAATTGTACAATAGTGGACTTTGACTTGTTATATTTTGTAGAAAAATCAGAAGAAACCTTGACATTTTCTGTAAATGTAGGTGTCATAAAAATTAAATTTTTTAAATAATTGTAGATTACAGAGTTAATTATTGAGAAGGACCTTATCTTCACTCTAAATTGTGATAGGAGTATCAGCCAAAGCTTGATATAAGTAAAAAAATTCAAATAAGACGATGTCATGCGAAATAAAGTTTCAAAATTATTAAATAATTTGCTGTAAGCAATTATTTTTCTACGTTCTTTTATATCGCTTGAGGGCGGAAAGTAAAACTGATTCAGGCATTAAGCCCAAACATAATTGTCCGCTCCAGGGTTCCTATTCAGTTTCTCCAATTCAGTCCCCATTCAGCATCTCTTCCGGAAGCCTGAAAATAAAAACGGGTGCAAGAAGTTATAACTGCCCAAAGGCGATTTATTGTTATCGATATTTGTTTATTGTGTCGATTTATTGTTTTCTGTACAAGAAGAAGTTAAATCAACAAATATGAAAGTTAGCTTGGCGATCTAAGATACTCAGTCCTTAAAAAACTCGAACGAAAAAATTTTAGAGGAGCTCTAGATTTAAAAACAAAAATGTATTATCCCAGAAGAAAAGAATGTCCTTTTTGAAAATAAAGTGAATATTTTGGAAAAAAATTGGATTTAAAGAAAGTAAAGAGAGAGCCAGGAACATCGTACTCTATAACGTGAAGGATGATCCGAACAGCAACAACCGTCTCTTTGATTCAGTTAATACTATTTTTGAGGAAGCTAATATTGACATACAAAATGATTGTATTGAAAAGGTAATTGGTATTGGAAAGAATTAGGGTTCCAGATCACTTTTAATTACGTTTACCAACTCGCAATGCAAAGATCAACTTTTTCAAATTGCAAAAAATCTGCGGTCCTTTTCGAATGATCTCGCTTGGGAACAGAAAGCGAAACGTAAGAAGATAAGAGAATATCAACTTAAATTGGATCGTTTTGTAAAGTCGTCTCTTATGAAGGGAAATTGGCTTCTTTTGGATAACGATTATCATGATTTTTCATCAATAGAAAAGTTACTTGTAGCAAATAATGGTGATGGATATCAATCGGATGGTGGTGAGTCAATGGCTTCGATAAGTTCTACAACTAGCAGGAGAAGGGGACGCCCCCCTAAAATCGTATTACCTAATCTCAATTCAAGAAATCCCAAAAAGAAGGAGAGACCAAGATGGTTGCGAAACCCTGATGGATGCTGTATCCAGATCATCACCAAGGATTGTTTTCTGGAATGGCAGAGGTTTCAAGAATTTGAATGACATCTATAATCATACTACTACTGTAGTATACTACTACCCCCAATTATATATCCTCATCGATACTCGGACTGTCAAGTGATGTATAGTGTGTCTACAAAGGAATAGACAATGGGAAGAGCAAAGGGAGGTCTACTTATCTTTACAAACTCGGGTAATTTCAAAACCGAAGCTATATGTGTGGCTGATGAATATATTTGTGTCAAGATTCAAAATATTCTTTCTTTTAATATCATATTGGGATCAATATACTTGGATCCAGCCTCTAATATTGTTAGCGTTAGATCGAGTCTGGGCCATGAACAAGATAAAAGAAGCAAATTGATAGTTGAATGCTTTAAAAAAAAATGGTTTGGTTTGAATGGAAGAACTAGGGGTGATTTCCCAGCTCAATTTACCTTTCTTAGGGACAAAAGCTCATCAATTATTGATTTAGCTTGGATTAATGTCTTTAGTGCTCAAATAGTTGATAATTTCCAAGTTTTAAAGGTCCCAACATGATCTGATCAATTCCCTATAGCGATAACTTTCTTAGCGCACTCGGGATTTAATTATACTAGCACAATAAGTTGTCCTTATTTCAAATGGAAACACGAAAAATACGAAAAATATAAAGAAAATATATAGCATACCTCGATTTCTAATTATAAAAGCTTGACGATAGATGATTTTGCAAATAATTTAATTAAAACTATCACAGACACAGCAAATCAGATAGGAATGATTGTAACAAATAGCAAAAAGCTTGGGTTTTCAAAACCATGGTTTGATGAGGATTGTAAAAACAGCAAAATAAAGTTAAAGCAAATATTAAAAAATTGTGAACAGCAAACTATTGAAAGTTTAAAGAATTGTAAGTGTAATAAGGCTCCTGGCCCGGATGGCATTGGTTACGATTTTTTTTAATTTATCCGGAAATCTCACACTCTGCCTACTTTCTTTATTTGATGAAATAAAAGATGAAGAGAAAGTTCCAAAATCTTAGTAGCAAACTTATGTTAAAATGTTTTATAAAAAGGGGGTATTTTATACAAATTCTTTCAAAAAGATTAATAGATTGGGCCACAGAGTTTAATATGTTACCTGAGTGGCAGGCGGGATTCATAATGGGTCGGGACTGTATGGACCACGTTTTTACTCTTAACTCATTAATTCAAAATAGCGTGACATTAGACCGAGGAAAAGTTTACGTATTATTTTTTGATTTTAAAGGAGATTTTCCATA
>JAWWLR010000092.1:89912757-89923219 GCA_035041075.1 Acraspis erinacei | reverse complement strand
AATAGTCTTATTTTGACATTCCACTTTGATGACGGGAAATGTGAATTTTATTCATTGATAATATTTAATTAAATTATCATCTGTTTTCCCATCTGTCAAGCGCCAGGTCCTCAATGATGTTACCTATCCATCGACATGTAATTGGATCTCTATAATTACAGTTGCTTACGCTGTACGAATCATACTTTTCAAATGGCAATCTTTTTTCCCATTTTGATATTCCGATTTACGAATTTTATATTTTTCTTTAGAATTCCATATATCTTTCTTTTCCTACCATCAACTTGATTCTGTATTTCGATAAAAATGGCCTCGATTACCCCCTCTTTCTGTCTCGTTAAGCCATGTACGCGTTCTATTTACTTGATTTATTTGCGCTAAGTCTACAGGTACCATAGCATCTTGCACTCTTTTAGGAAGCTATCGAATTATAGAGTAATTGCTATGGTAATCCGGTGAAGGTGGTTCCAAATAAAATGTCTGTCGTACCAGTTCATAAAACTATGTCTATTATTCCGTCAATATTATTTAGTAGTCCTTGAACATTATGGTTATTCTGTAAATATGCGTTGGGTGCCATTTATGTTTGGTCAATCCTTTCTCTTGGAGGCGTGTGCAGAAGTCACATTATTTTATTTTAATACGAAAGATACTGTTCATGCTCACACAAAGTTACATTCAGATTTCTCCACCTTCTTAAGGCAAACAATATTTAATTATTCCTTCACGTTAGTATGATTTCGGCTACGTTGCTCCTCTTTTAAAATCATCAACTGCTCAAGTTCAAAATCCTTAAGGCCATCCAAAGTAGTTCCTTTATTGTTGTATAAGTATATTAGTACCAATACGGGCATCCCCGTGAAAATCGTCAATTACGGATATACTTTGAAAAATGACCGTTAAATTAAATAAAAATGGACCACAGTCACATTTATCCCAGGATAAAAGATATTTGATAAATTAAAATAAAACCGCCATCGGTGACTTACAGGGTGGAACTGCGTTGATAAATTTCTCCCCTTCCTCCTCCGTGGATAATTTTAATTGTCTTTTTAATTTGCTTGCATAGTTTCCTGACTGCTTTTGGTTTTTACTCTTATGAGTTCATTTGTTACAAGGTTTTTTTCAAGATAAATAATTATTAAATAACGTTGCGAAGTACTATGATTGTATTCCCTATGGTGTATACAGGGTGTCCCAGAACTGAGGGTCTAAACTTATATGTCTGTATAAAATAAAAAGAAAGAAAGAGAAACTTCATTTGGTTAGAATGTATTGAAGTTTTAGTTTTTAATTTATGAAGTGATTAATCTGGACCAATCAGAAGCACCGCATACGTGTGCAAAAAAAAGAATAATTTTTTAAGGGTTGAAAAAATGTGACGGGAAAGTATGGGAGCCTGTAGAGAATTATCCAATGAAGAATTTCATGTATCAGAGATATGGATTTTGCTTTTTGAACACTGTATTCTCGTCTTTTTTACTTAAAATTATTTATATTCGTCTATTGGAATCTTTATTATCCTTGGTTAATGAATTTTTAATTATATAAACAAATGGAATTTGTTTAAATTTTTTTTTCGAAAATTCGTTTTTCCTTTAAAAATTATTACTATTGGTATAGTGAAATATTTATTGACATTATTTTATTAATTTTCAATTGTTTAAACAAATGGAATTTATTTACATAGTTTTTTATTATAAATGATAAATATTTCTTTAGTGGAATATTTATCAACATTGTTTGATTCATTTTATGTTTTTAAATTTTTTAAATAAAAATTATAACTATTGGTCTAGTGGAATATTTCATAACATTGGTTAATTCATTTTTAATTATTGAAACAAATCCCATTTTTGTAAAAAATGTTTTTTTTTTCTCAAAAATTCTTTGAACGGGCAGTCTGTTTTCATTAAGTGACATAAATTTATTTTCAAATATTTTTTACTCGTTTGAAACAATAAATTATTATTTATTTTGAACTAATAATACTATTTAACTAATAATTTGTTTACATAATTAAAAATTAATGAACCAATTTTGATTAATATTCCACTAGACCTATGGTAAACATTTTTATTTAAAAAGAATTCGAAACGAAATTATTTAAACAAATTATATTTGTTTAAATATTTGAAAATTAATGAAATAATGTTAATGAATATTACACTAGAACAATAGTAATCATTTTTAGGGAAAAAACGTATTTTCAAAAAAATTATTTTAACACATTCCATTTGTTTAGACAGTTAAAAATGAATGAATTAAATAAATAAAAATTGAATATTCCACTAGCCTTAGTTTTCTTCCCTCCCCAGTCTTATCGATTCCTCATCACTCCTTACCAAGTTTGAACTTGATAGTGAGTGCGGAGATGATGCTACTGTGCTGCTTCTGCTGTAGGTGAAAGTGAAGCAAGAATCATGTTACTTCATGTTGCTGATCTCGTGAAATGTTGATACCGTAGAGAATCCAAAGAAATATATGATCCAGATGCTCTGTATAGGAGAATAAAGAATTTTTCCGCTGCTGCAGCAATGACATCAGAACAACCAATCTCTTCTTTGAAAACTTGAACCGACTGATTCAAGTTCTCAGGAACTTGAGCTTTCCTTTTCATACAATTATATTTAATATTTTTTGCGCATAAATTTAATTGCCTACACGTCTTATTTATATCATAATTATTCAAAATAATTATTATGTATGAAAAGTGGATTAAATATGTTTACAATAGGAACTGATAATAATTAGTACGTTATCGGGTCACAATTTTGAAAATGACCATTTTTAACTTCCTGTGCACAAAAAAAAGTTATTTCCAAAAAGCGGACAATTGTTAACTTATCTTTATGACATTTATTATCCATTAGGAATTTTTATGCTTCTTTAAATTTATCTAAAGGTAAAAAAGTAACTTTCTTAATATCAGGCGATCTTTTTTCGATACTTTTCAGAACAAGATCTGAAGGAACATTAGTAAAAAGAGAAATTGTATCAAGAGAGACGATAATGTGACCAGAAGAAATAGTGATCTTTTCTAGTTTTTGTTTTAATTCAAAGCATTTTTTATAAAAGATTTAGGTTTAGGAAGAGCAGTATTTAAAATATTATTAAAAATCTTAGACATAGTATATGTAGGAGAATTAATAGTGCTAACGACAGGTCTTAAAGGAAATTCGTTTTTATGGATTTTAGGAAGGCCATAAATTCTACCCAAATTAGAGTTTTCTGTGATGAGATCTTGTCTCTATGTTAGAGCCTAAAAAACCTTTTAGTCTCTACTTGTTAATTTTATTGAAAGTTCTTCTTTTTATAGTTTTTAAAGGGTTGTCTTTAATTTTTCCATAAGTTGTTTTATCACTTAACATTAACTTCACTTTGTTATAATAATCCTGTTTATTAAGAATTACTGTAACATTCTACTTCTACTTCCATAACTTCTACTTCTATCAGCACGTTTTATAAAAGGTCTTGATGTTCTTTGAGAAAGGTTTTCGTTTCAGCAATATTTTAAGGTATGATTCTATCTGAATTCGAAATGAATTAAGGTTTTTTACGTATATATTAGATAGCGTAAGAATTTTATGTCTTAAGTCGGATTGTAATTTTTTGGTGTTTTATCAGTGCTCGTTTCTACATTTTTCACAATTTCAAAAATATGTTTATTTTTAGAAGTTAAAAAAGTAGAGCTAAATTTATCACCTGACCTAAGAATGCCATTAACGTGGTCAGCATTCTGAATATTCGTAATTTAATAATCCGTGGATAAGAAATTTAATAAGGAAAAAAGAATATTTTCGATTCTAATCCTACGTTTTTTTAAGAAATTCGAATGATTGTGAATTACAGATATTTCCATTTGTCTGCTATGGAAAAACAGCTAGGAAATATGTTTAGTTAAATCAGTAATATTACAGGAAAAATATCATATATGCGCAATTAATAAGAAACTCTTTCCTGGCCTGTGTGTCTATGAAGTCCTGGTTGATGTTAATCCAATTCTTGATGTCGTTGAATGTGTCAGAATCATATTTTCGTTTGAGTTCACTCAAAAAGGTCATGTTTAAGCACAGTTCTAGTTGATGTGTAATCAATATAAATATCTTCTAACTATTACAAATATAAATAATTCTTTACATAACTTCTACATAAAAACTTAATGAATAATAATTTTCCTCTTTTTTAATTCATTCCATGATAATATTCCTAATTTTTTTCTATGGGATGATATTGAAGTTTTACATCAAGAAAGTCATCCGACAAAAACAGCCTTAGCTGAAATGGTTTTGACCAAAAAAGAACTATATAATTTCCTTAATAAAATCACTGATTTAGACCATCTTAATGAATCATACAATTCTATTTTGGAATTTTTTCTGTAAATTTTCACAATATTACTATCAATTAATTTTTTTTCTTTTTCTTAAAATTTCTGTTAGATTCATTAACTAAAACTATACCACTTGTTTCTAATTTCTTAAAAACTTTAGCACGTCACCTGTTACTATATGCATAATAAAATTTGTTTTAAAATTGGCGCCTTTTCTTCGGAGTTGACAGTCACTTTTGAAGTCATTCTTATGGGAGTAGGATGCAATGACATTATGCTATAATAATATTTATTAATATGTCATTTTTAAACATTATAAGCGATATACATCTTAATGTAAAGAGAGAGAGAGAAAGCTGTGAAACTCTAAATTTGAGAACCACGGTTCGGTATCTTAACTTAAAATATTCATGTTTCCCAGCTCTCGCATTGACGAGCTTGCTTTGGCCTTCCTATTGTCCTCAAATACCTGAGAACCGTTCCGACTCGACGTACGTGACCAGCGACAATGGAATGAAAAATTCCACGAGACAAGCGTCGCTTTCACGTACAGGGATTCTCCATCCCAACCTTACGATTTTCCAATCTACTATTTCTACTATTTTTTCGTTATCTATATAAAGACTATTATTTCAGATTAATATATTTAGAGATATTATTGGTTATTACAGCGCTATCATCATTTTAGATTAATATAGGTAGAGATATTATTAATTATTATTTGAATAACCATTCATTTAGTATAATTAGTATTTAAGAAATATTGTAACGCAGGAGAGAAGAAGAAAAGAGCGAAGACGCGCGGGTCCCCAAAAACGGCAGGGTGGGATGAACGCACGAACGATATCCCCTCTACGCTCCAACCGTACGGAGTGGGGACGTTCCGGCGAGCGCTGTCGCGCGCCCCGGGGGCGACTCCTTAACAACGCGCATTCTAGCTGCTTTCGTCACTCGGCCTTCGGCCTCAATGTAGTACAGTTCGCTACTACCAGTCTTCTCTCTCCTTTCCTATGGAGAGACCGAATAAAATTAATTCATTCGATCCGACGAGTTTTTCTTCTTGCACCACGACGAGTTTTTCTTCTTGCACCAATATCGACGAGTTATTCTTGTCGCACCAATATCGAAATCTGCTCTTTTAAGAGCAAGTCAAACGTAGCCTCTATTCCATAGGTGTCATTCTCCGCTAGTCCAAATCTACTCCTCCTTGTCCTCAAACACTCAAATAAATCCAGTGGATTCAACCCTAGGCGCCCTAACGGGAAGTCCTTAAGTGGTACCTGCTGGATAGGATTGAGTGAGAGAAACAGGGTGAAGTAGGGATGAAACGCTGAATTGGACAGAATAAGAGACAGAGGGGGCTCATCAAAATTATCGAGCCATCGCCGGAAGACAGCAAGGTATAGCTCGTCCCATCGCCTACACACCAGGAGGTGCCCCGTATCGGCGGTGACGGTCACCAGGAGGTGCCCCATCCACAAGCTGACGGCCACCAGGAGGTGCCCCGTCCACAAGCTGACAGCCACCAGGAGGTGCCACCTGTCAACGACGAGTGCCTGATTACTCCACGCGGTCGGTTACCTCAAGCGCCGCTGGGAACCATAACTCCAAGAAAGGCTCGTGGAGTAAGACAGAGCGTGCGGGCAAAATTCTCGGCAACCTGGAGGACTTTAATATCCGTGCGAAAGAAGAAGCCGACGGGGAAGAAAATTCTCGCCTACCCGGCACGCTTGGACGACCGGGTCGAATTTCATCGAGACCCCAAGAAGAGGGAGTTCATCCTCGAGAAATACTTCTCAAGCATAGCACAGTACGTACATAAGAAACGTAAGGCGCAGGAGGATAAGCAGGAAGAGGAGCGGAAAGACAAGCGCGTAAATTTACCCCTTCCTTCAATAAAATCAATGGCCTCTATCGGGGCCAACAAACGTAGACTTGGGAAAACTTCTATCATAACATCATCTTGTGGAACGTATCATAAGTTAAACTTATTTTTACCTAATTTTTTATGTCTTGTTATAACAATTCTGTACCATAACAATCTTCTTGGAAATTTAAATATGGTAACTACAACTTCTCACTTTTGAAACTTAATCTCCTAAATATTTAAAATTTTACTTCTGAATATTACAAATATAAATAATTGTTTACAGAACTTCTACATAGCAACTTAATGAATAATAATTTTCCTCTTTTTTAATTCCTTCGAATATAATTTGGATTACAATAATTTGACTCCAAAAATGACAAAAAAGAATTTCGGTTTTAATTCGTAAGTTTTTATTACTCTTTTTTTAATTCTTATCTTATTATAAGTTTAATAAGTTTATTATATTATCACACCTTTTTTAGAATATAAATTGTTACCAGTGAGTTCCCACGACGATGAAAACGGTGAGTTTTCGAAACGTTGGAAAAAATTTTAAATAAAATCTTGTCCGATGGAGTTGTAAGAAACCTCTCTTGTTTCTTTTTTATCCTATATGAACAAATTTTTTTTATATTAAAAGAATACACCAATTTTATTGAAACATATATTGGTACTCGTAGGCCTCAAAGGTTCAGCAGTAGGTTTGAGCGATGCGTCTTGAAGATGCGAACAAATAGACAAGATATCTTATTGTTATATTTTGAATCTTAAAAAGTTTTTTTCATATAAAAAAAATAAACAATTTTTTTTAACTTTATAAATCGCGGTACTGGTGAAACATAAAATGTTCAGCAATAGGTCGATTGATGCGCCAGGAAGAGGTGAACAAATACACTACATATCGTACTGCTGTATTTTTAACGTCAACAAATTTTTCTAATGTGAACAATTTTAATGTTTCATTTTTTAATCTATCAAATAAAAAATACAACTAATTCTAAATGGCTGATCTAGCTTAAAGTCCTATAAAACCTGGATGTCAGTTCGAGCTACAATTCGTAAAAATTTTATGATTATACCTACCTCTATGAGGAATCAATAGATTTGAATACTGGCTATTTGGGATTGCACTTTCTGATTCTTCCTCAGTTGCTTCTACAGTTGATTCTACAGTTGATTCTTTAGTCGATTCCTCAGAGCCCTGCAGTGTAATTCCTTCCTCAGCCGCGTCTATGTTTTCTAGGTCCCTACCCCGAAATAAAACCAAACATGAAGGATGTTTTTGAAAACAATATACCCCATGTGACGACAGATCCTCTCGCACTACGAGTGATTACAGGCTCTCACGAAGTCCGAGCCAGCCAGCCGCAAAGGCGTAGTGGACACGGCTTCCGACTGGCACGCTCGAGGTTCTGAGTTCGACTATTTTTGGCTTCACTTTTTTTTTCATTTTTTAAATTATTCTTATTTTCTTTTTATTCTTTACTTCTTCTCTATTTTGTCCATTTTTTGTGGTATAAGAACCACATAGGTTGTAAAATTTTTTTAAATTTGTTGTCGATTTGATCGTTCTATGTGGTTTAATTGTAGTATGTTCTGTAGTTCTGATATTATATTAAAGCCAGTCACGCATTCAGCCCCTCATTTTTTGTGAATCTTCGCTCGATAGTTTATTTTGACGATTTTTACGCACTTTATTTCATCTCTTATTCTAAATGTACATTACTAGTAATTACAAATTGGTAGCCATAATTTCCTTTGGCATATAGAGGAAATATCTTTGCGGATCTGTTAATTTCCTTCCTAGAGGTTATCAGTTTTTTTACCAGTATCCTGTTATTCCTGATTTAGATATTCCTGCCAGAATTGACAAAATGTTACGAGGTAAATAATAAGTTGGTATTTGTAACTAAGAACTGAACTGCGCAAAGCAATTCATGACGGTTTTATTGCTCGAAGGCTGGAAGAGCACTGATTTGCCGGGCCTGGACGCCACTTGTATATCATTCGTATGTTAGTGGAACGTATGACCAAAGTATAATAGTGGATATAGGATTCAGGCCCTCGTAACACCTGTCAAATTTCAAATATGTAAAAGTGTAGCATGCGGCACGTGAAAATATTACGACTTTACAAACTAATTACAAAAAACGTACGCATAACTATAATTTTTTAAAATTATATCTATACGGACTAAGAAACCAGGCCAAAATATGCACTGCGAGCTTTTTAAATGTTCAAGAATGTTCTATGAACATCGAAGAAACTTCCACTAAACATAATTTGAAATAATTAAATGTACGATTAGTAATAGTTTCTATGAGCCCGTTATGGTTTCACCACTAGAGTGTAAGTGTACCAGTTTATCGGGCATCAAGCTTGAAAGGAGCCTTGAATTTAGAAAGCATATAATTTTTTTTTCCTTTTCATAGTTGCGTCGAAAGTTTTGGGGAAAAAAGAGGGAGAGCATACGAGGGGCTTCAAGATTGTGTGTGTGCACTGTAGAGGGTCCAAAATTGATCTCCGTTTAGGTTAATAATAAGTTTTTATTAATGGAGGGGGCAAGGTGAATATAAGAATGATAGAGAAAATGTGACGAATTTAAGCCCTATGTCTATTTTGGGGCCTGTATCAATTTTTGACCCTACATAACTTTTTGGATTTATCGGTATAAGTAGATTAAAGTGATTATGCGCTCTCATTCTCTTGCTTTCGTTTTCTCGCTGATTCATTTGCCCCTTACGTCCAAAATTGTGTTATCATAAAAAAAGAAGTAAGAATCCAGATATATAAGAATTTATGTAAATAGTTGTAAATAGTGAGGATAAGATAATGTCAAATATGTCAAGGATATTGATATTGTAAGGAATGGAGGTTACGTGAACGTATTATTTCATATTTAATTTTACGTATATATCATATTTTCACAGGATTCTGATTTATAACATGGAGAAAGAGAACGATTATGTTGTCGTTGTTAAAGCAAAACCTGTTCGCAAAGTTTTTAAAGCTCCAGCTAGAGTGAGCAAAATACCTCCAGAACTACTTCATGATACGCTGATTAATACAGCTATTTCTGCTTTGCCTCCTAACTATAATTTTGAGATACACAAAACAATATGGAGGATTAAAGAAAATAAAAGTAGTCGGGTGGGATTACAAATGCCTGAAGGACTGTTGATATTTGCTACTACTATTGCTGATATTATAGAAGAATTTACAGAAGCTGAGACTGTCATTCTAGGAGACGTAACTTACGGTAAATTTATCGCAATTAAATTATTCTAAGTGCTGCCTATCAAATGTTACATTTAAAATCGTGAAAAAACTCGAGAAAGGATCTTTTTTTAATGGTTTTTTTTTCGTGACAGCAGGTTAATCAAAAATTATTGGCACTATCATTTAGTTAATCTATTAGAGCTACAAGGAAAAAAACTCACTCAAATTTCATATTTGAAGAATTTTTGCAGTATATAGGTCTAAAGAATATTATATATACCTAGTCTTTTTTATAATAATTAAAGATTTCCATTCGGCATGACTTTTTTAGCATAACAATGCTATCAGAACATTTTCCTCGGTTACTAATGTACTCCAAAAAATATTTAAAGTGTAAACATTTTTAAAAAAATTTTCCGATTATATTTTCGAATTTTGGTGAGTTAAATTTCACCTTTTTATCAGGAAGACACTTCTGCGGGCCACAATTTTGCTGGCCCGCAGCATTTTTTGTTCATCAAACCGAATTTCCACATTTTTCTCTGAATAATGAATGATACACAAAATTGTCAAATAAAAGTTTCCACTCACATATGTGTATTCTCCCTCTTTGTCCCATGTTACGATCTTCTATAGTTCTTGATAACTTTTAGAAATAGTTCTGGAGAATCAATAGACTAAAAATTGATTTTTCAAAATCGGGGACTAAGTTCACGTTCACCCCCCACTTTTCGAAAAGTGAACTTTTCTTCAGAGTGCTGGGTAGATTAAGCATATTTCTATAGTTCCTGATACTTTTTAAAAATAGTTCCCCAAAATTTGACCCAAAGAAATTTTTTTTAAAACAAGAGCGAGCCCCCCCACTTTTTAGAAAATCAACTTTTTCTTTAATATTCCAATAGTTTCAAAAGTGTTCTACAGTTCTACATCCAAATAATTTCAAAAACTTGAAAACTGAAAAGTTACAAAATTTTGAAAATCGCAAAATTGCGGAGACATTTTTCGAAAAGAGTTCCAGGAGTTCTGATAGGAATTCTGTT
>JAWWLR010000092.1:89811321-89825694 GCA_035041075.1 Acraspis erinacei | reverse complement strand
CGCTTGTAAGTGCGTTGACTTGTCTAGGTGCTCCTGTCCCAAGGAAAAGAAGGTTCCAGCCGTAGAGCATGCCTTCTGTCTTGACCAAAGAGGTAAAAGACTCATGGGAATCGACAAGGCATCGGTCCTGAGGCTCGGGACCGACAGATACGCGCCACACTTCTTTCTCGAAAGACTGTCAAAACTTATTTAACACTAAGAAAGTCTTTGCGGGTGTAATTAATGACTCTGAGCCTTAAAGAAGCACGTTCTACATATGGTTGGTTGGTTGGGTAGGGTGTGGGTGGAGCCCGATGTGCAGCCACCTCCACGTGGTGGGCTCTGGATCACTCGAAGTAGTAGAACTCAGCGGGCTAGGAGATGCACAAGTATTTAAGCGTTTTACTCGAAAATACGAAATTTTGAGCCATTTCCACAATTTACAATTTGCACAATTTATTGTTCCCTTCGAGCCAAGAAAATCGGTTACCTCGCTCGACTTCACTGTATTTGACGTCGTCGACGCGAGCCCTATGGCCGACCCTAGTGGCAAGCAGCTACTATTGGCTTTCGACTTCACGCTAACTTAAAGTTATTTCAGCCCATTTTACCTTCATGTGTTAAAAGAGTCCTGTGTAACCGAGATTCAGTTTGGTGGCGACCGATTTTGAAGAAATAAGATTAGTTCGATGTATGCATTCTTTGTAAAAATAGGGATTATTTCCTGGTTAACGGGGATTTAGAACATCGCTTCTTCGGTAGTGAATAGCGTCAGCCCTCCAAGATGGAGTTGACCTTAATTTTTCTTCAGTCTCAAAAATAGGCCATGATCTTGGAAGTTCAGAAACACCCTAATTCCTTTTATTGTGGGAATTAGCAAGTGATTTATACCATTCCATTCCCGATTGGCCTAACAATAGCCAATAGCCTTGCAGCATAAGAATTAAATAATTATTGGCCGAGGTTTAGCCACTATACTATAAGAATTGAATAAAATTGTTTGATTGGCTGAGACTTTAGACAATAAATAAAATAATAGAAGGCCAAGGTTATACTAGTTATGCACCGGAAGTGTGCAAAAAGTGGCGGAACCAATCCGCAACTGTTACACTAATTTGACACACTGTCCCTGAACTCTGTGCAAGATGCTACACATACAGAGATACCCTGCAGGCGTATAGCCATATCAAATTTATATTTAACAACACCACTCTCGTATGGGAGAGTATGATCTGATAAAAAATTTATAAATCTGCCTGAATATGTTTTTACGGAGTCACTTTATAATAATACTATTATCAGAATCACTAATTATTTCTAGGCTTAAACAGCTTATGGTCTTTATGGTCTTTATGGTCTTTATGAGATTCCATAGGTGTTCTAAAAGATTGTTTATAAACAGAACCATCAAAATTTTTAATAGATATTAAAAAAGCTAAAGAATTTTGTATAGCATACTATACGTAGGTATGAACTCGAAGATTATTTTCCGCAGAGTTTTTGCTTTTATGTATTTTGGTAGACCATAAATTCTCACTGGATTTACATTAGTTGGAATGGGGTCTATCTTAGCAACATTAGGATTGAGAAACTTCGTAACGCTACAACAATTAATCATATTCAATATTCTGTTCTGTAGTTTCTTTAAAGTTCTTATTCGGATCAGAATCTACTTTTATATATGTATTGGAATTGACAAATAACATTGGGATTTTATGCCAAGAATCCTTATTATTAATCAAAACTGTGATGTCCCCTTTACTAGCTCCAGTAATTAATGAAGTATTTAGTAAGTTGAATATTTTTAGCAATAGTCTTATCAGAATCTGAAAGAAAGACGCTAAAGTTAGCCTATTTTTGGGCCTCCCTATTGAGCTGGGAATAAAATATAAAAATATGTTACACGTATAAAGTTACTCTTCAAAAACACGAAATACCACTCCTGACAAAATCACTTTTCCTTGTATGTTTTCTCTAAGATAAACCTTTAAAAGTAAAATCACGTATTATCTTGATTGATAACGGATTGACGTGAATAATTTTCTTATAATTAGTGGTATTTCCTATTTTTTAATTGTTTGTGTGATTTTCTCAACCCGTAAATATGGATAATTTTTAAATTTTTCTAACAGCGAAAAGCGATTCCCACTTTGGTTTTTCGTGAAGAGCAATTTCATTCCTGTAAAATATTTGTACATTTTTCCCACCTTATTTGTGGATGGATTTTGAAGAAAGTTGGCATCTACGGGTTTTGAAGGTCGCTGTTTACGAATCTGCCGTCAGTTTTGCAAATTCAAAATGGCGGACGAAAAGGGTACAAAATAGTATTATTTGCTGAAAATTTTTGCTCGGGGGTACTTGAGGTCGCTGAGCAGAAATCTGTAGACAGAACTACAATTTTTCAAAATTTAAGATGGCGGACTCAAAATGGCGGAACGAAAAAATTGAAAAAACATATTTTTGTTCCGCCATCTTGGATTCGCCATCTTTGAATTGAAATATTAAAACTCTAGTTGCAGAATCGTGCTCAGCGACCCCAAAAATCCCGAGTAATTATAGGTACCTTGATTATGCTCATCTTCGTTACTCCTCCCAAAATTTGACAGCAGATCCATTGTTTTGGGTGGCATACCTGATGATATTTCTGCGAAAAGACAAAAAGTATTGTAGAATTTATAATGTTAAAAATAATTTTGTAGAATTTTGTTGAGAAACTTTATATGAAAATATAATATTTCTCGATAGATAGAATTTTATAGAAATTTACGGAACTCTTAAGATAGAATTTGATGCAGAAATCGTTATTTGCAGAGAGCTTACTTTCGTATTAATTTTTTTTATCATATCAATTTTCAATTAACTATTTTTTTGTTCAAATTTGTTATCACTTATACTTTCCCTGAACTAGAATCTGAAATTAAGTATTCAATGAATTCATGTAACGTAGAATTTAAACTATTACTGTTAGAAATATTAAAAAACGAGATAGAATTCGAAGATTTTGTGCACGACATGTTAATTTAATATTGTGAAAAAACATAATTTTTGTAAAATGATTTTTGTAAAAAATCATTAAAAATTAATGCCTGAAATTAAAAAAATCACATTCCGATCCGATGCTCAGTTTTCAATATGAAAATAAATGAAATGTTCAAATAACTGTTAATAGCAAAAGAAAGGCGTATTAACATAAATTGCTGAACAATTGAAACATATGTGACCGTCCGCGAGAAAGGGACCTAATGCGTCAAAGCTGAATTTTACAGGACGAGGAATGCGTCAACGAAAAGAACCCCCTCCACTTACCACTACTCCTTTATGCGCCATATCCGAAAGGTCCGCTCTCGTTGGTGCGCTCCGGCTTTACTCAGTAGTGGTAAGTGGTGGGGCTGGTTTTCCCAAGCCTCTCGTTTCGTCTCCGCGTATACTTAATTTGTCTATTTTTGTAGCTTAATAACAAGAAAAGTAATTAACTTAAACAAATTCTAATTATTGGAAATTAAAGAGTAACTCAGAAACTATAGTTTGGTGCAAAATATAAAATCGATTTTTTCCGCATTAGGCCCCTTTTCTCTCGGACGATCACATATGTAGAAATAATTTTAAAAACTGAATTTAAATACTCAGTTTACGGCCAGCTATGTAAATCAGTGCATCAAAAAACAAACCTAAATCGTTAAAATATTATCTATAATTTTTAAAATACTGTGCCGATCCGACACTCAGTTATCGCAATAAAAATTATTAAATATAGTATATAGTATATAGTAGTATAGCAAATGAAGAAAGTACTTTTTTATGAACATAATTTTTTTTTAATTTTTTCGAAAACTTTGCGTGTCATATTGAAATAAAAAATTCCTATCGAATATTTTTTAGTGTTAAAAAAGAAAAAAAATATTTTACATGAAAAAAGTTTTGGTGGCAAATAATGTTTGGAATGCCCCATATATTAAAAACAATTAATATTTTTTCATATTGCCACTTATGTTTTATATTTATTAACTTAAGTATTAATCGATATAACTTTATTTAATAAATTTAAAAAAAAGTGTACAAAAAGTTTAATTTTTAACACAAACCTAATGTTTATTAGTCAATAAAAATGAAATATATAAGTAAAAATATTGAATCGAACAATCAATCAAAGAATGGTTACATATTTAAAATATATAATTTAAAAACTTATAATATATAAAAATAAATAACAAATTAAAGTACAAATTTTGTATAAAATTTAAACAAAAATATGAAAAATTGATAAGAAAGTAAAATAAAGCTTTTTTATATATATATAACAATTTTGTTTATGATATTTCAAATATATTTTTTATACAGATTTTTGAAAATCCTTTAAAATTTTTCTTTTTTCAATTTGACAATGAAATTTACTTTCCATAAATTTAAATATTCGTTTACATTTTTTTAAATCATTTATTTTAATAAAAATTTATTTTATTATTTAAATTAATTTGTTCTCTTAAAAATTATAAATATTTTATTGAATATTTAATTTAAAACAAAATACATTTATTTTATTAAAAATTGTACTATTATTTTTTTAAATCTTCGTAATTTCATAACAATAATAATTCTTTTTGAATTGCAATTAAAATTATTTTCTTATGATTTATGTTTTATTTTCAAAGACAATTAGTATTATAAAATTAATATTGTTCTTTCCTTTTTTTAAACAAAGAATAATTTATTTCTAAGTTTTACCACGTTGAATTTTTACATTTTTTATACATTAAAGTGAGCATATTTCTCCCCCTCTATTAGCACGATATTAGGTGCCTCCATGCATAAATCACTCGTGCAAATTATAAGCGTCAGTCTACGCTTGGTGCTCAAATTATAAAATTTCAAAAATTGAACTCGGGTATTCTACACCCAGAATGTAGGGAACTTTACAAAATCCGTGTTTAAAAAAAACTATGGTCTTTTATCATTTTACACAATAAATTTTTTTAAATAAAGATTTGTGTTATTTATTTATATTATACTAATCAACAACATCCGAAAGAACTATGTTTTACCCTAAGCAAATAGCGTTATATCGCTATCGCAAAAAAAGGATATTTTTATAGTTAAAAAAAACTGTTTAATATGGATCAACGCCATTGTATTATTGAGAAAATTTCCGATCGATTGAAAAAAATTTTCCAATGGACATATTACAGCCCGAGATACAGACAATCAAAGCCGCCGGGTTAGGCTAACCCATTTTCGTACTGAACGTAACTTTTTCGTAGTCTGTACCCTGAGGGTTAAAATATAAAAACACTTTTTTGTAAATAGCTTAAAAAACACCTTCGCAGTAAAAAAAACCACATCGTTACCTGCTCAGCAGCTTTCTATTTAATGCTCAGGCGTTTATTTGTGATTAGAATGTATTATTTTGTTCTAAATATTAAAAAATAATAAACTTCATCGTTTTCTTGTCGATATTCGCGTGATGCAGTGATACAGTGTTTATTATTCCCGAACCTCCGTTTTCAAATAGAGATAAAACGTCTTAATGAAAAGTTTCAAGAATGTGCAATGTTTGTTCTATTCTTTTAAAAACTGCTATCTTTATTAGAAAAGATTAAAATGAAGTATTATTATTATAACTGTTAAAAATTCTATGCTTAATTGAAAGTATTCTTGATAAAATCCGCGAGGATTTGGAGACTCCTCGAGGAAAAAATCGAGTCAGTAAATTAATCCTCATGGTTTTCCCTGTGTACAAAATTATTGGGAAACTATTCGAGGCCAGCATAGACCGCCCTTGACGTCAAAAATTAATTACTAATTTGCATGCGTTACAGATTTTAAACTTTTTAAAGGCTCGCGCTCTTTTTCAACAAACTCCTAACCTTAAGTCCGTTTTCCTATTTAACGTAAGAGTTTAATTATTATTTCTTATTTTTAGAAATTCCCCTTTTGGATTTTAAATTTTCAAATGTGACACAATAAGCTTTGTTTGTTAAATAAGAAATTAATAATAATGTGATTGCCACTGAAGGTACTCAAGTTTGCCTGCAATTTGACAATCCCCCATATAGGATTATATTGACCAATAGAATTGAGGATGACCGTCACGGTAAAGACCAAATTATAAATGGCACTCATATTTTCTATTAATGAGCAAAATTATTTGCATGCTAATAAAGAACTTGGCTACCAATGTATCTGATGAATATTCTTGTGTTTTATCAGACTCATATATGGTATCTTGATCGAAATCTCATGGGTTATAGGCGTCGCGTTTGTCCTTCTGAGATATTCATGTTTATATTTCATAATTCAGTCAAAGGCAAGATTTTTGGATTACCTCGAAAGAGGCTCGTTTAGGAATAATAAAGCAGGAATTTGTCCGCATATTTCATTTTGGTATTTTTATTTTTTATTCTTATCGCTCAACTAATAAGATCTAAATAAGTACAGTAAACTTCCACGTCTTCTAAGGGCCGTGAAACGTTCACGGTTAATTATTGTAAAGGTGGTTGCACAAGAAAACCCGTCGAAGTGCGTTGGGCACGTCTCACGCCGTCCGTTTACGAAATCATAAAGCCAACCAATCGCGTGCAACCTGCCGTTCTGATACGATCCGTGGTGGTAGTTTCTGAAGTAGGTTGCGAGCTGGTGTAAATAGCTAACTACTTGCGTGCGTCACTGCTGAGGCGGAAGCAGCACGACAGGTTGTATGCGATTGGTTGCCTTTAAGGTTTTCGCAGAAGAAAATGCGTGTACAGTATGCTGGAAATGGCTCAGGGACGAGCCGCCCGTGCACACACACAAAGCGTCAATCAATCGCGTGCGATCTGTCGCGCTGCTTCGGTGCGAGCTGGTTACGTGCCGTTCACCTATCGTACCGCCGCCCGAGAAGCAGAAGTTTTCGACGTTTCCAAAATTTTATTCTATAGGTAAACAGCACGTAACCAGCTGGCAGCGTAACAGCGCAATAGATCGCACGCGATTGGTGGGCGCTCTGTATGTGCGCACGGACGGCTCGTGCGTGAGCCGTCTCCAGCATTCTGCACACGTATTTTCTTGTGCGAACACCTTTATCGGTTTGTGCACGGACGGCACGTCAGTCAGACAACTCCAGTGCACTGCAACGGATTTTCTTGTGCGAACACCTAAGGCTAGAGGGAACTCCCCCCCCCCCTTTACTTTGAGTTGGCGAGTTATTTGTATCAAGTGACGTTTATTGGCGCTGTAAGTTACTTTTTCAACTGCGCATGTGCACAAAAAAGTGGGTCTATTTTAAATCTGTAGTTACAAACAATAATTATGCAGATAAATAGACTCGACTCTTGAGTGTATTAAATGCGATGTAGTAAACAGGAAGAGAAAATATATCAGACCATCTATTAAAGGGAAGTGTTTTTTGGTACAAGATGTTAAAGAGTGGCTAAAATAGAAACGGAGCCCCGTTATTGCGCTAAATGACCGTTTATCCGGGAGAAGGCTTTAATAAGGAACAAAAAGCTTATAAAAATAAATAAAAAGACGAACGAAAAGAAAAAGGTTAAACAAAAGGAAAATTAATCGACAGAGTCTGATCAGGAAAATAAGAGAGGATATTTTTAAAGCTTCAAAAATAAATCTAGAGGAGGAAAAATGTATAATCAGTGATGGCTGCTTTCCGAAATTCAAAACCCGAAATGTGATCCGAGAAATTAGACTGACTTGAGAAAAATTTTCTTGCAGACACTGAATGAACTGACGACGCATGGTCCAAAATGAGACAACTTTTTTCGACAATCGATACTCTTTGTACAACGTGTATAATGCAGACAAGACTGGAATTATCCACAAATCACTGCCAGCAAAATCGCATGTCACATTAAATATTGCACCATGACGTCCCGGTCATGTTAGGGTAAGTGGAAATGTCTGCCGTCAGGAAGGTTGGCATGTGTCCTACAGCGGCATACAAATTTTTCTAAAAACCCTTCTAAACGTAAAGATAAGTTATAAAGGTCTGAATATTAATCCTTTCAAGTTTAGAATCCATTTGTTCAATTCTGATTCTTCATTCTTTCATCGCATCAAGACCTTTTAGTTCACTGAAATACAAACAACTGTCCCAATTTTAAGGTTAGAATGCCTTTAACCTGTAATTTTCAAAAGTTTATTTTATTCCGTGTCAGTGAAAGGCTTTAAATCGACCAAAGAATTGAACATGACTGACAAAATACATTTTACACTTGAGAAATATTAACATCCATACATTTATAAGTTACTTCTATGTTTAGAAAATTTTCTCAAAAAACTTTTATGCATGCCAATGAGGTCATACTAAAATACTAAATTAAAATTCACGCAGGATTTTCGGTCTTCTTGTCTCATTTTTTAAATTCGTTAATCACTGACGCGGGCGTGACCGTAAAGCTCGTACAGGGACCGAAGTGGGTGGTTACGAAACTGCGCAATTTCGAATAAGTCTGTTCATGGGATCTCGAATGGGTAAACTTTATAATATATTTATATTATAGACACTTATAATAGGTGGAAGTTTACTGCACCTAAAATAGTTTTGACCATAACTATTTATCCCAGTATAGTCATTTGCATATTTGTAATCTTTCATCCGCTGCAGACAGAATTGTTAATTTGAATTTTTTAGATTTCAAAGCCTAATTCTATAGCTTAATTTTTTTTTAAATTCTATTCGTCAAGCTTTTATTAAACATTATGAAATGTCTAACTGTAAATAATTAAACGTAATTTTACTAACTGAAATAATTTAATTGAATAATTATGACCTCAACTATTTCATTATTATTAACGCTTGGATTTCTGATTCAAAATTTGTTTCAATAATTAATGGGAATAACCATGTTAGTTTTAAAAATTAAGTTAAAGATTGGGGAATTTTAAACTTGATACTGCACATTTTCATTGCACGCTAAGGTCGCTACGCTTCGCGCCTTATTTGAACACGCCTAAGGCGCGCGGAAATCATCTTGCGCTTCGCGCTCGTTTTCGTACATTTGATGCACACACTTTAACTAAAATTTTTCAAATCCCATAAATATTATAACTCACATCGAAAACTGTGATTTAAACTTCGGAGGATTACAGCCTTAAATTGGAACTGAAATTTTTTTCTAATTATTTGAAAGAAGGTTCTGAAAGCAACTATGGCTTTGACGATTGCATTCTCATTACGAGACTCGCGCTTCGCGCTCGATATTTTATCAATATTTTTAAATTTTCCAAAAATAGCGCTTTGAATTTTCGAATCTCTTAAAAACAAAAATGAAATCTTTTTGAAAATGATCAAACTTGTTGAATTTTTGTCAAATTAACAAATTTTATGCAAATAGTTATCTGGTTATCAAACTTATAATTCTTTTTGGGACGCTTCAAAAGTGTATCAAAGCCTGAATAAATTGGGCAAATCCTTTAAAATTAAATACAGAGAGACACCGACAAAATTTCATCATTTTCGGACACTTTGAGTGTCGAAACTTTAAGACCTGTTAAAAATATTGAGGGTTTAATTTGAAAATTTTAACTGCCAGTTGCAATTTTAAAATAAAAGATATATTATATATTATTATATTCACCAATATAATGAAGGATGACCATCAACGTGTATACTAAAATATGAACAATCCCCATATTTTTTAACTAAGGGAAAACTTAATAATTCGTTAATAAAGAATTTAGTTAAAAGTGTATCTAATGAATATTCTGCTGTTTAGTTAATATTTATACATGTTATCTGAATCGTTACCTCGTTTATTATAGGCGTCAAACTTGTCCTTCTTAGATACTTATATTTACATTTCATAAATCAGTCCTAAGGAATAAACATGATTGCCTCAATCACATCTACTATGGGAAATATAACACGATTCTTTAAAAAAGTATTTGGATTGAAAGCGCAATATAAATCAGACATTTCTTAATGGAGCCCGAGCATCATCCTAGTTTTAATAACATAATAATAATAAATGCCAGATAGACTCTCGTCGTGTGGAACCAATTTCAGAAATTCAGTTGAACTAAAAAGGAGAATTGAACCTAAATTTAATGATTAGAATAAACCTATTGTTTTTCTAGTGCTTAGATAACTTTGAATTCATAGCGTTTAAAATAGAACAATTTTGATTCTGTAATATTAGAGAATTTCTATGCATTTACGATTATATAAATTCTAAATGCTCAATTGTCGAATAGTATATGTTTCTCAAATATGAACAATATTTAATTAATTATTTGAATGAGATTAATAATCTAAATTGCCATGTATTTGTATAACCAAGTCTTAATAACAAGCACCTTTTACACAAGACTTATCTGCTACGAATCATAAAATAAAAAGCTATTACAATGTATATAGGTCAGATCTTCAGATATTTAGGAAAATTACAATTTACCACATTCAAAACCTAAATTATTAAAATATATGTAGTAATTGAAAAACTTAGAAGTAAGAGATACATGAACTTTTTGTTAACATTTTCTTGAAAAAATAAATAAAATTTTTGACAGAAGAAGATTCAGATCCAATGTCTAATATAGATGCTTCTGGTAGCAATAACTTGAACTTTTTACGGCTTAACTTACGCCGACCAGAAACGAGTGGGTGAGCTGGGAGGAGTCACCGTAGGAAAGGGTGTTACATAGTTTTTAAATATGAATTCTTTCGGGTAAAACCTTTGCTAACAATTTTGATGTATATATTACAGGATTCTTGCGCATCTTCTGTCTTTTGTCCTATGGGGAACAATTACGAGGTTATTATTTGTGTGACATGAATGCGAAGTTTTTGTACAGATGTTAAGAAGGAATACCTTGGATATAGCTACATAGTGTCGCGAGCTGTCTTTAAAGCTTCATCTTGAAAGCTAATTAAGTTTGTGGATTTGATGTTTGTGAGTTTGGAGTTTGTGGGATTGGGGTGTGTGGATTTAGGGTATGTGGGTTTCGAGTTGGTATGTTTTGGGGATTGTGGGTTCAGGGCTTGTGAGTTAGTGATTTCTGGCTTTGAAGACCAAGAGTTTGTAGGTTTGGGATTTGCACATGTGGGATTTTTAGGTTTGTGAGATTTGTAGATTTGTGAGTTTGGGATTTAAGGGTTTTCGATTTATGGGTATATGGGTTTGGGGGTTTTGGATGTGAGATAAATGAGTTTGGGGTTTAAGGGCTTAGGATTTGTAGGTTCGGGGTTTGTGGGTTTAGGGTTTGTGTTTCTGGGGTTTGCGGGTTGGTAGGTATGGGGTTTTTGGGTTGGGCGTATAAGCTTTGTTGTTTTAAATAAGAATTTGATAGGTGTAGACATGTCCGACTTGTTGCATATACGAAAAAATTTACAAACTCCACTTCTAGTACGTTTTCTGCAATTGCGCAAAAATCCTGACGTGCTGGAGCTAAAAGCTCAAAGAATTCGAATTCAGCACCCCAAAATACGTATAGTCGACGTCCGTTTATCGCACGCAATTTTTTTCAATTTATGGTCGTCTGTCATTAGCCCTAACTGCATACGAAAAAATTTTTTATACTTTTTTGCGGACCTCTACCTTGTCTTTATCTTCAGCACCACAGGCTTAACATGTTTTGCATCTAGTCTATATGATACATGCAGACAATCCAAACATCTCATCTAGTATGAGACATCTATCAGTATTCTAATGGAGAAATTGAATCAATTGATATAAGCTGTACTGGTAAAGGAGAGAGTTTCTATTTATTTCAACTCCAATCTAAGGTGCTGTCACAAATATATTTACAAATAAAAGTTCAGTTTGTAAGTTTTTCCGTGTTTAAAGTCCTAATGGTCTCCATGTGAGTCAAAAAATAAGAACAGTGGTATAATGACGAGTAGCTTGGACATTAAATTTTGCTTTAGTTTTCGTTATAATTATATCTGATTTTGACGGGCAGCATTTGCGTTAAGTATAATATACAGATTTACATGGTGGATGCAACGCACAATAATTTTCCTTACTAATATTGCGGAGACCGTGATACTGTGATTTTCATAACTTATACTCTACAATAGTGAAGCAGCTGCATGAGGAGAGTGAATACTGCTTGGTCTTTGTATATTCCCCATACATGTGCACAGATTTTTTAAAGCTATAGGTCAAAGCATCGATAACAACAATTTGGTGATTGCGAATTCTCTTTTGTTAAAGCTCCTTCGGCTTTAACTAACAGATTCTCATCATGTATCTCGTGGTTCGCACCCGAGTTTTTCCATCAAATTGTATATGATTTACATAAATATAAATAGTATTAAGATACATAACACGAATTTAAATTAAAACAGGCGTATTTTTATTGTCTTGTTTAAAATAAATGCACATTCTTTTTTTTAAACTTCTTTTATTAAGCATTTTATTTCAACTTCTGCCCTTTTTTCAAAAATCGAATTTGCTTATTTCCAATTTTATGTTTACGATTTAAAAGTTACACACGCGGTACACACAGCACACTGGTCTTTTTTAATTTCTAAATTATATCCCTAACCTCAGTACCCAGACCTTGTCAACTGAATTTTCTACCGCATCGTGTTCTATATCGCAGTTGGGGTGCTCTATTGCATTATCTCCTAATAATTGACGAAAAAAATCTCTCTAAGCGTCTAGGGTCTAGTCTAGTTTCAACAAGTTGTTATCATAATCTTGTAGGGCATTCAAAAACCAACATTTTTCTTCTCTTTGCTTTTTTCATATCGTGCGTTATTTGGCCTAAAATGTTCGTTTTCGTGTGTGTGTTTTTATAATTTTTTAAATGCTATAATTCTGGTGATTTTTGGCTTTGAGAAAAAAGTCACTTCTTGAATTTGTATCCAAAATGGATGGCTCACAAACTTGAGCTTTAGTTCAGGACACAATCAAAGAGTCAATTGTTTCGAAAGTTATCATGCTAACAAATTAAAAATATACAGAAACACAGACGTACGTCCACACACCTGTTTTTTCGGGTTCAGGGCGTCTCAAAACAAGGACGTTTGATAATAAATGGGGGGGGGGGGGATTTTGCACAAATCTAACACCTTCTCTGATGAAAATGTAAAAATTAACCTTCTCTTGTAGAAAATTCGTCTTTTTTTAAAAATGTTTACATTTTTTTAGTTAAAAATATAACTGGTTGAAAATAGTCTTTTTTTAGGACTGAAACTGTTTGTATTTATTTAAAAATAAAATATTTTAGTATAAAAATCTCAACGATTACATTTTTTGTTGAGAATTCATCTTTTTTGTTAAAAAAATAAACTATTTGATTGAAGAGGATTTTTTTTATTTTGATTTAAGATATCTGAAATTTTCGGAAATATTTTTCAATTTCCTCAAGATTTTTAGGGAAGTTATATTTATATAGCCCTAAGAAAATAAAAAAATAAATAGTTTTTTGAAACTTTCATTTTGTTTTCAAAATACTATTTTGCCCCTCAAATTGAAAGTAATTAGAAATTGTAACAAATATGTATTAAAAATATTCTTTATCTTGAAAAATTATTTTGAAGTGAATATTTAACAAGATTTTAAAATATTGCAATTGATTTTTTAAATCCTGCAAAATAAAAAAAAATCTTAGAAATTTTCTAGATACTCTTTTGATATATATGAACTGCTCAAAAACATTTCTGATATTTTTAGAGAAAACAAGGAAAATTATGTTTATTTATATCTTAAATATTTCGAGATGAATCGAAAAATTCTCCAAAAAATGCTATCTCAGACTCTAAAAAGAATACATCTCATACCTCAGATGTCAAATGAAAAGAGTTGAATTTTATCCTATGAAATGTTATGAAACACGTGAATGTTGAAATGCCATATTAATGCATGGCAATCCACTGATTCATTTATTTATAAAACTAAGTCTCAAATTTATAAAATTCTTTTTTATTTTACTGTAAAAATTGTAACACGAGATTTATGACACTAAGAATAAAATGAATTAGTTCTGATAAACATAATCAATACAACATAATGAATGAAAATACGATGTACGAATGAGGAGTGAGTAGAAAATTGCGAAAACGTCATCCAAGTTTTGGAAATTTTACTGACTCGAGTGAAAAGCGGATCTTGCTAATTTGACATCCGAGGCTGAGGTTAAACAATTATTGTTACGAATTTGAATAAAAAGCTTGAAACCAACTTTTTTATGAGGAGGAAAAAGGGGAAATCCTTTATTGAGGTTGTCCTGGGGTCTAGTAGAATGGGTCTGTAGGCATACCAACTAAAAGCAAAAACCTACTCTTTAGAACTTAAACCCTTCTTAAAACTTAGAACATAGAACTCCTCTTAAAACCTCCTCTTTACTCGCTCATTCGACTCTTCCGTCATGCGACCCTCGAAAGCCCGAGTCCCCACAGGGGACTCGCTTCCCTAGCCGGGATTTCCTATTGCCCCTTCCTGTTTCTTTCGCACCTGG
>JAWWLR010000092.1:89781117-89803973 GCA_035041075.1 Acraspis erinacei | reverse complement strand
ACACTAACCACTGCGGTATAAATTGTTCTACATTTAAGCAGGTAGTAAATATCCGAGTTATTTGTTTGTGTGTAGAAGTGAACTTCTTCCACCAAAAGTTGTTGATTTTATCTGGCCCTGGTGCTGGAAAGTTCTTAGTTTTAGCGATTTCACTTCTTCAGCAGTAATTAGTGGACGCTGTTATTCTGGACTTTGCAACAGTTGTCTCTAATAAACATTAAGACAGACTAAGATGTCTAAAGCATCTTCATTCTTCTTGACTAGGCCGATTTTCAACGGCAAATTACGTTTGTTTGAACAGACTGGAAGGATGAGTAAAAAGGTGAAATTTTCCTGAAACCACTTTACTCTCTGTCCAGGCCGCCTTTGGCTATTAAAAGAGCTCTTATTTTTGCGCCCAGTGCTGATTGATGGTCAATAGTTTATACTTCTGTAGAGTGGGATATAATTTTCGCAACTTTCAAGCAAGTTCCCGAACTTATGGATTGCACTTTTTATTTTATTTTAAGTAGCTAATCACGCACTGAATATTTATTGCAGGCCGTATCGCCGCACAGTGGCCTGAATCGGGAATTTGCTGTTTAAAGCAAACAATTCTTAAAATATTTTCAAAATAAATTTTAGAACAATTAGATTCGATATCCTGTTAATTATTTATATTTATTTATATCAAAAATTGATAATGATAATGCTGTTGTATTTTCGCTAAGCAGGGAGACCGCCTTCTCGTAAACTACATAGTTTAGATCCCAGAGATCAACATCTTTAGGGAGCAAATCAGGGAGAGTAGTATGCGCTGCAGCTAATTTGCCCATCCTAAGAAATACTTTTTGGTCGCCTCGATTCGGTCCTATTGTCACGCGCGACAGAAATGTGGCCTCCATCCGAAAGAGGCCAATTGTGGGGGCACTGTGCGATACTGTTGACGTAACCACATAATTCGTTGCATTTTCGTTACAGTTTTATTTTTATTTTTGAATAGTCTGGACGGGACTGTTCCGGTATATATTATTATTCATGGACATATGTTTGCAATTAAATAGAGCGATCTGATAAGATCAGTGTGACTGATTAGACATATTGGGTAAAGCTTCGTTTTTACCCAATCATTCACGGGATGGTTTAGAACCAAGTGCATGATGAATTATGTATATATCTCTCTCGGATTGTGGTCATGTTTCAGTTGGGAGTGGCAATATGACCGAACCAAGTTGACGGCCATGCAATGGCCCCGACAAATTCGAAAGCATCATTTTAAATGGTCGGACCAACATAAGGAGGGGCATCCTTACCTGTTGGAAAAAAACTCATCGGCGCGAAGAGGATACACGCAGAGGTTACTTGAAGGTTGCGTCAATGTGCACCCGGACTATGCTCATAAATCGCATCACTATTTAAGAGATCAGGTATCCTTTTTACGCAAAGGGGGATATGAAGCTCTTGATCAGAAAGAAGAAAAGCATCCTGCAGCGAACATACCACCAGTTTCAGCAAGGCGACCTTTGCAGATAGGCGTTAATGTGAAAATTAGAACTGGGAGATCAAAAACCCACCAAAAATTCTTTCTCGGAATGGAATAATTACCTGAAGCTAGTACTGCTATCACTGATTTGCTCCCTGTTGATGTTAATCTCTGGAATGTGAACTGTTGACAACTTTTGGTGGAAGAAGTTCACTTCTACCTTCTACACTCGGGTATCTGGGTAGTATATTTACTACTGTCGTAAACGGAGGACAACACATCCCGCAGTTGGTTAGATCGACATTTTCAAACCACAAATTGAGATACTTCTTGATTTATTTTTTATATCTAAATGTTACTACAATGATTGAGGAGAATGAAGAGTGTCAAACTATGTACATTATTTGAAAAAGTGGATTTTGTGTTTGTTTAAATAAACCATCGGATGATTATGGACAACTTTTTTTAAAGCTCTATTTAAAAGCAGTCTAAAGCAGTAAGCTTTGTAGTATTCAAATTTTGAAGACTTAAAAGTTTGGGTTTTCCATTAACTTTCGGAACATAATTTAATAAAATTGTTTTCTTCACAACTGTGCAAACAGCAAAGGTGCATGAGCACATCTGTGAACGTTGATTGCCACATGCAAACTGTTCCCAATTAATACGATCAGGATTTTAACTTGTAAGTCCACGTGTTTATATGGGATACTTTCATTTTCTCACTTTCTGCGCACTTGCCTAGATGGAAGACTCCCAACTGTACACGTCTCAATTTTTACTGTAAGTATTTCAATTCATCAGTCAACGTGCTAAGATGGGATACTTCGAACTATGTATGTGACATTTCAATTCGCTCTTCAATTTGTATGCCTATATGAGTTGTGAAGTTTTTAATTAAATTAAAATTTGGATGTCTTAAAAGTCTCCGTGGCTTGTTCTATAGAACGTTGAAATTTTGTTCCATCTCATTTAATTGCTGCTTGCTAATGCACTTTGCTTTATATGTAATTGTAGTCTTTCCTATAGAACTATGGTTGCGTATTCGGACTGTAATATAGTGATATCCAAAGGGGGACCTGAAGTTCTCGCTTGTGTGAAGTGTAACAATCCGTTTCATTTGAACTGTACTAATTTCGGAACCAAAGCAAAGCGATTACGCAGTCACCTGAGATTTTGGCAAGATTGAGTGAATTAGAAATTAACTTAACAACACCATTCGTATCGACTCATTAGATTGTAACGTTCGGTTCTACTCCACCTGTATGTTGAACCTCCGGATGCTTCAGTCTCACCAGGGTTTTGGATTTGGGATAGGCTTTACGAATAAACGTAACAGCGGTTTATATATATATATATATATATATATATATATATATATATATATATATCACAAAAAGAAAAGAGTTATATTCTCCCCATAAAATATCAAATCTACTTAATTCCGAGTGTGGGCGTGTTATGCGGGTATGTGTGAGTGTATGTGCGTTTGCCGGCGACAATTTTAAATGTAGTTGTGTTGTATTCGTAGTTTACATGTTTGGGAGTGATGTTGGTAAGGTGTGTGTTGCGTGAGAGAAAAGATAGCGGTGTAAGCTGATGTCACAGAGAGCAAAAATAAATGTAAGAAGCGGGTGTGCGGGTGAGCTTAGGCCGGTTCCTGGAATCATAATATATGAAAGCATATAAGCGGTTAGGTATATCGATGTACGTATCAGACGCAGGGGTTGCGCGGCCCAGGGGGAACGATAAGCGGTCGTTTGCTTGCGGTCGGGTCGGTCCGGGTTGTCGGTTAAGACTTCAGGGTGTACGGGCGATTCATTACCAATCCGCGCCGTCCTCTCCTGGGCCCGTCTCTCTCGGATTACGGGTACGGCACTGTTGCAGAGGGGGGAGGGGGACGTCCCAGTGGGTGTAAGGTGTGCGTGGCGCAGGGGAAAACCTCTTTGAGTTAAAATTTCATGCTCAAGGTTCTGATGATATCTCAATTAAAATTATTCTCCTTACTTTACTAGTTACGGACTAGTAACGCATCTCTACAGGTGGGAATATTTCCTGATACCTCCGAAAGGTGGCAATTATTCGCCTTGTTCCCGAAATATCTAACCCTACCTCTTCCAACGACTTCCGCCCTGTATCCATGTTCCATGCCTTGCCTAAACCTTTCGAACGGATTGTCCATCAGCAATTTGCGGCACACCTTAAAACTAACAATTTAATGGAACCAATATAATCCAGGTTTCCGGATAGGCATAATAAACTTACAGCTTTACTACTTACTACTTTCCGTCGACATGCACTGTTGGGCTTGTGCGTAGTTAGGAGTATCTCACCCGTGCACGTAAAAACGTTGGTGAGGTACCGTTTGTGTACGTCTAAATGTCAAAATGTCGACGTACGTTTTGTATCCTTAAGGCATGATACAGAGGCGTTTGCTGTAGATGCACGTGAACGGTCTGATTATAAATTGTATTCCTTTTCTTCGTTTTATCTCATCTTGTGGTCTTTACGAAAAATAATTACAGATAAGACTCACGGGGGTCTAGTGCAGCGGTCGGCAAAATTTTAGCTCACGTTTCAGGTAAGGACATGGTTGACCCAAGAAATTTTTTTCGCTTGTCGGGATTTATTCTACAACGCTACGTTTTCCCTGATATGGGTTTTCTTTCCTTGGTCGGGGTTCATTGTTAGACGGGATACTCAATAGTAATGAAAAGTAACAAATCCATTTGGTTTTAAATCCTTACATTAGCGATTTAAGAGGCTTGAATTCAAAATGTTACTTTTTTGCGATTACTCATGAGAAATTCCAGTTCAAACCATATGAAAAATGTGAGTAATCTGTCTGAAAATTGTGATATTTGTTCTCTTAGGTGTTGGAAAAAAAAATCCTAAAATGATTTTTGAAAAATTCAAAAAACTTTATATTAAAAATTGAAAATTTTGTTCTTTTTTTAACTTTCACAACTTTTGTCATTTTAATGACGTTTTAGAATAATTTGAAAGCATTTTGATTTTTTCAGAAGCAAATGTTTCAACTGAATTTTGGAAAAAAATCAACTTTTCATTTTATTTTAATTTTCTTGATGTATAGCTTACAATATTATGCTCTAAAAGCTCTGAAGATATAGAAATGGGATATTCCTTACTTTGCGCAAAAATAGTTTAAAACGTAAGCCTACTTCAGGCATTAAAGGCCTAGCTTAAAGTCTCATTATCATAATTGGTTTAGGGCTTTTATTCGCGTTTGAAAAAAATTTTGCAATAATTTTCGTCGTTGAGATTGGAATGAAAGCATGGAATGTTTGGGAATTTCTTCTTAGAAAGCTATGTCCTTTTATAAGCACAATTTCGCAAGTCGATTACCATTTCTGGGATACAAAATTGCCATGCTCACATTCCATTCTCAACGACGTAAATTATTGCAAAGATTTTTTAAAACGCGAATGAAAGCCCGAAACCAATTAAGATAATGAAACTTTAAGCTCGCCCCTTCCTGTTTGAAATCGGGTATATCGTCTCAGCTTACCTTTTTAACTATTCTTCTAAAAATAAAGGAGTTCCCATTTTTATATTTACAGGCCTTTTAGAGGAAAAATTATTCTTAAAATATCATTTAAATTACCAACGTTATGAAAGTTACAAAAAATGACGTATGCGCGAACTTAGAGAACATTGTAACAGGGTGTCCACCCACTTATACAGCCCTATATGGGTACTTCTCTACTATTGCGTTATAGAGACGTGAAAATTTGTATAGTTTCTATTTTTATGAAACGGAAGCTTAGGCTAAAGTTTGAGATTGTTTGCAATTATTGTCAATTCCCAAACTTCATTGACTAGTCTAATAGGGTATTGGCCAAGCACCGCTAATTCCAGAATTTCCATTCTTCATTTATGTTAAAAGTGTATTTTAAGGAGTGCTTACACAGAACAAAAATAGTGGCCTATCAAATACAGACACTTTATTTTTAACGTTTAGGAAATAGCAACGTACAGCTACCTCGCGTACAATTAGTCACTGCTTGACAGAGAAAATTTTTACTTGGCACATCACTATATATGCCTCTACTTCCGCAGATTTTTCTGCTACTTCAAATGTGTTCGCTTAATTTTATAACTGACCTCTAAGGAGAACGGTATGTTAATTTGCTTCAAACCTTCTCTAAAATTTGTCTAGAGGACGAGATTATATAGCATAATTGTACGATTGAACAAACTTACCTGAAGTACGTCTCGCCCGAATAGATCAAACTCTCTCTTTTTTCCCTAATCCTTTGGGTCTTGCTGGTTAAATACAGAAAAGGGCCATGAGTGCATGGCAAAAGGGGGACGCCCTATCATAGATGTATGAAGAAATTATTGTGCGCGCGCTTTTTAAAATTCTGTTAATTGTATCGAGCAACTAGCTTACCACAATCGATCTATTCGGACGTGAAGTACTAGTAAACTTGAGATTGAATGGTAGTTCAGATAAAAGTTTGTATATAAACTGTTCTAGGTTGCATGTCCAAGACTAAGCATCGACTGGGGTACATCATTTGGAAAACCGCTCCTAAATCCTTTTGAAGCAGCTGTCACTCTAAATATGATAATCTTTGATGAAGAAAAGCCGTACCCAATGGACTTTTATGCATCTGCCAGTCTTGGTCCCTGGACTCCAAATCACAAGTTACCTGAATTGGAAAAGCCGTCAAATTCATGTTGTGGAAAATGTAAAGATGTGAAGTAGAAATTATGTCAAATTAAAAAAAAATATAATTTGGTATTTATATTAATTAACCAACTAGTATAAGGTATTTTTGAATATATGCATAGTAAAACTAATTCTATAGAGATATAATGTATACAGACCTTTCCAAGGCCTTTGCCACACTTGACCATAATATTCTGATTGAGAAAATTTCTAATTTTGACTTACTACATACACTTTTCAATCATACATGCTTAATCGCCCAAATATAGTGTAACACGATGGTCTCTCGTCCATTTGTTCAACTTGCTTCAGGTGTTCCTCAAAACTCCAACTTAGAAGCTCAGCTTTGTATAATTTAAATGAATGATCTTTCACTCAACTTAATTTGTTACCATATTTTTCAGCTAAATAATGTAAAACTATACATACCAATACAAGGAACGTAATCTTGTAACGTTTTACAAGATAACATAAACAAATCCAATATATGCTGTGACGATTATAAATGTAATGTAAACACTGGGCGATTAGCATCACAGCAACATAGGCACTTAAATTATAATATCTTGCTTAGTTATGTGTAAAAAATGCTGGAGATAAAGTAAAAGACTGCTAATAATAAAAACATAATAATAATAATAATAACCTTTATAATATATCTGTTTGACAATATCGTACAACAATAATAAAACATTTCTGATGACAATCGTAACAGTAATGTATGAAACTCATCACCTAAATTCCATAAAATTAATTGATAACCATTTATTTTAACGTAAAGTATCAATATAAGATAGTGTTATTGATCGATCTCGGAAGAATTTGAAACTATTATTTCAGAACAACTTTGTAGCTCTGATGGTAGCGTATCATTATTCGAATTTTCTAATTGGGGAGTAGTAGGTGTCGTTGATGGGATTTGAGCACTCCCAACAGGTGCGTATATGAGTCGATAACCTGCAGGGAGGAAAAATCCTCCATGCGTCGTAAAAGTTTGCACATTAGACAAGCGTGGGGCATCTAAGGATTGAATATAGTTTTCAGTGCTGATA
The DNA here is from genome assembly GCA_035041075.1 of Acraspis erinacei. Classification (NCBI taxonomy): domain Eukaryota; kingdom Metazoa; phylum Arthropoda; class Insecta; order Hymenoptera; family Cynipidae; genus Acraspis; species Acraspis erinacei. Next base: position 89,796,766 of record JAWWLR010000092.1, on the reverse strand, counting down.
GTTCCTTCTGGTACAATTTGTGTAAAGGGATTCAACGTCGTTAAACTGTTAACAGCGTTGACCATTTCTGAGGCATCACTTGTATGCTGGCCTGGAATATTTAGTCTGTTTTCAGAAGGCATCACTTGGACGGGAATAACATAAGCATGCGGTGCGCCTGCAGCCAAATTCAATTTCTGGGTTGCCAATTTTAAAGTCTCTTCTGTGTCCGGAGAATAACTAAGCTTCCTGTGAAAGGGCGCTTGTGAATCAGCGCTAATCATTATGCAGTCGTCTACTCCAGGAGGCCTCGATTGTCCTTAAAAATAAATATAAAATATTCTTAATTCAATGTGGTTTCCCAAACTAACAACGTCAAAACTGCTCCGATTGTGCATATTTTAAACCTGAAGGTTTAGTCTAAATGTTTTCTTTTTTATTCAGATGTATGTCCCAATGTGTAACTCTTTTCCGACAGCATTGTCTCTTTACAATGGGAATATATATATTAGGTTTTTATTTCCCGCACTGGTGGCCTAACTTAAATATATTGAAGCGAAACAAAATTGTACTCTCCACTGTTACTTAAGAAAGACAAAATAATAATGTTATAGTAGGAGAGACCGGGGCAAAGAGGTTTCTGCAATATTTCTGCATAACGCGTTTTTAAATATTTACTTTGCATACAGGGCTGTGATTCTGATACCTCTAAGGATCGAAATCTCCTTCTATCGAATTAGGAAGACAGAGATGTTTGAATTGGAATCACCACTAGAAGATATTCAAAACCCGTAATCAATCCCAGAATATGTAGTATACCAGAACCGCCCTACCGATAGAAATCTCTAGAATATATTCTAACGATTCTCAGGCTCTGAGAAATTCTCCGCAGGCACTCAGGTAGATATTTTTAAAGGTCCAGGTAGCTCGTTTATATGGTTTGAAGGCTTTAAAATATCCTTTCCGAAATTCAAATAAGAATACGACCATAAATAACAAGCAGAGAGGCTAACTCAATAGAATAGCCGAAACTCAAGGATCCTTTGTTAAGCTTTTGAATTAAAATTTAGAAATAGATTTTTTTAATTTCAAAGTTCACAGCCTAAAAAATAATAACTCGGAATCTACGGGTTTCCATTATTTCAGATATCTAACTTTTTTTTAATGTTAAAATTGGAATTAATATGACATATCTCGTGAATGCGAACTACTGTAAATAATTCTGCCCACCCCTTACATGACGAATAAAATAGGACCATTGTATGGCCGTCGCATCACTTTTCCGGGTGTTCATATAGACAAATTAAAGACATATTGGTATAAAATATTACATTGAACATGATTTAAGATATATTCTATTTTGTGGTGGGGAAGTAGGTGCGGAGGATGCAAGCTTCAAAAAGTTATAAAAATGGTTAATTTTTTATGAAATGCAACGTGCGCTCCGCCCGCTTCCTGCTAAGGAGATAATAGCAATATGGCAATATGAGTAGGTAGTTGTACTTTATTTTACACTATTTTGTACTTTATTTCCTGGCGTGCTGGATATGGGGCCGAGGCGCAGCCATTTTCTGGCCGTGTGTTTTATACTATTTTTCTTCGTCCTAGACCGAAAGCCCGTTTAAGAAATTATATTATTCAACATAATAGTACTGTCGGCTACGAACTTGCACCCGACTTTTGAAAAACGGAGGCGGACATCAAAAACACAGCCTAATGAAGTGGAGAAATAAACTACACACAAATAAATAAACGCAAAGGGATCACTACAAACTGCAACACATCACGAAGTGATGTTCTATATTTGCAGCTTACAGAATGTGCGCGAGTCTACCTAGCGAGCCATTAAAATATAGCAGCCAATCAGAAGCGCGCTTTTCAAAAAGCTTTTCAAACAAGAAATATGAATTTAAAAAAAAAAGATGAATTTCCAACTAAAAAAGACCAATTTTCAACCAAAAAGTTAAATTTTCAAACAAACTGATGAATTTCCAACTAAAATTATGAATCTTTATCTGAAATAGATGAATTTTAATCGAAAAAATAACCGGGAGTGCGAGTCTACCGTGCGAGCCATGAAAACATAGCAGCCAATCAGAAGCGCGCATTAATCGAGCAAGTCACAAAAACTGTCCTTCCCTGCTTCAAAACGATCCGGTAAACACGTACTTTCGGGCATAGGATGCAGAAAAGTATCTTTGTGTTAAAAGATGACATATTTTCTGCCTGCAATACGGAATTACTTATTCGACCACGGACTTCAGAGCCATACGTGTTTCTATGGTTTCCGAAGCTAACAAGCAATGTAATGATTTAAACCTAACCTAAACTTACAATTAATCAACCGTTAGAACGCCGAAAATTAGCATTTTTTCTCTTCGAACTATCCTCAATAAATGAGGGAAGTTCATCATCTGGGATACTATTTGAAATTGGTGGCTTAGTAATTGATTCAACATATCATGTTATCAAGTCGAAGTAACAACATTCTCGTCAATAAAAACATGCTTGACAAATAAGACATTCTTGCACCGTTAGAAACAGGCTTCTTTGAGATTTCAGTGATGCCCAAGTGGGCGCCTGTTGCTATTGCGCTTGCGTTAAGGCCATGCACTGGTTGGCCGCAGTTGGCGCGCAATTTAAAATTGGAATTAAAAACAGTTCTTGTTATTTAAGGATGAAAATACCTTTCTTGGCTTCAAAAAATGCGAAAAAATTTTATTGCAAAAAAAGTTAGTTTAATATCTCAAGAATGTTTAATTCAAAGTCCCAGAACGAAATACAAGTCCTAATATTAAAAGCCGATAGCCTAACCTAGAGGTATATCTCCACTTAAATAAATAATTATTGAAAAATACACAAGAATGTATATAAATTGTACAACTTTTGATTTCAGACAAGAAAGAAATTGATCATAAATATATTTTTTCAATAACAGTTTATTTTCGTTGACTTCCAAAGAATAACTTATATTTCACAGAAAAATTAATTTCAGATGAAAATTGTTAAAAAGTTATTCAAAATAATGGTTTATATACCATCTCGTGCGTTTTTCAATATTTATTTAAGTTACAAGAATTTATTTCCATTCCAATTTTGAATTGCGCGCCAACTGCAGCCAACCAGTGCACGGCCCTAACGCAAGCGCAGTAGCAAAAGGTGCAGACATGGGCATCACTGTGAGAGCTCACAAGTAAGTCTTGATACTCACCAAAAAACTATCGAAACGTGAATGTAACAGTTACTATAAACCATGATTACAATTTAATATATGGTAATGTGATAATAACCATGTTGGCAGACAAGAAACGTGATGTATGGCAGCTTACATCAACCTAAAGACTGAAGGTGCCACCGGTCATCTGTGATTTTTCTTGAAATACACAAGCAGTTGAACAGATGGTTGAGTAAGTAACCAAAGCTTCGAAATACATATGTGACCCCGAATCCCGTGCTGGATTTATCTGTGCTTCTTTATTGTCGAGGGGAATGAAACAGATTATCAATACGACGAGCTAATTCAATAGCAAAAGCTACACCGACAATTAATCATAACGACATGTATGTGAAAACCTCGTGTGTCTTGAGAACAGGAATCATGTTAACTGAATAACCCGGGAACAATTGTGGCAGTTCCCTTCTAAGGTTTCGATACTTATCTTTCTTCTCCTTAACAGTGACGTTGTAGTCGGCTAGAGCCGCGAATTCGATAACGAATATAGTTTAGGTATCGAAACCTGGAGGCCTGTCAGGCCTCCAGTGTGCAATTGACACTTCTTTTCGGAACTAGTAGTTCCAGTAAAATCGACACTTCTCGTCCTGGAGAATTGCCGAGATCTCTGCCGAAGAGTTCGGTAGGGCAGGGTTAAGACCAACGCGGTGGTAGTATGCGGGGATACGTCGTTTGTGCCGAGGTTCGCATGATATGCATGACATGCTATGGATTTATCGCTGGAAACTTCTTGACGTAAAATGCGGTTACGTTATACTAATGTGGAAGTGGCAACGTCCTGGCACGCGAAAATTAAACCCTTTGTGCTTGAACAAAGTCAGGATGATTTGAGGAAACAAACGTTAGCCCCTTCGACATTGAATTTTCTCACATCTGATTTTAAGATCCAGGCTTTATGATATACAGGCGAATTCATATACAAGCTCTTTTTCATATGTATAATCATTTATGCTTCGTCCATGGAACTACCCTAAACGAGTCAAGGTTTCTAATAGCATTCATATCCAGAAGCTCAGTGATCCTGTCGTTTAGGATAGCTTCAAAGATTTTATAAAGCGTGTTTAGTTAAGTTATGGTCTGTATTCCCTTGAATTGGACAAGTGGCCTTTCTTTGGTAGAAGTGGCTCGAAAAACGTGTATCAGGATGCCCAGAGAACCTGCTTAATTGACAGGTGCTTCTGAAAAGACGCAGCAGCCCATCAGCGCTTCCTGTCAATGGTCTGGATTGACTACCTGAAAGCTTTCGATTCAACCTCTCGTAGACTTGTCATATCTCTGTTGGAAAGCTTGAAGGTTCATCCACACATAGTGAGATCCATGGAGAGATTGATACTCCTTTGGAAAACTAGATTTACTATCTCATCTGGAAAATATAGTGTGACAATGAACAACGTCACCATCCAGAGGAGTGTCTTTCAGGGCTTTTTGCATCAAACTTCTGCTTCTATCTCTCGCAATACGAAATTCTTGTGGATAGCTGTGTGGCAACACTAATCGTCGCGATCATAAGGTCACTCATGCATTTTATATGAACAACCTAAAGATATATGCTTCTGGTAAATGCAGCTTCAGAGTGCTTTAAATATCGGCAAGGAGTACACAGGAAAGATTGGTATAGACTTTGGATTGGACAAGTGTGCCAAAATTTAATGAAAGAAAAAGATTATTGGCGTTCTCAGGGACCCTGAGCTTATGGATATAATTGTTATTAGACATCTTGGCACTGGGAAGACCTATACATACCTGGGCGTACCTCAAAGCCGCATTCAGGATGTAACATCAGTGAACAAGTCTCTCCGAAGCAGATACACGGATTTTCTTCGGAAGATTTAGTCTTCAAATCTGTCGACGTTGAACAAGGTACCTGTGACTAACATGTTGGCCATCTCGGTTCTACTCTACTCGTTAGGGGTGGTGCAATGGAAGAAGAATGAGCTTACGACCATTGACGTCGCCAGACGTAAGATCATGCATATACATAAGACACGGAATTCTGAATCTCCAATATATTCCTAACCGAACTGTTCTAAGTGAAGCTCACATCGTTGCAAATGACAGAAATCATCTCCTAAAAATGGTCAGGAACCACGCAATGATTGGCAAAGCAGCGTTTCTTTACTAAGTCAGGGAGCAGGCGGCCAAAACCCTTGACCTCAATTTTAACATTAGACGTGAGCAAATTGCATTACTCCATCTAGATGCTTCACTCATTAAAGCCAAAGTAAAGAAAGCAGAGATTGAAAAATTCCACAAAGAGCTACTTGACAAGCAAATGCAAGAAAAGTTTCACACAAATTTAGAATAACCGTCCTTGTCAAAAGAGAAAACTTTTGGTTTTCTCAGATCAGGGCTTAATTCAGGTACAGAGGGTTTCATTTTCGCGTGCCAGGGCGTTGACCGCATACCGCATTTGATGTCAAGAAGCTTCCAGCGATAGGTGCAGAGCGTGTCATGCACACACTAAATACCTAGAGCACATACTATCTGGGTGTCCCACCCACGCGGTAATGTGTATCTCTACACACAATGCAGCCCTAAGAGTGCTTTATTACCATTTTTGTCGCTGTTGCACACTCGAGGCCTGAGATCGTTTTCAAAGACTTCGAGAAACAAACTGTATTCGTGATATAATTCTCGGTTCCGACCGACTACAACATCACTGCTAAGGAGAAAGATCAGAAAAAGAGTAGAATGGTTCACAAAGAACGTGTTTTTATTTTTAGGCGACCGTGTCGCGACAATGTTTTTTTCTGGGTGAGACAATACATTCCCAATTTAAAAAAAATTTGTAACAGAATCATTACCCATGGGTTTTGAGTCGGTGCGGCCCTGCAACCAAGGGTTGCCTGGCCGCGCCCGAGTTAGGTCGGAATTCCCCGAGGGGGCCCGAAGTATCGAGCGGCAGCATGTTTGGCACCAGTTTTGGCTTGTCCGCCCTTCCGTAAACTATTCTCGCGAGTGCTCTCAGAATATCCGAGGCAACCACCCACGGACGCCCGTGCCTCTTCACGATGATTCGTTTCAAAACGGAGGGCTCCCGTACCCCTACGACCTCTTCGGATAGGACCGTTTGCTCTACGGCTTTCCAACCACCAGAACTGAACCAATGCCTGGTGGCCCTACTACCGTTGTAAGTGGTAATAAATTGTTTTTTTTTAGCGAACGAAACTGAATTTTCAATTTTTTCACCCTTCTTCCTCGGCCTCCCGTCCCCCTACTCGTTAAGCATCCTCGCTATACCTGGCGTCCAACCGATAAAATATCCACAAATTATCCTCATTAAATCCTAAAACCTGCCGAGAATAAGGGACACAACCAAAATTTAAAATAATTACTCTTAACTCTCTATCAATTTTGTACGATATTGCTTTCTCTCCAAATAATGTTGATACCATTAGCTTGCCATGATATTTTACATGTTTTTGGGGATTAAACATGTTTTATATATGTTATAATTTTTGCATATCATGATTTGCGGTACCATGTGTTTTGTGGTATTTGCTATATACCTCTTGCAGGGCTTCGCAACAGGCTCGCGTGCGATTTTGAAAAAAGCGTAATACGCAAAGGTCACTACGGCGAGAACAGACACAATTCGTTGTTTTCTCTTATCTTTAGACGGTAATGACTCTCAAAAGATAAAATAAACGTATTTGAAAATAAAACTAAAATCCGGAAAGAATTACCGTATCTTTTTTGTTGTTGAAAAAACGAAAATCTAGGACTAGGAAAGTAAAATTATAACAATAAACAGACAATTATTTAAGGGAGGACCAGGAGCCTAAAAATAAAAAGCACATATTTGGACTAATGTTTAATATTCCATTCGCCAAACTTGACGAAACTTGCGATAGCGTTACCAAGTTCGCACGCACAGCCCGTACCCTTACGACCCGCAGCAAGATCACGCGCCGTCCCTTGAAAACAAAGAGTCATACAAAGAAAACAAACATGTTTTCGAACTTGAGAACCGATTAAATATCAAACTAAAATTTTAATTAAAATTCTCTACCAGAATAAAACTTAAAATAGGAAACCACATCGGATATTATCATAGGGTGTCCTATTAAAAAGAATTTAAATTTAACAAAGAAATAAATGAAATTAAGATCCGGAAAAGTCAAAATGATAAGACCGAAACCCACAATCATGGAGAGTAACAACGATAATCGGCACACGGAGAAAGCCGCTGCATTCCCAATCCAAAATCGGATTTAGATAAGGTCATAGCAAGACCAACAATCCGGAACACAGAAATAATCCAAACTGAAAATACCGACACTATACTTAAAATTATAAACAGGTTAATAGGCCGCGGTAGGGGTTTCGCGCAAAAGAACATGGAAATACCAATTACAAACAATCGGCCAAATCTAGTTAGATCAACCTCAAACAACCAACCCCCAACAAATGACCTTATAAAAACCACTAAGAAAACCTTCGAACGATTTTAAACGTCAGTAAGTGAAAGTTTTCTTGTCTATTTGTTCTGTTCTTTGAATTTTGATCAGCACTCCTCGTTCTCCTTGTTCCTGTTTTCTTTGTATCTCTTCCATTCTTCCTTAATAGGCGCGCATGCCCAAAATAATAACAATACTAAGGTAACAAATAAGACAATACACAATTCATATTAGAAACGGATGAACTTTTAGAAAGTAAAGAATTTAACGAATTTATGAATCAACAAAAAGAAAGATTCTTTAAAGAAAGGGGAAAAAGAATAAATAATTTCAAACTTAGACTACGCCCACCAGCTAATAGCTCTTTTGAATATAAAAAGAAAACAATAGAATCAAACATTAGGAAAAATAGAAGTAAACCGCAAAACAGACAATCTGTCGAATTCGATTTAAGGGTAAATCCAAGAGAACCTCGTCAATTTTCATACAGTAATCTTCAAAATCGTAGCAGAATGAGAAATAATAATTTAGAATTACAAAACTCTGGTGACAGCAAACCTTTAGCGGACAGAAACAAACCAAATCAAAATAAAGCATGTAGACTCCCGACAACAATTAACAGGTCAAACAGACGTTCTAGAATTCACATGAATAACCCAGACACAGTTTATGAATCCGACAATCAATTAAATAATTACACGATTCCAGCCACGTATTTTCCTTTCGGCATGATACAAACACCTAAAAATAGGACAAAGGGTATACAAAATAATTCAGGAAAAAGTGATTATAATAACAAATACGAGAATGAATACCAAATAGCGATGGTAATCTTTGGAAAAGTAACAAAGATACCAATCGACAAAATCTGAGCCTGAATCCAATAAAGCCAATGAGATATTAGAAAACTATAATAGAAATCAATGGGTTCATTTTAAGAATAAGGCAATTGTACTGAATCATATTTCAGACAGTTAAGGAAAAATAGAAGAACAAAATAATTGTTCTCCAGAAATTTGCGAAAGTGTTGTTGAGCTTAACGAAATTCAACAATTCCAATTAGAAAAACTCCTCGAAAATAAAATAAAAATTCATTCGGGAACAGAACATAGAGCAACCCATTTAACCCAACACAAAATAGACGTACAGGGCCACGATCCCATTAAACAGCGATATTATCACGTGAACCCAAAAATTAAAGAAGTAATTTACCAAACAGTGGACAAATTACTAGACCAAGATATAATAGAAGCCTCTTGTTCCGACTGGTCAAATCCCATAGTGATGATCAAAAAACCGGGTAAAGATTAAAGGTTCTGTCTAGACTTCAGAAATGTTAACAATATTACAAAAAAGACCTCTACCCAATCCCACGCATGACAGTAATACTGGACATTCTAAGATCGGTAAAATTTATCTCCAAAATCGATTTAACATTAGCATGTACCAATTTAAAAGTATGCCATTTGGTCTGACCAAAGTCTGACTGCAGCCACATTCCAGAGACTTATGGACAAAATTATCACCCCAGGCTCAAAACCAAAAGTCTTCTGCTATTTAGATGACTTCGTTATAGTAACTCAAAATTTTGAGGACCATTTAAAGTACTTGAATATTGTATTACATAAAATAAATTATGCAAATTTAACGATCAGCTCGGACAAATGCGAATTCGGCTGCTCGGAAATTAAATATTTAGCGTTAAAAGTAAACGACAATGGACTACAAGTAGATGAGGAAAAAATCCAACCAATATTAGAATTCCCTAACCTGCAAACATTAAACAATTACAGCACTTATATTAACATGCCCAGATTTCACACAACCCTTTCAACTCGAAGCCGATGCGAGTAACACAGGGTTGGGGGCCGTACTTACGCAGACAATCAACGGCGTAAATTACGTTATCGCATACGCGAACAAAAGTCTGAACGGGGCCGAATCTCGGTATTCGGCAGCAGAAAAACAATGCCTAGCCGTGGTTTGGGCCATTAGAAAATGTAGGCCATACCTAGAAGGTTATAGATTCAAAGAAATCACAGACTACTTAGCGTTAAAATGGCTCCATAATCTAAAAAAAACCCCCACTGACCCTACAAGACTGTTAAATAAAGCAGATAAAAAATCAGGTAAGTTATATGACCAATATGAAGGCCCATTTATTATTAAGAAAAAAGTTTCCCACCTATATATGAATTAAAGAACCTTAAAGGAAAAAGTATTGGAAAATGGAATATAAATGATTTCAAATTAAAAAGCGTAAAGACAGATATCGCCACATAGACGTAGGAAAAACTAAAAAGTCGAAGTTAGAATATTTAGACTTTGAGTGATGGCAAAAAGGCAATGGATCAATAGTATTAACAATACGATACAACTCTAAATTCAAACGAAACTCTAAAAAACCGACTTCAAGGACAGAATAAGACAGTGAGAAACTTTTCTTTTCCCCCTTTCAGAATTATGGACTTAAACATCAAGTGCCTACTATGCCAGCATACAATACAGGTACCCACATTTGAAGACCACCTGCCACAGTGCCGAGCATGGAACTGGTTCCAAAAAACACTCCACGGAGCCAAAGAGCGAGACCTTCACTATCATCCGCACAAACACATCGGGAAGTAGTTCATGACGACCGAACCCCGAGAGGAAGAAAATGCAGCAGATCCAAGCACGGGTACGTCCTACGAATTACCACACCACCTTAAGGAAAAAAAATGAAAGAGTTAAAAATGCAAGCCAGGCTAAGCTATCTAAAGTTCTCAAATAAAAAAAAACCTGGAATATTTACAAAAACTTCAAGGAGGAACAAAGAATAAAAAACAATACGGAGGAAAGGGAGAAAAAATATAGGGACGCGGAATTACAAGCCAGAATAGAGAGGGCAAGAGAAATATCCTGGCAGCGAGCCCTACAACCGATAAAGAACATCCGCCAATTTAAAAGAGTCGAAGAAGAAAGGAGGATAGTGGAAGAGGACGACATTAACGAAGAATGGAAGAGATACAAAGAAAACAGGAACAAGGAGAACGAGGAGTGGTTATCAAAATTCAAAGAACAGAACAAATAGACAAGAAAACTTTCACTTACTGATGTTTAAAATCGTACATAATAGTCCTGCAGACTATAATTGAAATTTAATTTTTTTTACTAAGACTCCGAACTAAAATAATAACTTTGAACGTTGTATTTAAGACCGAACATTTGGTGAACTTAAGGGGGAATATACACCTAGAATGGTAAAAAAATAGATTTTTTTATTTTTGTGTTTTCTGGACCCTTGAGGTCTTAGGAATGTCTGGTGAAAATTTCGAAAAAAAAAATCGAAGAAAGCGATCGAAGAAATTTATTGTGCTTATTATATACATAATTATCTAGTCTTTGTGGTAGGGCTTTTTTTATTAGCTTAGATTTTGTTTTATCGGCAAAATACGGACGACATTTTACTTTAAAATCGCTACTTTGAGTTCAACCGCCCGCCATTTTGTCAAATAAAGATAATTCCGAAAACCCCTACGACAAAGACTAGATTATAGTATATATACTCATCTAATATTGTAAATTAAATTAAATGGAAAATTAAAAAGGTTCTAGAAGGTGAGTACTCAATCCCACCATTCGTATAGGCTTTCTAAAAAAAATTCACGAAAATCGCATTTTTTTCGCGCATCCTGGTGTATATTCCCCCTTAAGACTCATAATTTAAATGACAATGTTATATGTTGTACCCTGAACTAAACACATGTTTGAACTAAAACTCAAAATCTAGGTAATAACTTCGATCACTGTACTTGAAGACAAGCATTTCCGAATATTGGCTTCGGATTTGTGTCACATTTTTTAACCTGAATTTTGCAAAAAACTAATCCCAAAACTAATCTATATAATACATGACTCATTCTGCAACACTAGAACGTATAGATATAAACAAAATTTTACGACTCCAGCCCCGAAAAAACAAACATAAAGACATGGGGGCTGAGAAACAGTAAACAGAGGAATACAAAACCTATTAAAATTAGAAGATGACGAAAAAAAAATCGACAACAGGACAACGGAATACTTGGACAATAAACTGAAGGAATTAACAGAAAAATCCGGTATACACCAAAGCACCCGCGGTGGAGGGGGGGATGGGTGTAAAAGAATCGTTACCCATGGGTTTGGACTCGCTGCGGCCCCGCAACCAAGGGTTGCCAGGCCGCCTCCGAGTTGCGTCGGAATTCCCCGAGGGGACCCGAAATCCGTAAATGCTCCACAAAATTCAAAATATCAGTTTTATGTAAATAATGTTGATGAATTTCAAGAATAATATTTACACATTTCACGATGTACAGGATGAAAAATTGTTTAAATAAATAAAAATAGTTGATTTGGAAATTTGAGACATCTTGTGACTTATCGAAATAGTTTCCAGTTGGTCAGAAAAATAAAATTTATTATGGCAAATGTAAATTAATAAACAAACGGGTAAACAATGTTTGTTAAATCATTTTTTTTCGTTTAGTTTTTTTCTCATATAATTTTTTCCCATAGTTCGACCAAAAAATGAAAATTATAATTTTTCAATAAAATCAAAAAGTTGTTATTATAATATTGAAGGGCTGTCAAACAGCGATGTTTTTCTTCTCTTGAATTTTTTGCATATCGTGCGTTGTTTTGGCTTAAAATTTTTATTTTCGATTGGTTGTAAGAATTTTCAAAATGATGCAACTTTGAGAGTACATAGAATTTTCAAATTTAGAAAAAAAGTGGTCTCGCAAAAACTTGTTTTTCGGATTCAGGGGGTCTCGAAATGTGGAGATCCGTTGAAAATCCGTGGTGTCAAATTTACGACAATTCTAATACTTTCTCAATAATAAATGCTGAGAATTTAAAAAAATTTGTTTTCAGAATTGTCAATATTAGGTGAATCGAGTTGAAAGTTTAATTAATTATTACGTTAAACTACTTAAAAAGTGGATAAACTGTTGAATACTCCATTGAAAAAAACGGCAACTTTCTAGTATTATTCGAATATAATATTATTTAAAACAATACTTAATTGCATAAAAAATTATGCTTGTCTGATTGAATTAATTATTAGCTCACACTAATTAAAAAGGTGAAAATAAGTTTAAAAAGTCTAAAAATCCTCACTTTACAGGGCTTTTAAAGCAAATTGTAAACTAAGATTTGTTAAAATGTTGAATTCAATATTTTTCCAGCTGCGCCTCACTATCAAAAATTAAAACAAATACATCTTAATATCTTTGAAATCACCAAAGTAAGAAAATATTAGAGTTCAAACTAGTTTATCAACACGATCTAGAATTAACGCGTAAAATTCACACAAATAAGAGACCACACGTTAGATTCTATATATAAATTTAATCAATATAACGAGTATAATTAATACAATAAAAACGTTACGACCACTTGGTCTAAAACTTTCGACTCTTTAGCCCACAATCTCCGTCCGTGATCCGAATCAACAGCATCGCAATTCTACACTTACTCTTCAACTATTTTAAAACAACTCGTCGCTGTCTAGCAACCTTGTATAAAATCAACTATGTATGTATTTTTCTAACAATCGGCCATCCTTGAAAGATGCTTGGTCTCCAAGCATTAACGAAAATTAAATAATTGCTTAACCTGTACTCTTGAACTAAATTATTAATGAAAAACAAAATCGTTTAATTTACTCGGTTTCCGTCTTTCTCTAACAGGTCTTAAATTTCTAAACACATTAACGTCTGGATTCTTTTAAACTAAAATAGAATTCCCTTGTTTGTCTTTTTCAAGGCTCATATTACAAGTTTTATCGACGTTCGATTTGACAAATTCAATACAATCTGCCATTTGATTGTAATTTTGAACATTCTCATCTTCTGAACTATAATTTCTATTTAGGTATTCATTTAAACTTGGTCGCCAAATTTGAATTTGACTGACATGCGCAGTAGTCGGAGTAATTTTACCTTTAAAATAAAATTTCTGGATTTTATACGTGTCCGATGGTGACTTTGCAATAATGACACTTGTTTCTTTCTTTCTGGATTGAAATTTAGTCGTCTCACCTGTTGATACAGTGTTAGTTTTAACGAATACAATGTCTCCTATTTTATATTTAATTTTTTGTGGTACGGTTCTTATCGTAACGATCTTCTGCTTTCCTTTGATCGATCGCAATCGTCCCTCGAATCTCATTTCTATTCTTTTCTGGATTTCGAAAATTCTCAACATTTTTCGTTATCAATCTAATGTCTTCATAACGCGGTACAAAACCATATACAGCTTCAAAGATAGCATGACCCGTTGATTTAAAAGCTGACGAATTCAATTGATCCAAATAAATTTATTTATTATTTACTTATTTATTGATATAAATATAAATTGATATAAATTGAATTGATGTGTCCAAAAGATTTGATTCTAAAGCAGGTAAAATAGTCAGATTAAATCTCTCAACTTGCTAGTTAGCTTGAGAATGCCTACTTGAATTTAACGTAGGCTTGATACCAAATCTTTTGCACAATTCTTCGAATTTATTAGCTGGGAAACTAGTAACCCTGTTTGAAATGATTCTCTGAGGTGAACCAAATCTATAAATAAATCCTTCAACCCTCTTGATCGTCGTAGGCGCTTTTTTTAACTGCGTATAGTTGACAATATTTTGTTAAATTGCAAATGATTGCAAGGATATACTTATTTCTACGAGTTGAAGTTACAAATGGCCCAAGATGATCAATGTTAACAATCTTAACGGTCGTTTTCCGGGGGGAATAGGATGTAATTCTCCGACCTGCTTTCCTACCATCCTTTTTGCTAACAAACATTCTAAACAAGATCCAATGTGCATTTTTACATATCTTCGCATTCCTGGAAAATAAAAATTTTCCTTAATTTTCGCTACCGTTCTATCAATTCCAAAATGACTGGGCAAATCGTGGTACTTAATTGATAGCACTTTACGCATGGCTGTTAGCGCGACATACAGTTCCTTCTTTTTATCTTTGTAATCGATTCTGTACAGTAAACGATCTCTTAATACTTAATCTTGACAATCGTCTTTCTCTGCTCATGTACGTTCGGGTTCGGCTTTTTCTAACATTTTTATTTTCCTGGCTAATTTTTCATCGACTCTCTGGTACATCAAGATCTCATCATCGCGCATCGAAATATTAAAAATCGTACCTATGTGTTGCATATTCTCACCTTTGCGATGATGTATATCAAAATCAAAATGAGCGAGAGAACTCAGCCAACGAATAATTTGTGGATTAGTTGTTTTTAACTTGTTAATATAAACCAACGCTTAGCAGTCCGTATAAATGTAAAAATTAATACCGATTAGCAAAGGTCTTAATCGAGTCGTTGCCCACACTACAGCCAAAAAGTCTAGTTTACTAGAATGATATGATTTTTCCGCTTCTGAGTTTTTTCTACTTATTGCGTAAATTAATTTCTGTTTCTCCTCCTCGTTTTGTTGAAATAATATCGCTCCTAACCCGATTGCCGAAGCATCCATGTTCGATTCACTATGTTTTGCAAGCGGATTATAAAGACCCAAAATAGGCTCCGAATTGATCAATTCTTTGATTTTCTGAAAAAGAAATTTCTGAGCTTCACCCCAGACAAACTTTACACCGCCCTTCAAAAGCTCAATTAACGGATCCATCAAACACGAAAATTTCGGACTGAAACGCCTCGAGAAAATTTGCCAGTCCTACAAACATTCTAACATAATGCACATTTTCCGGCGCGGAAATTCTACAATTGCTCTAACGTGTTTTACACCTGGTTGCATTCCATCTATTCCAATTAAAAATCCTAAGTAATCCACTTTAGGCAACCCAAACTTGTACTTTTTTAAGATTAGTGTTAAACCTGATTTTATCAAAAGATCCAAAACTTAGCTTAATTTTTCTATAAATTCCTCCCAAGTCTTGGTATAAATCAATATGTCATCAAAATAAGTAACTTCTAAATTAGAATGACTTGGACGAAAAACTTTTTTAATTAATTTAGAGAAATAGAACGGGGCAATCAT
>JAWWLR010000092.1:89770614-89781017 GCA_035041075.1 Acraspis erinacei | reverse complement strand
TTATTTCCTTGATTCAAGAAAATCGGTTCCTTGCATAGTCAGACATGCTGTAACCGAAAACGTCTGACTGGATACAGTGATTTTAGTTCAGTTAAGACTTAAAGTTCATACTTCTGAAAGGCCAAGAGAAAAGGCAATGCGAGCGCCGAGAATCCCAACAAAGCGATTTGTCAGACACTTTCGATTACAGCCTGTCTGACTATTCACTTATTCAACCCCTAGTACATTGTATTCGGTGCATGTTACGTTCGTTAGAAACCATTAGATTATTTTTGATTATATACTGAAAAAAAATTTGCATTAAATCAAGTAAGCTGAATTACTTGGCTGATTTTACTTGAAAGAAGCAAGTATTTTCTTCTTACAAGGAACCGATTTTCTTGAATCAAGAAAATAATAGAATCAGGACAACTGTTTGAATGAAGAATATAATTACTCCTAGAAAACACTATTGAGTTAGTTTGTCCATTATACTTATTTGCGTGAAGTTTAATGGAATATATTGAATTAAAAATATTATATTCTCATGTAAAGTAACTAAACTCTAACAACAGTTTTCTTGATCCAAGTAAATTTATATTTTTATTTTGACTACCAGTTTAATTGAAACAATTTTCATGTTCTTGATACAAGAAGATGAATGTATTAAGCGAAAAAATATTTTCTCTTAGCATGATGCTTGTGTTACGAACGAGTAAGGTAGGATCGATAACCTTGTCCAGTTCGATCGCTGTGCAATAAGCGTGCTCTCTGTTCAATTCTCTTTTGCTCTCTCCCCGTCTCATCTCCTTCAGTCTTTTTGATCTAAGGTCTCTCTCTCACGTCTCCCTCTTTTAACTGGGGAATAAGGTACGAGGTGCATGCGGTGTTAGGCATTTCCAACCAGTTTAATTTAGCCCATCGAAGTGTAACCAGAGTGCAGTAATGAGAGATGAGGTAAATATTGAAAGTTAGCAATTTCTGAAATGATTTACCTTTGAAGTTTCTGCTTGAGGAGTTACAATTAGCACTAACTAAAAAGCCCCTAATTATTTACCGCAAGAGTCCATTATTTTTATTTGTAATATTAACGTTATTTAAAAAAAAATCAAAAGTGGGAAATTAAGTCAGATTTATGAATTTAAAACCAAATTTTATTAAGATGAGAGGTAATTATTTGAAAATAAAAAAGTTACATACTCAGCAAGTAGACGTATTAAATTGCTTATAAATATACTCAAAAAATGATTCAATGATTAAACAAACAAAAAATTTATTTTGCTCAAATCCTTTAATGATCAATATATTTTACGAATTTACTGAATCTTATCAGTTGTGCAAATCAAAGTTTCTAAATAAAGGAGAACCGATAATAAGATTTTTGGGAAATTTTTTAATGATTTAGATTTTAGAATTATTTATTTAGAACTGAATCTAGAAGATTTTAGGACAATTAAACATTTTATCAGGAAAGCTGAATTATTTCAAAAGATATTTCAATGGTTTTTAAGTTGATGTTAAAATAATTTAAACTTTGAAAAATAATAATAAAAATGTAGAATCTTCTTAAGAATTTTGTAAGGATACGAAAATTTTCTGAAGATTTCTCTAAAAATTTATAAAAATGTGAAAAAAAATCTCGAAGGCATTCAAATCAGTTTCAAAATTAGGTATGGATTTTAGAAGTTTTTAAGAGAGTAAAAATATTTTAAAACTTGAATATTTTTCCAAAAATTTATCAAAAATTTTTAAATTTCTTCAAAATATTTTAATTTCTTACATATCTTTTAAAGTCACTCTAATTTTTCCTAATATTTTGTAAATCATATAAAAAAACTACTCACAAATTTTCTAGATTCTGTTTTGACGTATGTGAAATATTCGAAAATCTTTTTGAATTTTCTCCAGAATCTCGGGAAAATTATGTTTGCATAAATTTTAAAAAACAGTTAAAAAACTTATTAACAAATCTCAAAATATGCTTTGAGCTCGAATTTAAGTGTTTCAAAAACTTTGAAGAAATAAACAGTTATTCGAAATTTTTCAAGAAAGCCTTTTTTGAGGAGTTGCTGTTTTATTTTTATTCCATTTGTTTGGGGAATTAAATTTCTCAGAAACTCTCCGCCTGACCTGTGAAGTAGAGGTTACAAGGCCAAGGAAAACTTGTTTGTAAATATTCTTTTTCGTGATTCTTCAGTAGTCTCATTTTTTGAAATGCGTAAAAGCTTAAAAAAATATATTTCAATTTTCTTTATAAATTATTCTTTCAAACTAAAAAGGAAAATTATATTAGTATTATATCACTGAAAACTTTCCCAGGAATTTTAAGAAAAAAAAATTATTTTCTTTTAACATTTCAAAATTCTTTAAAAAGTTACAAAATTTTATTTCAAAAATCTACATTTTCTTTTAAATTTGTAATAATCTTCTTAATATTAATATGAAATTTGAACACAAAATTATTTTCAATTTTACGGGAACCTTGAGAAAATGTTTCTATTATCTTGAAATATTTTTAAATATTCTCTTCCAATTAATTTAAAAAAATTAAAAATCATTATTTTTCGAAGTCTTAGAAATCTATATTTTACTTGAAATCTTTCGAAATGTCAGCAAAGAAGAAACTGAAAACAGCCGCACATAATGCGAACAGTCAGGTTTTCGGCTACGTATAAGAATCTTGTGTGTACAACTTTTAGGAAAAAGTATATCTTGTTTCTAGTTTTAATGTATATATGTAGAAGAATATATTTCAAAACTATTCAAACAAAATGCAGGATTTTAAGGATTACGAACAACAAATTTATAAACTTTTTATGAATTTTAAAAAGGTTTCAAGATACTGAAAGAATATTCTTAAGATTCATATGAAAACTTGAAAAGATTTCTAAGCATTGTAAAAGATATTTCAAACATTTCCAGAAAAAAATTAATTAAGAAGATTTTCAATCAAAAAAATGAATTTATAACCTTAAAAAATCATTTTCTACCGAAAAACAACGAATTTGAAAAAGGAAAATTTAAATTAATCATAATTACTAAAAAAGTAATAAATTATAACAATAATATAGATTAATATTCAAACAATATAAAAGCAAATAGAATACACTGAAACCCCATTTAAGTTTACGCCCGGATAAGTTCACTCCCGCTTAAGTTCACGCGTTGCTTTTCGTTTAGGTTTACTTTCACCTCCCCAACAAGTTCTGAGTGCTCCGTTCATTCAAGCGTGCGTCGATGAGTCAAATAATCGCATCAGCATATGGAGGGGCTCCTCTCGTGGTCGGAACGATGGTGGGAGCCCTTCCCGAGTAAATCTGAGCGAGATGTTTTCATTTCGGAGGAGTAAGCTTAAACTTGGTTTCAGTGTAGATAAATTTTCCATAAATACTTAGTTATACATTAGCCTTTCGACCGATTTGGGCTTCAAAATATTTAGCTAATTTCAACAAACAATGATTTTTTTTTAGGAAAAATTAAAACATATTCTTGAGATCTCGCCATTTCCGGGAAATTATCAAATGACAATTTTTATTGATAAATTGTATTTAAAATAAACTTTTTTTTTCTTTCGAAGTTTAAAATATTTTAAGATCTTAAAATAAAATTTCGCAATTTTGCAGTAACACAATTAATAAAAAATCTCAAATTTCTAAGACATATTTAAAAGCATTCAAAAGATTCAAAAATAATTTTTTACTACAAAAGATTTACAACAAAATGTAGATTCTTAAATACTGCGAACAGCAAGTTTAGAAACTTTCTAAGAATTTTGAGTATTTTCAAGAGAATATTCTTACGATTCATAGAAAAATTTAAAAGGATTTTTTCCTTTCAAAACCGAATTTTTCGAGATTTATATTATTTTAGAACTTTTTAAAAGATTTCTATGAATTACGAGAAAAATACGAAATAAGTTGTAAAATAGTTAAGTTTCCAACAATTAAACAACAAATTTTTTCAAAAAAATGTTTAATCTTCAGACAAAAAGTTGAATTTTTCACCTTTAAAATTAATTGTTTACTAAAAAATATATTGACATTTTCAACAATATGGTTTCATTTACAACTAAAAAATATACATTTTAAAGCAAAACAAATATAGTCAAACGCACAATTATAAAACAAAAAATTTTCAAAGAATACTTAAAATTTCAATTAAAAAAATAAATTTTTAAACTGGGAGATTAATTTTCGCATAAAACAATAAATTAAAAAAATATATAGTCAAATTTTCAAATACAAAAATAGATTTTTAACCAAATAGTAGTTGAATTTTAAAAACAACAGGTACAGTTCCACCATTTTTCGCTGCCATGTACTAAAATAATCATTAAGAATTTTGTTTATTATCTTTAAAATTAAGCTTTAAGTAAAACAAAAAGTGCAGTCTTTTTTTTAATTCCAGGATTCTTCCATTTTTCCAGAACTTTTTTCTACATTTCATGATTTTTCCAGATCTTTCAGGTTATTTATAAAAAGAATAATAAATAACATACTCAGCTAGCCTTTCGACCGAAATGTGCTTCAATAAATTTGGCCAATTTCAAAACACATTGTTTTTTTTGTTGAGAAACATAATAACATTTGAAGAGAATATTTATTAGATTTATAAGAGAAAAATTAACAAGATTTTAAAACGTTTCAAACTATTTTCATAAATTCCATTAAATTCAATAAATTAAGAAAAAATGCGAAATAATTTGTAAGAATAGTTAATTGCTCAACCACAAAACGAGTTTTTGAATTGTTTTGAAATGTTTTTAAATTATCGGTTAAGGGAGTACCTCCGGTAATAGAATTGCAAATGAGAATCGTTTGATATTTGGATGTCAGTTGTATTAAAATACAGAGCTTTATAGTCGAGAAATCAATTATTCTAATTAACATGTGGTCGTATGGGAAGTCGTACTATTTTTAGTATATAAGAAGATTGGCAAATGAAAAAATGCTGAAATAATTTTGAAATATATCAAATGTTATCCTAAATCCATATGTGCTTCAAAAAGTATCTTTCAGAGCCTATAAGGATAGTAAAATAATTATTTATACTGTAAATGTATGACTGACATCAGTGAAATGAAGGATTCGCAACGTCGCACCTGTTCCACATGCTCTAGTTTATGCGCGAATTGCGAATAACACGCGTGATCACACTCAACTGACTTGCTACATACCGAGGGTACTTCCTTAAAACTAATTTTTTTAAATATTTTTAATTTCCCATCAACCTCAAGAAAATGTATGTATTATTTTGAAATTTATTTAAATATTCTCTTCAAATTAATTCCCGAAAATAAAAAAAGGCATTGTTCATAATTCTTAAAAAGCATTTTCTTTCAGAATCTTAAAAAATCTTTATTTCGTTCAAAATTGGTTGGTATTTCAGCAAAGAACAGACTGAAAACATCCACTAAAATCATATTCATACACAATGCAATCAGTCAGGTTTTCGAACAATACATTTTAAAGCCTTTGAGAGTTTAAAAAGGTTTAAATGAAGGAATAT
Source organism: Acraspis erinacei (assembly GCA_035041075.1). NCBI lineage: Eukaryota > Metazoa > Arthropoda > Insecta > Hymenoptera > Cynipidae > Acraspis > Acraspis erinacei. The sequence goes on along the minus strand of JAWWLR010000092.1, from coordinate 89,775,530 downwards.
TCATCAGATTTGCAATAAAATTTAAAAGGATTTTTTGTTTTTAAAAGTTAGTTTTCAGAGAAAATTTTAAAAGAATTAAAAACATTTGAAGATTTATAAAAATTACGAGAAAAAATGCAGAATATCTTAGGCAGCTTCTCAATTTTCTACCGATAAAATAAATACATAAAAAAACAAATAGAATAGTTAAATCCATCAAAAGTTTTCACCCAAAAAAGGCATTTTTTCAGTAAAAAAGAGGAATTTTCACACATGATTTATTTTCTACCAAAAAACAAATTGTATAAAACAAATAATAAATAACTTAACAACTTTGAAAGATTTCAACAGAATGAAAGAATAAATGAAATAATAATCAATTTGAAAGCATTTTTTAAAAATTGATTTGTAGAGAAAACTGAAAAAGATATTAAAGAAAAAACAACCGGAATATTTGAAGGCAATTTTTTTTCTTTAAGACTTTTTAGAATTTTAAGATAAATTCGCGTCAGTTTAAGACATTCTGAAATTTTAGAAGATTTTTAACGATTAAAAATATTTCTGAAAATTGACCAAATATTTAAAAACAAAAATTAAATTTGTAACAAAAAAATTAATTTTCAACCAATAAGATTAATTTCCAAGCAGTAAAAAGACAAATGGAATATGTAGTTAAATTTTTAACAACATAAAAAAACAACGGATTTAAAAAAAGTTCCATTTTCAATCAAAAAGATGAGTTTTAACCTAGAAAATTAATAATACACTAAAAAAAACAAATTCGAAAAGTAACATATTAAAAATATGCATTAAATAGATGAATTTGTGACTCCAAAAGATCAAATTTGAAGCAAAAATAAAATAGTTCAATTTTCAATGAAAAAGATGAATTTTTAACCTAGAAGATCAATTTTCTACCAAAATAAAATGAATTTAAAAAATGTATAGCAATTTTTAAACATCCAAAATATGCGAATTTTCAATAAAAAAAGTTTTATTTTGCACCATTTTTTCACAGTTATGTACCGAAATAATTCTTTGAAACTAATCTTTGAATACGAAAAAAAACATTATATTTTTCTAAAATTTTTAATTGTGCATAATTATAAAGATTGCCTTAAGATCTTATAGATTATTTTAGGCTAATTTTGCAATTAAAGAACCCCAAATGCACTTTGCCAATTTACGAACGAGAATAGACAATAGACGCGAAATTTCCCAATCCGATCTTCTCTACTACTTACTATATATATATATATATCTGCTGGAAGAATGCCGCCCTGTTTTACCGCTCAAGTAGAAGCATCTATCATCTATTTTAGTTCGCAACAGCTTAGGAGCAGAGGCGGCGCTGCGGAAAATCGCTCGAAATTGAATGCATGGGATCGGCAATCTCTCACCTCATCTCTGTAGTAACGAATGAATTATCAAAGATAGAGGAAAATTGCTTAGCCCGTCATCTCTTCCGTTACCGTGGAGATAGAAACGTACAAATATGGTGTAGCGCTGTTTCTAGATCACATTAAATAAAACCATTTAGATTATGTCGAAATGAAATAGAGTAATTGCCAATTATTTGCACTCCCCCCCATCCCCCAACCAAAGCTTTTAACATTACAAGGGATAGAGCTCCCAGTTCGGGAGTAAGTACAAAAACGAACAACACTTAAAAATAAAGGTATGTCAATGCTTTCTGGATGGTTCTACTAGTATGGCACCTCAAACCAAAGAGTAAGAGAATTGAATCCTGGCAGCCGACACAACTCTTTTTAAAATAACTTACACGTTCGTAACATCCTTAGTGGCAGCGGTAGGATATTTGGCTGTTTTGCCTCCAGTCCATTTTTCTAAAATTTAGTGTAGATTGTTCAGTCGATTGAACAAAAAAAAAATTTTACCACTCACTGCTGATTCCATGACTGCCTAGGTTAAATCATAACTAAAATAACGTCTCAGCCTCTATTTTTGAAATAAAACCCGAGAAAATTGTTTGGTTCTCATAACTACTCAAAATTAACTCAGTCAACTTGAAATACAGGGAGTGTAGACAAGCCTAACGGCCAGTCGAAAGCTCTTTAAAGGTCAAGCTGCAAGCCTAAGGGCCAGAGCTTGGATATGCCGACAAAGCTAAGGCATCTGCGGTGTTCACGTACCATTTATCACGACATAAGGAAAACAGTCTAGAGCGTAAATCGGACGAAACATAGACTTCTTCCCATTATTGACTCTAACTTACCTATGCACAGAGATGCTCATCCACCTCAAAGTGCACCCCCAACCCTACGCAACCCTTGCTTCCCAAGTTTATTCGATAACACTACGGACGTATACGTAGACGGGGCGTGTATTTACATCAGAAACGGAGAACCGGAAGGTGGTATAGGAGTGCGGTTTGGCCACGATCATCCTCGATGTGACCTGGAATCATGTTCCCGGTCACCAAGGGGTAGAGGGCAATGAGATGGTGGATTATCTGGCACGAGCGGGAATCAACAAAAACAATGTTGACCTAAAAGATATTGCTCCAGAATCCAGTACTCTCCAGAAGGAACAAGGCAGTACTGCGCCTACTGGCCAGGCAGACCCTATAGTCTATGTCAGTCCTCCTGTCGAGAGCAGCGAAGACAGCGAATATAGTGAAGATAGCGACGACAGCAATGACGGCCAGAGTAACAGGAGAATGGAAATAAACCGCTCAAACATATACATAATTATAAGGGCGGCGGTTCAACGGTCCATCTCCAAATTCGACCTTTAATTAGAAGTTCATCAGTCTGATTTTTGGGGAAAATAAGGACTTGACGATGTCCACCAACATGAAACACTTCAAATAGAACGCTCCGCGGTATCGGAGGAAGAAGATGGTCAAGAGTTGTTAATTACCTTACAAGGTATGGATGCTTGTACCACCGATAACGATCCGCTTCCCGCTAAAGTAAACGCATTTCTAGAATCCCTTCGTAGGCACCTTGATACGAAAAATGACCGGAAACCTAAGGATACTGCTTTAGAAAAAGAAAGTCCACCCGAAACGAAAAATTCCGGAGTGGACAAAAGAAGCTCTTTACTGTTTAAGGACCTACCTGAGGTAATAGTATCTCACATTAGAGACACTCAACCTTCAAGGAGATAATTATTCCAGACGCCAGGTTCTTCAGCCATGTCCACTGCCAGTTCAACTCCAGCACCCAATGGTGACTAACTAAAGGAAATCAACCATGAAGGAGATATGTCTTCCAGAGAGGCGCATGTTATGCCCCCACGGCAACTCAATTAATCAACGTCTATTTCAGGGGAACAAAACAACACCCTTTCGCCACGGAATGCGCTAGGTATACATCTCCCACGTATAAATGACGTTTCTTCCTCTTCCAATAGAGAGGAATCTATATCAGATGTAGAAAAAAAGGCCAAGTCACCGCCTCCGGCTTCAAAAGAAGGTGTGATAAAACACGAATGGACTGAACATCTCACATATCGCAGAGACAATTACGCCCATTTCATTTCAGAAGACTGCGAGCCAGCTTACCCTATTTTCAAACTCTTAATAGCCACAGAGCGTGTTTACCCCCAATATCTGTGGGAAAATAGGTGTCAAAAGGGAGAGGTCTTGATTAAACCAGTTGGGAAAAATAAATTGTACTTTATCATAGTCAAAAGACATCGCTTTGACGAAATCGACTGGAAAGATGTCAATTCAGGACTAGAGTGCGTTAAAAACACTGGACCAGGACAAACAAAGAACATGTCGAATGGCCAATGTGGGAGACCTCCTGGGTACCTTACCTGAAAATAGGATATCCGAGTTGCTAGCCGACAAATTCAGGGGTCGGAATGTCACCATTATCCTATGTCACGGTAGGTTGGAAGTTCCACCCGAGGCACTAATACCTGAAATCATTGATGAATTCCATAATTGTCTACATCGAGGGCACAAAGGAGTTACTAAAACATACAGGAGGATACGTGAACGGTACACATGGCCGGATATGCGGAATGACATTAACAATCATATCAGACACTGTAAAAGCTGTCTGGGAAATAAACTTGTAAAGGCACGCACACGCGAACCAATGTTCATTACGGATACTCCGATCAGCGTATTCGATAAATTGTCCCTCGAAACTGTCGGTAAACTCTCTACCACTCCCAGCGGCAACAGGCACATACTCACGATGCTAGATAATTTCAGTAAGCTCTGCATAGCCGTTCCTGTTCCCGACATTAAGACAAATGCCATCGCACACGCGGTTTCCACGCACCTGTTTTCATCCTACGGATCTTAGCTGCGCGATTTAAGAAGCCAAAGAAAGGTTGAAAGTACATTAGGATGAAAAGGCTAGGCCTCTTGACGCAAAGGTTGGCGACAAGGCAATTATCTTTAAAGACGTTTAAAAAAGTCGACAAACGTGCAACTGTAACTTGTACTATCCTGGGATTCACCGAAAATAACAATGTAATTCTGGAAGCCGACGATGGTAAAAGGTACACAAAGCATGTCGACAAGCTCTTGGCAATGTATTGTTAGGAATAATATTAAATATTTAAAATACCACTACTAGATTATATTGTGCACAAAATTTAGGAACTTAGCGCGGAAGCTATGTACCGCCATATCCTATCACTAATCTTAGTGATTAAGTGTATCACTCCCGCAATCAGCACTCCAGCAGGACCAAGATACCAGTATCTTCCGTTCCATGCCAGCACTAGCATCTTTTAGGAGATCCAGGGGCCCATGAGACGAATTGTCAGCCATTGGAGGATTAATACCTTCCTGCATATTAACAGATTCCAGGATTCCTTGACAGAAATCCAGAATCGGTACCAGTCACTGGCAAACCATAAGCTGGAAATCGCACGGCGGATAAGAAGGGATATAGATGAGGAGATCCGTGAACTGGCGTATCACCAAAATAAAAACCGCATCTCGTCTT
>JAWWLR010000092.1:89692292-89706152 GCA_035041075.1 Acraspis erinacei | reverse complement strand
CAATTTTTTCTAGACTAGATATTCTGATAGGGGCCCAACTAGTTTTTCCTAGACTAGATATTCTGATAGGGGCCCCATCAGAATCTAACTTCAAATAGGGAAAGATGGGGAAATTTCTGCACGGGATTTACTGCTAGTTTATATCTAGTGTGTAGTACGCATCTCTGTATTTTCCTTTATTAGACAGTATTTTTTCGTTGAATATTCAAATTGCTTTAAAAAACTTTCTTTTTGGTTTAAAAATTCCACTGTTTCGTTGAAAATTAATATTTATTGTTTGAAAATTCATATAGTTTGTTTATAAACTGGTCTTTTTTGTAGAAGATTGATCCAGGTTAAAAATTAATAGTTTTAGTACAAATTCATTCATTTTATTGAAAATTCTTTTTTTTTTGTACTAATTTAATCTTTTCTCGATAAATAGTAACTGTTCGGTTGAAACTTACAAATCTGTTTTAGGTGCCAAGTTTACTATTTGGTTCAAAATTCAGCTTTCTGGGTTGAAAATGACCTCTTTTTAAAAACTAATCTTTCGGGAATAAAAGTCAAATAATTTCGAAAAAAATCGACTTTTTAGATTTAAAACTTAACTCCTTTTATGAAAATGTATCCCTTTTAGTAGAAAATTAATGTTTTTGTTGTTGAAAATTCATGTATTTTGTTTATAAATCTGTATTTTTGCTAGAAAAATAATCTTGGTTGAAAATTACTGATTTAGGTAACAATTAATCCATTTAATTGAAAGTTCATCTGTTGTAGTAAAAATGTAATATTTTTGTTAAATATTAATTATTTGAACGAAAATAATTAATTTGTTTTTGTTGACGATTCAACTTTTTTGTTGACTATTCGCCTCTTTGTTTGAAATATTAACTATTACATTGTTTCGTCGATATTTAATATTTTTTGGTTGGAAATTTATCTACTTGGTTGAGAGTGGAACCAATTTATTAAAACTGTTCTTTTTTGTTTTAAGGTTCGTAATTTTAGATGAAAATTTATCTGCTTGTTTGAAAATTTAACTATTTAAAAAAATCTTTCTTTTTTGTTTGAAAATGATTAGTGCGGTTATAACTAAAAATTTGGCTATTGCATTTTTAGTTGAAAGGTTCCGAATTCAAAGCTTTTCATATTTAATTGAATATGGTATCTACATTTAATTTTATTTAAAGCAATTTTTCTTATAGACTCCCCTATTTTCGTGAAAAAAACAACATATCTACGCTATTTTGAGTCCACAATATTAAAATATAAATTATTTTTTATAATTTATACAACTAATTATAAATTTGTCTGGACGCTAGAAATTGTGACTTTGCTTTTCACCCCCGAATCCAACAATAGACTTTCATCTAATCTTTTAAATGCAAGTCGATAAATTAAATGTGTAAAGGAATCGAGATTTATGATTAGATAAAAGTGTTTCTATGGACACTGCAGCCCTCTTTTTCTGTGAACTGTAGTTACTTTTATTCAAGTTTTAGCTTAAATTAGTAATTTTTTAAAATTATATTTATATACTCCGTTTAGTGCTTATATGACAGGAAAAAAATGTATATACGAAAACCGGGAAATGAGCAGACATTTTTTTCTTTATTGTGCCAAAATATATAAGTCCGGAGATTACTCATTGTTGGGTTTGGCTGATTAATTCTCGTTCTATCTGGAAACAGTATAATCTCCTCAACAACTGACCCCACTATAATGATTGTTTTCTCTTTCATTTAAGTAAATGTTTAGTACTTGTATCATCATCAATTTGTTTTGCAAACCATTCCTCGCACACTTTCTGTCAAGATTTTGCATTAAAAGCGGATTTTATGGTGCATTATAAGTAAACTAGGTATGTTTTATTTCGTTCTATGGTGAAGATAACGGTATTTCAAACTCTGACCTTTTACACTGACTCATTACAGAACGGGACGTGAAACGGATTTAGAAATATAAGGCTCGGTTCAAACCCTAAGTGACAAAAGATCACCGTTAGATTTTGTACGCTTTTATCAATGTGAGTAAGGGACTGTCCCTGGATAAATGTCCTTGAAGTTGTGCCGTTCACCATTTGCAATTTGCAATTTGCAATTTGCAATTTGCAATTTGCAATTTGCAATTGTCAGTTCTCATGCGCTTAACTCGATTCTAATTTATTACTTCTTGAAATGTAATTTTTTCCTGTTTAAAATATAAATATTTCCAAGAAAGTGCGAGATAAGTAACAGACAATTTCTACTTTACTTGTACATAAGACAGTATAAAGAGGTTTTAGACCTTTCATCGTGCAAGAAGTTGAACAATATAAACGGAATAAAATTTGTAGTTCAAGCGGAATATTACTGAACAATAAAATCAGTAAAACCAAAATATATTTGAAGAAAGTAATTTTTGTTTTTGAATCAGCCAATTGTAAAGTCGATGCAAGGATTTTTAATTTATAGAATTCCTGAAAATAAAACCAAAAATCCGACGAGGAAATTTGGATAACCACCATAAAATGTTCCCACAGTAATTTGAAAAAAATCCTCTTAAAGAAAAATATTTTTGGACAAAAATAAAAAAGAGGAAAGAATAATGAGAAGGCAACCAACCAAATTCCCTTCCTTCTCTTTTTTTCTTTCTTACATTTTTTTATTTCCATTCTTAACAAATCGCAATAAAAAAAAAAACATTTGTAAATAATATTCACCAACATTTCGCTACTCATACAGCACCCTTATCAAAGTTATCAAAACTGAGCAGGTAGGTGCAGCAACGAAGCGAACGAAATTTTTTTCCGTGTCTAGGATGTCAGACCATATTTATTATATGTTTTTGGGGTCGCTGAATCCAAATCCGAGGTCCAAACACCCCCAGAACGCCAGAGTTCTGACATAACCTTTAAAAACCACATTTTTTTAGTTTTTTAAGGTTTTTTAAAGTTATGTGAGATCCCTGACGTGCTGGGATTTTTTGGACCTCGGATTCGGATTCAGCGACCCCAAAAACATATAATAAACATGGTCTGAACCACGAAATCGAAAAGAAAATTTTAAGAGGTTTTTTGGGGTTATGTCAGAACCCTGACGAGCTGGGATTTTTTGGACCTGGGATTCGGATCCAGCGACCCAAACAACATATAATAAACATGGCCTGACATATAATAAACATAGTCGGACCCCAGACTCGAAAAAAATATTTTATGAGGTTTTTTGAGGTTATGTCAGAACCCTGACGTGCTGGGGTTTTTTGGACCTCGGATTCGGATTCAGCGCGTCAAAATCCATAGGAAAACATATGTCGCGTCCCCAGGTCACGACACTCTCTTTTTTTGTGTGGCTGTGTTATTTATCACAGATATTAAATTTGAATATTTATATAATTTAAAATACGCGCGCTAACAGTATATAATTGGATTGCAAGCGCGACGCAAGCGCAATTGAAAAATGTACCAAAATTGAGAGGACTTGTCAGAACCTATACATGCAGGGAAGTGTGACTAATTTCTGTTTGATGTTTGATTTCTGGCGTTATATCCGAGTTTTACTGTACTTGAAAAGGTAGTTTTAAATAAATTTAAAATTTGAGTTTAAAATGCAGAGAATTTGATTGAAATCAAATAATAAATTATTAAATACATGGGAAAATACAAGATAGATGAGAATTGTACACACGAAACACAAAATTACATATAAATATTATAACCAGCAGAAAAAATTGGCCTGACGGTATTAATCTTTTTTGTTGAAAATAAATGTTTTAAACTGGCAATTAAACTATTAGATTTTTAGTTAAAAATCTATATTTTGTAGTTAAAAATTATCTTTTTGATTACAAATTTATATGCTTTGTTGAAAATTGATCATTCTTCGTAGAAATTCAATTTTTTGTTTGAAGATTTCTCCTTTTTGGTTAAAAATGCAATTGTTGCATTATTTGTTGATCATTTGGCTGAAAGTTGAACTAAGATGTAGAAATATTCAGTTTAAGGATTCTTAGTTACATATAAAAATGTAACCAATTGCTTTTAAATTAACTTTTATGTTAAAGGTTTTAGTATTTTGTAGAGAATTCAAGTTTTTGGCCTGAGAATCAAATAATTATTCAAAAAATTAAACTATTTGGTTCAAAACTAAAAAAATAAAGTATATTGGATAAGTTGCAAAATCGTCTTTTTTGATAGAACATTAATCTTCTTGGTCGAACATTCATCTTCTTGGTTAACAATTTACCTATTTGGTTGATAATTCTGTTGTTTTGTTGAAGATTTATACTCTTGGGTTGAAAATTCAACTGTTTTGAAAAACATGAAACTTTTCTTTTCGTAAAATATGCAAGTGTGGTAAAAAATGAATCCAATTTAATTAAAAAGTAATTTTATTATTAAAAATTTGATGGAAAATTGAATTGTTTGAATGAAAATTCGTCTTTTAGGTCAAAAATCCTTTTTCCTAAATTAAAAATGCAACTATTTTGTTTAAAAAATGTCTGTGAAAGTTAAGGATTCAATTATTTTGTTGAAAATGCGTGTTTTTAAATGAAATTTAACTGTTTTAAATTTTAATTAAAAGCCTCTTTTGTTGAAATAACAACTTTCATATTTTTCGTTGAAAATTCATCTTCTTATGTTGATAATTCAACTCCTAGGTTGAAAGTCCAACTACTTTCTTTAAATTTCTTTTGTTTGTGTTCAAGATTCATCAATTTAGTTCAAAACTAATCGCTTCTTTGTTCTAAAATAAATTTGTTAACTGATCACCTTTAGAAACGAAAAATATATCAATTAAAAAATTAAAAATGTGATGAAAATCCGTTTTTTGACCGAAAATTAATTTTCATTATTAAAAATTCAACTATTAACTTGAAATTTCGTCTTTTCAGATTGAAAATTATTCTTTTTGGTTGAAAATTCAAATATTTGGCAAAATGTACGTATTTTGTTGAAAATTCCTCTTTTATGGTCGAAAATTAATCTTCTTGGTTGAAAATTCAACTTTGTGGTTAAAAATGTGTGCGTTTAGTATAGAAGTTATCTCTTTTCGTATAAAATTAATATCCCGTGTTCAAAACTCATCTTTTAGTGAAAAATGTTACTGTTTTGTTGATAATTATACTATTTTGTTGAAGATTCATATTATCTGGTTAAAAGTTCAACTATTTTGAAGAAAATTAATATTTCTGGTTAACTGTTTTTCATTCAAAATATAAATCTTTTCTGTTGATCAAGCTTAAATAAATTACGATAAAAGTTTATTCGAAAAAAGTAGAATTAAAATAGTGTCATCGCTAGAAAAAAGTGTCAAATAGTGGGAATATTCAGAGTCCAAATAATAAAAATATCGATTTACTTGTCAAGGTGCAAGATTTCTGTTCATGTCTAAAGTATGTCACATGAATAAAATCATAAGACACTTTTTCGCTGTTGTGTATCCAGGGCGATGTTATTGAATTTCAATTTCTTCAGTTGAAGCGATTATAACGGGAATTGAATTTTGATACGTGTATGGTATCATAGAAGCTTGAACTATTGAAACCGATTGTGCATGCTCGCTTTTTACCTCCTGAATGATTTATTCGATTGGAAAAGAAAAGAGACCACCTGGCTCTCGTTTCATAAAGGCTTTTCACGTTTCGGATCACGGCCCTAGAAATTCGACGATACGATAGGACACACCTTTCTACAGAGGATAATGAACCCTACAGTGGATAATCATAGATTAAGAGCAAAAATAAAATAAAAATTATTAATTTAAAATTTTATTTGTGAACTTTCACTATTTCAATTTAAGAAAAGTGAGTCACTGAAATAGTAAAATGCACTATTTTAATAAGTGGTTTTACGGTTTCAGTAATTCAATTAGAAGATTCCACTAATCCGAAAATTGGATTCCACTAATTCGATTAGGGGATTTCACTAATTTAAACAGTGGATTCGCTAGAAAATGAAAATAATTTTGCGCGGAGAGAAATTAAATGTCACTTTAAACTAAAGCTTTGTCTGAAATTAATTTTTATATTAATTTTTGGAAATTTTAAATTTCCCAATGTTCTATATTCAGATTCGAAATTTCAGGACCATTTCGCTTTTAAATATTTAAAACTTTCATATTAAAAGCAGTTATAGTCAGTTTTGAATTTAATAATTTGAGATGTAAACATGCAACAAATTCGAATTGAAAAGCTTCAAATTGTACCATTTCAATAAATGAAATACTTAAAATTGTACTTAGTTTAATTGTAATTGTACTTAGTTAAAGATTTCAATTTTAAAGGGTTTGCGTATAAAAAAGTTTTAATTCACAATTTTTGGTGAGTAAATTTTTTGTCATTTTAAATGAAATTTGAATTTTTTCAAGTTGAACGTTAGGAAGTAGAAATTGTTTCATTTTGAATGTTTTCCATTTAAAATTACTATTTATTTTGAAAGTTTTTTTTAGAATAATTCAATTTTATTTTTTCAGTTTAGAACACTTTTGTATAATTAGCTTTAATGCTAAGATATAATTTTTTATGTAATAATAATATTAAATTGTTAAATAATCTTTTAATTAATTAATTTAAGTATTAAAGTTATATAATCTTTTTGGACAACCATTAATTTTTTTTAACTAGTAATTTAAATAATTCAGCTTTGGTAGAAAATGTATCTGCTTAAGATGAAACTCTAACTATTTGGTTGCAAATTAATGTATTTGGTTAAGAATTCGTATTTTTTGGTTGAAAATTTAATTGTTTTTGATTTAAAGTGAAATTATTTTTAGTCAAAATCTTATCTATTGCATTTGTTGTTGAGATTTCGTTTTTTAGGTTAAAAATGGAACTAATTTGATGAAAGTTTGTTTCTTTATTGGATGAAAATATATTTTTGAACTGAAAATTTAACAATTTGGTTGAAAATTCGACTTTTTGTTGCAACCTTATGTAATTTTTTTTAACATTCATCTTTTTTGGAGGACCAAAAATATTTTTGTTTGAAAAATCAACTATAAGGTAACAAATTATGCGTTTAAATAAAAATTTAATTGCTTTCTTGAAAATATGTTCTTTCTTGGTTACAAATGTATATTTTTACGTTGAAAATTCGTCTTTTTGGCTTGAAAATTGTACAATTTGGTAGAAAATTCAACTGATTGGTCATTTTCAGTTTTTCAATTTAACTATTTAGTTAAAAAATTCCGTAATTTGTGAAAAAATCTTCTTTGTTAAAAAATTCAACGTTTTGATTTAAAATGAATCTGTTTTAGTTGAGGATTGAACATTTTTTTTAATTCGTCTTTTCCATTCAGTTTAACTGTTTTTTATTTAAAATGCCCTATGAAAATAGTGTATTTCATTAATTGCAAGAATGGAAGAATGTGATTTCACTATTTTAATAGTGAAATAGCTTTCACTAATACAAATAGTGAAATAGCTTTAACTAATACAAACAGTGAAATTTTCACTGTTTCAGATTTAAAGCGTTAATTGCTGATAATCTTTCGTTGCCAATAAATAAATTCCTATGATTTTAAGACAAAATGTAACTCAATTTAAAAAAAACAGTTGAATTTTTAGTCGAAGAATATTTTCTAGCAACAGAGATGAATTTTTTTACCTAATAAGACGAATTTCCAAAACAAAAAATTAGTTGTAATCAAACAGTTCAGTTGAAAACCAAATGCTTGAACTTTTAAGCACAATAGATAAGTTTCCAAACAAATAAATGACCTTTTAGCCAAATGTTTCAGTTTTAAAGCATATAAACTAATTTTTTCTAAGAAAGATAAATTTTTAACCAAAAAATACGACTAATGCTAAACTAATTCTTGAATACGAAGATTAATGGTTGACCAAAAAAAAAAGAAGTTTCATAAAAAATGAATGAACTTCCAACAAAGTTATTAAATTTTAAAAACGAAGACAGACTATTTAGAAAAGAATTTCATCACCTACCCGAAAAGATGATTATTTAAGAAAATATTTATTTTTCTACCAGTTAGTTGACTTTTCAAATAAATAATTTAATTTTTGAAAATAATTCGAATTTTCTTTTAAACGATTTTAATATTCTACCAACGTAGTTTTACTTTCAACTAAAATGATACATCTTACAAAAATTATAAAGTAACGAAACTTTAAACCAAGTAGTTGATTTTCTAAACCAAAAGACGTGAACTCGCTACAAAGCACGTGATATTTAATATTAAATAAAAAAATAAAAAAACAGTTAATTCTGGCCCAAGTATACAAATTTTCCACAAAACATTTAATATTTGATATTTTAACAAACAAACAAAATTTTAGGTTAAAATCAAAATCAGTTAAATTAACCGAAAAAGATCTATTATGTTCCAAAAAGATGTATTTTGTACCAATAAATAATAATTAATTTAATTAGTGAGGTGATTAATGACTTGAACTAATTAAATCAGTAATTTTTAATGATAAAACCAGTATATGCTACTCATTATATCAGTAATTTAATGGTTTAATGGTTCAATAATGGTTGATTTTGGCATTTATTAAAATGTAGTAGTTTAATCAAGCATTTTAATTTCGAAATAATCGTACTATTTTATTACAGTGGACAAATTATTCATTTCTATTGACTGGAAATCATTTTGTGAATCAAAGAATGTTTGATTAAGTCAAGTAAAGGTTGATTTTCAAGACAAACAAAAACGATTTTTTTCGAAAACAGGTAAATTTTTAACATAAAAGTTGAATTTTCAAAAAAGCAATTATACTTTGAACAAAACAATTTTAATTTTGAACCAGATACCTTTTTTTAAGCTACAAGGATGGATTTTTAACTAAGAAGATACATTTTTTCCAAATGTACAAGTTCAAACAAAATAAATTAATTTTCAGTTAACTAGTTTATTTTTCGACTAACAAAAAGATATTTTTATCCAAAAATGGAATAGTTAAATTTTTAGTTGGAAATATTACTTTTCTACAAAAATAAAATGAGTTTTTAACCATAGTTGACTCCTAAAATAAATAGATGAACTATAAGCTACGAAGAATAATTGTCTACCGAAAAAGTCGAATTTTCAACAAAATGTTAATTTTTCAAACTAAAATGTCGATTTTTTCAGAAAATATGTTACGTTTAAGCCGGAAAGGATGATTATTCTACAAGAAAGTTAATTTTTAATCAAGAAAGGTGAATTTTCGAGCAGACTGTTTAATTTTTAACTAAAAAATAGATGATTTTAGCTACAAATAAAATCGCCAGATTTCAAGCTCAAAAAATTAATTAAAAAATTTTTAATCATTTGAATTTTTAACAATATAGATGCATTGCCAGCCAAAACGAATTAATTTTTAACAAAAAAGATTAATTTTGTACCAGAGAAGACGAGCTTTCAATACAATACATGAATTTTATACAAAATAGTTGAATTTTCAACTTAAGAAGATAAATTTAAATTAAAAATAATATAAATTGCCATAAAACTTCATTACTATTTAGAAAATGTATTAATATTATAGGCAAACCGATTCTTCGGAAGTTAAGGAATCTTGGGTTAAAATAATTTTAGGTAGTTGTCGTGCCAGAAGTCAGTTATATGAAAAAACAGTTTTTCCATGATTTTAATCATCAAAATATTATAACTGATGTCATTTCAAATAAAAAAATTATTTTGTATGAAAAATGTTAAAAATGATTTTGTTCTCTACAACTCTATTGTTTCCAGCTTTAAAAGTAAATTTTTCTATGGCTGAAATCGTTAGAATAATTTGTTTTTAAGAAAACATTTGTTAAACAAATAATTATATTTTAAGATTATTTAGTTACTTTTAAAATTGGAAGCAGTAGAGTTCTGAAGAATGTTTTCCTGAATAAAAGAGTCGTCGTTTATTAAAATGGAACCATTTTTCAAAAATTGGTAATAAGCGACGGTCAGAAAAAATTCAATTGCTAAAAGGATGGTTAAAATTAATGTTTTTCTTTGTGAATGTTAACATTTTTCATTAAAAATAATGCTTTTTATTTTGAATAACATCAGCTATAATTTTCTGATTCTTAAAATCATAGGAAAAACTATTTTTTTTCATATACCTGACTTTTGGCACGACACTACCTTAACAGCTGAAGTATATTAAAAATAAAAAAACTTGATCTCAATTAACATCAGTTTTTCTATTCTATTTTTTATTTAATTATAAAAATTTCAAATTAAGATATAAAACAAGTTCAAGACGATTTACTTCATACACTCTACAAGCATGTGGCGAAGGACTGATCCTAGAAGCGCGCGCGCGCGTGTGTGTGTGGACATTATTTCGCGTCTGCTACGGAGGCAAGAGAAGTCGAACTTTACACGCAACTGTTTCAAACATTATTTTTTAAGGTTTCATAGGCTATGCCGGAAACCCTTATAACGACATTTGCATGTCCGTCCATCCGCCCGTCCACCCGTCTGTTATTTACCACTCCTAGCTTCTAAATTATTAAGACTACTTCTATAATATTTCTACTTTTTCTATACTCAAGGAACAAAATTTTCATCCAATTTTTTATTTTTTTATCCGTGGTTCAAAACTAAGAAAAATGAACAAAATTGTGAAATTTGGCTTTCTAGACCCCTATGGTATACATTTTATTTTAGCCCAATTTTCCTCGGAGATGGCTCGAATTGAAGCTCTTGGTATGGTAGAGTTGCGTAAAGGAATAAGATTTGCTGTCTTATATTTTTATTTTTTATATCGGTGGTTAAAAAATAAGAAAAATTAGGGCATTTTTTTGGTCATACCCCTACTCTGGAAGCTTTTTTCGGACTGATTTTCCTCTGGCACGTTGAAGTTAAAGCTCTTGGTATTTAAAATTGCGGTAAGGAACAAAGTGTCCTATTTTATATTATTATTCTTTTATGCCACTGGCTACAGAATTTGAAAGTGAGGAAATTTTATTCTGCTTGGTTTGGAATGACACTTGAATCCTATAGCTAATGAAACCCTTTCTTTAGGGCGCTTGTTGACCTCTTTGTCTTCATTTTAATATTTGTCAAATGAAGCCCACATAGCAAAAAACATAACACAAAGTTTTGGGTTCTTTTAAAAAAAATGTATGTATACCTGATGAGGTCCGGCGTTGCTGGATGAAATCTCGTTCAATAAATACTATTAATACATAATAAAAGACTAGTAGATCAAAAAAGTTAGGAGACCGACAACCCAAAATATATCCACACTAGTCAACAAAAACAACAACAAATTAATGTACACCAAATAAGATTGTAATTATGGAAAGAAGACTAAATGTTGAAGGAACCAGATTTATCGGTGAAATCAGATCTAAATACGGACAAGAGACCATCGGAGATCTACACACTTGCATCAGGAGGGTTTCAAAATCAAAACTTAAAAACTTGAGATTATTAATGTAAATTTTAAAATTAGAAAAATTAGAAGATTTATTGAGAAATTAGAACAAAAAATTCACTATTTAGACAATGAACTACTTTTTAAACAGTTTTTTGACTGCCAAAATAAATTAATTGATTTATTTGAAAAATATCTGATTGAAAATTCGATTGAAAAATTCGAATAGCTATCACGACATTTTTATAACATCCGCTTCAAAAATAAGCCATACAAAAAATGGATTGTTAAGCTCACTAATAAAGAGATCCCAGATGAAGTTGGTTACTTCTTGAGTTTAGGTGGCAAATTTTGTATAGATCCGAAGAACAAAGGTGTATTTGTTGAAAAAAAATTAGCTTGCATAGAAGGAAAAATTAGTCTAATACACCCTGAAAAAAGAAATAACAACTATAATAATAGGATTAAATCTGACTTTGAAATTTTTGGAACTAGAACTACAAATTTTTTACAACGAAATCCAGACGTTTTCGTCTGGAGAGCAGATAAAGGTAAGACTTCCGTCAGTTTAAAACGAGTAGATTATATTGAAAAATGTCGAACGCTTTTGCTTGATAATAGCACTTACAGAACATTAAATAGAGATCCAAAATGTATTGTGCAGGTTAAATTGAAAAAACTTGTTAGTAATATTCTACATAATGGCCACACTGATTCTGATAAAGTCAAATTCTGAAAAATCTACAATGGCATTGCACCGAAGTTCTATGAACTTCCCAAGGTACATCAAGTTTCGATTCCTCTACGACCTGTTACCTCCTTTGTAGGGTCACCGGTTCACAATCTCTCTAAATTTGTCAGTAAACGTATTCAACAAATTGTTTGGAAATCTGAATTCAACACCAAAAATAGTTGGGACCTTATTTCAAAAATAAAAAACGTTTATATTCCGGATGATCACGTACTTTTTTCTCTTGATGTAACATCATTGTTTACAAACGTCCCAAAAGAGTTAGTACTTAAAAACATCAAACTAAATTGGTTTAAAATCAGAGATTTGACTAATATATCGGTATCACAATTTCTTAAATTGGTAGAATTTTGCCTTATCAACGCTTATTGCGTTTTTGAAGACGAAATCTTTTTGCAAATTTATGGAACCCCGATGGATTCACCAGTATCAGAAGTTATATCTGACTATGTGATATTTAGACGATATCTTGACAAGTGTTCCTGAAAATAAAATAAATGAATTACTCACTAAATTTAACGCATACCACCCGCGATTAAAATTCACTATTGAAACGGACAATAATATTAAATTAACTTCCTAGATATCACTCTTTACAATGAAAATAAAAGGAACACTATTAATTCGTACCGTAAACAATCATGGTCAGGGAGATTTGTCAATTTTAAGTCCAACATTGCAAGTAAAGATAAAAGCTCTGTAATTGACAGCCTAGTTGATAGAGCAGTTACTCTCTCAGATATTAAACTTAAAGCACAGAACCTAACAATTTTTTAGAATACTCTTAAAATAATAAATACTCTCTAAAGTTCATTAAAAATATATTTATAAAAGACTAACAGTTTAAGACAATAAAAATAAAAACTTAAACTTAACAACTGCAACTCAAGAAATAACGAAAAAGCTTGATTTTAGCAAACTAATTGTCCTTACCTTTGTTAATGTACTTGTTAGATTCTACAACATAATTTTAAAAGAATTTAGCATATCAATTGCTTTTAAATACAAGAAAGACCCTTTTAATTGTTTCACCTAAAACAAAGATATAGTTCCTACTGATTTTAGAACCCACATCATTTATTTAATTTCTTGTGAATGGAATGGAAACTTCTAATGTGTCCCCTAAGGGTTTACATTTTTCTTGCACCTTTTTGCCTATTCCTCTACACACCCCCTACGCACTTACTTGATGGTGGGAGGGGGACCTACAGTTTAAGGTGGGTTCCGAACCACTAAGATAATCAGCTTTAAGTACTTAGAGAACCTTTTTCTCTAGAGGTACCGGGTCCCACGACTCTCCGGAGGTGAACAACCAGCAAGCGGACAGAGTGGGTGCAAAGTCTACGCTTTAGCCCCCACGACCATTGCCTCACTTAATTCCTTCTGAATGTGGTAACATTTACATTGGACAAACTTTAAGATACTTTAAAGACAGAATTAGAGAACAGAAAAATTATTGCAAGGAAGATTCGAGAAGAACAGCTCTAGTTTCCCACTCTCACACTCTCGACGACAACTTCATTTTTCTAATGCTGAAATATTAGAAATCGAAAATAACTACGAAAACCGCACATTTAAAGAGATGTTTCAAATTTTTAAACATAACAATTCCGTCAACAATCGCTTAGACACCGATTTTCTTATCGATATATACTATTGCCTTATTTTAGCCACTATTTAAAAATATTATTTGAATTTACACATTTTTCAATTATTCCCGCTTTATTATTATTATTATTATTATTATTACACCATTTAGCCATTTCCCTTTCGGGGTAGGCGGGACTCACTCGGGGGGTGTGGGGGGGAAGGGAGTAGAGTGAGCA
>JAWWLR010000092.1:89359937-89371080 GCA_035041075.1 Acraspis erinacei | reverse complement strand
TTTCCGTGGGAATGTAGTGGTGTGTGGAAAGGGAATATTTCGTGAGTCTTCCCTCTCTCCTAAAAGTCGCGTCTATCGGGTTTGGTACTCGAATTTTCTTTATTCGAATGTTTCATGCCTGAGGCGGAAAATAGCTATTTATAATAACAGGGATCATAAGGAGAACATTTTGTGAATGTGACGAGAAATAAATATTTTTCTCATCTCGAAAGCGCGCATACGACAATATTATTCATAAACCATCGACTGCTATAAATTACTTTGCATATGATTTAGAGACATGTAAAGTCTAACTTTCAAGATGGGTGTTGCGACAGTAATATTTTTGCACGAAATGACATGGATCACTTATCTGTTTTTGACTTATCTCGAAATCAAAAATATATTATTTGGGCCCCTTTTCCATAAATAACTTCAATGGTTATTAACTGATATAGAAAACTGCCGATTGTTACAAACAAAGTCAAAAGTTAAAGTGCCTGAAGTGAACATTGTTTTTTATTAACAATTTTTACATTCACGGCGAAACCCCTTATTTCTACAATTATTCGCTTACAATATATTACTTCAAAGACAGTAATAACATAATAATAAAATTAAATAAAATTTTTACCGCACTAGAAAAAATACAATAAAATATAAAAACAAAACAAAAACAAAGTGGTGTCTTTACTTGCCAGTAACCTGCGCGCGGGCAATCATGGCCCTTTGGTAAAGAAATACTAACTAAAGACTCTGTGTTCGTCGCCCTTGAAACCTGTTGTAAACAGTCGCATTCTGGTCTCTAGAAGACTACGCTCCTTTTGACCCAGGAACAATTGCAGCTATAAACTGAGGGGAATATACTATAAAAAATCTAAATTTTATTCAAATCTAATCTGGAAATGGCATTCAGTTGATATTTGTTTTCACGACGGAGACACTGGGACTAAATTATTTTTTTTCATCAGCGACCTCGAAAACCCATATATAAGCCAGTTACATGCAGATACTTTCTCATTTAATTTTATTTTGAATTCATAATTTTTTGCATCAAATTCAAATTCAGAGACCCCAAAAACATCTTTATACCAAGTTTCAGACAAATAAGTGAATATTTTTTTATTCTGAACGCCACACTGAATCCGCCGTTTTCCATTTGTAACTTTTTATGTAAAATTCGAAACCAGCGACTCTAAAAATCTCCTATATAACAAGTTTCCTTGGCGCGATGTCTTATATTGCTGAACGTTAGCGCCATCTCGGAGAAATTTGGGTGAAGACTTTCGTCAGTTTCAAAGTGACAGGCTATTTTGGAGCAGTCTTTGGTATGAAATTTCAAGGTTATTGTTGCAAAAAACAACGCGCGATACACTTGCATGCAGATAATTGACACTCGCGTGATTGCAGTATTCCGAAGGAAGAACAATGCAATCTTGGATTGTCATTATTAATAATGATACGTGTTTTGATATTCTGCGGTCATAATCTTTTAACCCTACCGATAGAAATCTCGTGAATAATCACTGAAGATTCTCAGGCTCAGAGAAGTTTCAGAGAATGTTCTCCGCAGGAAATCAGGTAGACATTTTTAAAGATCCAGGTAGCTTGTTTAAATGGTCTGAAAGCTTTAAAATGTCCTTTTCGAAATTCAAATTTTTAAAATTTTTTCAAAAGTTAACAACCTAAAACATAATAATTCGGAATCTACTGGTTTCGATTATTTCATATATCTAACCATTTTTTTAGATGTTTAAAATTGGAAAACATTTTTGAATTCAACACCAAAATAGTATATTAGTATATAATTTATAATAATACAATATGTATAATGAGAAAATTCATCAATTAAAAAAATGTTTATTAATTTGAAGAAAAATTTAAAAAGGGATTTGGGTTGGTGACGGCCAACTACTGTAAATAACTCTGCCCACCCGATGCGTGACGAATACAATATTACCATTATATGACTGTCACCTGCAAATAGCTTGAAACGGGCAAGGCTTTTTCGCCAGAGAATATTCTGAGATTTTCTATCGATAGGGAAACGCCTACGACATATACACATGCAAACTGCATCACAAATTTGGGCATCATAATAGTTTTTGAGACGAAGCGATTTCTCCTATCGAATGTTTCTAATATAAGTAACTAATACAAGGTAAGAATTCTCACTTTTTCTATCTATAGAAGACAATAACTTAGTAAGTAGCATATTCCATAGTTGAAATATGAATATTGTACAATTTCATCAATAACTTACTTGGAAATTAAGAGAATAGAACACTTTACACAAGACGACCAGGGAGTTGTAAATTATTTTTAGAGCCTCAATATTATTAGTGTGGACTTGAGTTAGATTCATTGTTGTCTGAAAAAAACACAGAATTAATAGGGGATTCCATTTTTATTTCATTCGATAAAAATCTATGTATTAATATAGCATACATATTTAATGATATTTTAGTTCGAAACACAAATCGTAAAGTTCCCGTCAAAAACATTGTGAAATGTGTATTAGAAACCTGCCGCTTTTGTTTCTGATACATTTAGATTATTTTTAATCTTTGAGTAAATTTCTATTATACACTTTAAAACATTATATTTTCTGAGGGTCTGCCTCACAATAAAAAATTTGATAATGTAGCTATTTATTTTATGAAAATTTGAAACCTTCTTACCAAGAAGAGATCTGTCAGTGGTTTAGCAAAATGGTCCAATACAAACTTAATCTCTGTCCACAAACTTTGACTTTTGAATTCATAACGATATTTTTTGAATAGGGAATGTGCTGTATGCAACACACCGTTAATAATATGAAAATCTCCAGTATTAAATTTTTCCACCATTTGATCAATCAAATCTGGCCACTTATCTGGGAAATCATGTTTGCCAATAATCGATATTGCATCTGACAGTTGCTTTTGTATTGAATCAGGGGAGTGCAACATAAGATTTATTATTAAATTCTTAATAGCTTTTCGATCCTGTGCGTGAACACGGTCCCCAAAATCTTCTTCCTGAAAAAATATTACAGAACTGAATAATGGCCTTCTTCTGAATAGTCTAAATTTTAAGGGATGAGCACTTTTTTCATTTTTGCTCGGTATACCCAATTGTCATGATAGAAAAGGATTAATAAAATTGAAAGAAAACCACCAGTGTGCAAATAAAATATTACTCTTTCTAAAATTGTAATGACATAAAACTTAAAAATCTGAATTGTGGCTAGAAGAGCGTGTGTGTAACAATCAGGGGTCGCTGACGTCAAGCGTAACATATAGATGCGTGATGAATTGCTCTAATTATTCTTATGTTTATTCGCGATAATCGATATACGGTAAATATTTAGATTAGTGTACGGTGAAACTTGATCTGCTGTGCATCATATGACATTATATGGTGAAGTTTGTCAATTTTGCCCTAATTCCGAACGATAGGCGTATTTTCCGAGATCGTTCGATTGAGGCCAGCCTATTAACTATCCATGTGGTATATAAATCTCTGATTCAATTAATGAAATTACAGTGAGACCGATTCAACATTCCGTGAGACAGACAAGTATTTAACTTATTGGTTGCAACAGGTACTTCACAGATCTCAAATTTGGTCCCATGTATTACTTAATTGGCTGTAGTCCAGCAGTGGTGTACATGACGATTCCAGTGAAGCATACAGTCCTGAAGTTTCTTTGCCGGGCATAGGTGTGATGTGATATAGGTGATGTTGACTTCACCCAAGAATAAACCCTTTTTCCGCAGAGGGCACAACCGAATCCGTACAATTTTTTGGTGATTCACAGCTTCCACAGGTTCAAAGCCAAACAATATCGGTAACCATATCAATCAACAAGTAAAAAACAACAACAACATTGTAAAAATAAAAGAAAACACGAGAATTTGTATGTGTAATGAGGATTTAAATTTATAAATTTGAAAACAACCAGGTCCGTGAATATAAATTAGATTGTACATTTAAAGTAAATCAAGTGGGAGACTTATCCCAGCAGCAAAAACTTCACACAAAGTACGAGCGCGTAAGGCCATATATACTGTTTATGACACAATAAAGGATTTTCGAGTGGATTATGTAGCCGGCATATGCGAACCGATAATACGACACATAATTAAAATTAAAAATATGAACTTTCCATAAAAGAATCAACTTTGTCAATTAAAACAATAGTAACGGACACGACAATGTAGACAAACCTGTTTCGTAATGAATCAGAATAGACTACAAAAACCAAAGTAGAGTTGCAAGACATTAAAACTGAACAGTTGCAGTTACAATAAAAAAACTGAGTAACTTCTCTATTTCCATCACAGAGGATTTCTCGAAACGAATTCAAGAAGATCACAAAAACCTTCTTTCTCTCCTTAATGAAAGCATAAAAATGGTAGTAAAGCTAGAACATAATATGATATTTGTTTGACAGTAACGCATTACCAGAAAAGGTACTTTTTTGAATAACGGTAACAGTAACGCGTTATTTTTTTTAAGTAACGTACTAAATGGCGCATTCAATATGGCAGACTGAAAATAAAAAATCGAACCAGTATGACTGATGATTGCTGTACGAAGGTTTTCAAAGTTGCTGATTTCGAATCCAAAGTCCAAATGTTAAAATTTAGGATGGGGGATTAAATATTTCGGAACAAGATCGTAAGAGTATAAATTCAATTCTGATGTTAAATTTTAACGATTACTGGTCAAATAATTTTTTGAAGAAACGAAAAAAAAATATTACATGGCCCAGATTTGATCCGAGAACGCCAGCATTCACGCAAGTGGAGGGTTTAACCAATTACGCCACCGAGGCCAGAGCATAATTTTTTTCGTTTCTAAAATATCCACTAGTTGAAGCACGTCGGCATCTTTGTACCTGTGAATTTGTAGTGACTAATTCTAGTCTGAATAAGATCACCAAATCTGGAACAATTTAAAGTAATGATGTTATTTTGTCGACAAGGGTAATTAATTAATTCAATTATGATGTTAAATTTGACTGATTAATGGTCAAATAATTTTCTGAAGTATAACCGATTTTATTAAATATAAAATACATGAAGGGGCTTAGTGCCCCTTCTGTATTTCTGTCGGATACATGGAATTACTATGTCGTCGATTTCAAATCTAGAGTCCCAATTACAAAATTTTAAATAGCTGATTCAATATGGCAGACCGAAATTTGTAAAAATGAAACAGATTTGACTGAACAGTGCTACTAGGGGTTTTGCAGGTTGCTGATTTAAAATCCAAAGTGAATATTTGAAAATTTTAAACAGCGGATCCAATACGGAAGAAAGTGATCGGTTTAATCGATCAAAATAGCTCCGAAGATTTATTCAACATTTCTTGTAAAGGGACAAAGAAAAAATGCAATCAGAAAACTGTGGTTTGCACTCATACGTTTATTACTTTATCATGAGATTGAAGCGTGATAAAAATTGTAATGAAGGATCCTTTCGATAAATCTCAAGCTCAGTGTAGTTTCTAAACTTATAACCTTCATTTTCACATAAAAGCGATCATATTGGTCCGCCTTTGATCCACTATATAACTTTTTTATTTAGACTTCAGATTTGAAATCACCGACCTTGAAACCCTGAAAAAAACTTTTATATAAAATCTGTTTCATTTCTACAACCCCGGTCTGCCATATTGAATCAGCTGTTTTTATTTTTTGAATTTAGACTTTTGATTTGAAAACGTGGACATGTAAATTTCCCGAATAGCTATATTTTATCAAATCGGTTATATTCTTACAATGTTGTTCTCCTATATTGGATCCTCTATCTTGAATTTTTACATTCTGACTTTGGATTCAAAATCAGGAAGTCCGCCACATTGCACACGCTATTTTTATTTTTTACATTCTGACTTCGAATTCTAATTCAGACCCCAAAAACACTTAAATACAACAAATAGTCCAATTTACTTAGGTAGAAATCGTTCATGTCATGAAGATTTTGGATTCGGTACGACAAAATCTATTGAAAAATGCGTGTAGTGTATTAAATATAATATCTGAGCACACATAGTATTCAATGACACAACTTTTCTTTAAAAAATGGAAAATTTAACCTAGATTTTTAAGATAAAAAATTTTTTTTAAAGCTTTGTCATTCCTTTTAAAAGTCCTACGATTTTGACACTGTCATTTTCACTTAAGGCAACTATGCGACGTATCTCCACATACACAATGCGGCCCTAAGAGTGCTTTGCTACCATTTTTGCCTCTATTACGGCATTGGTAGCGACCCTGCCCTGCCGAACAATCTGAAGGAGATAAGAGTACATTTTCCAGAACGATAAGTACCGAATGGTCTGAAACTACGATTTTTGGATAGCAGTCACCATTGCACACCCGAAGACTGATATCGTTCTCCGAGAAACAAACTATATTCGTGATCGAATTCTCGAATCTGGCTAACTACATCACAGTCAAAGAGAAGGAAAAGGAGCTCATAGCAAGACCATAAAAGCGAGCTGCAGTGACTATACCCAAAATATTCGGTTTAAATAAGTGTCGGTGCTATCGGAGAGGCGAATCTATCACTGGTTCTAACCTCAAAGCCATACCCACATGCCTTAAACATTACGAGGCGTGTTTTAATATAATCAGCAATATTTGAATATAATAATGCCTGTGATAATTTCTATAATAATTTCCTACAGTTGTTTACAGAGAAAATTTGTATAAATATTCAATACAGAAAAATAATAACCAGTCAATGATAATTTTTCTATAATATTTTTTCTCAGGTGAAAAAAATGATACCTTGGGCAGAAGCGCAAAGCGGGGACTCGCCTGTATTTCCAAGTTTCACTCAAATGGCTGTCAATTTGGCCACATCGAAACTACGTCTAAATGCATGCATTGTTGGCCGCAAAATTTTAACCACATAATTTAAAGAAAATGATGCCGAACCTTTCAGTTCACTTTTTCCCGAAAAAGTTCTTGTTGTTATTGTTTTTTGTATTTGAAAGTGGAGATTATTTTTTCTCGCTTTAAACTGGCACGCTGTGTACAGTACACGGGGGTATACCATGGCGAGGGGCAAGAGCGGCAAGCGGGGGGCACGAATTCTTCCCAAGTTACTCAGCAGGGGTCAGTATTTTTGGAATCGAAATATCTAAAACAGGTTTCTATGATCCATTAAATAAGTAGGGTAAGAGCGGGGGTGGGGGGGGGGGGGGGCAGCGCCGCCCAGTTAACAGTCAACAATTTTTTAAAGGTAATACGATGTGGAATTGATCCACTCTTTCTCAATGCGAGTTCTACATGATTGTATATCATATTTCTATAAAGATTAATCACATAAACAAGACAATGATTTGGTCATTTAATTATTTCTAACATGCTGTATTTCGTCGGCTTTGCCCCCCACCGGAGGGAAAAACCGACCGTAGCTTTTTATGAAAATCGAAACATCTAAAAATAGGTAGGTTTTGGATCCACTCTGTCGGCTTGCGGGTTCGATTCCCGCTTAGCACTCTGGAAGCGCCTCGGTGGCCCATGCGGTGAACACTAGACTAGCAAGGGAGTTGTTCATCTCCGGCGAGTCGTGGGACCGGGACCTCTAGAGAAAAAGGTTCTCTAAGTACTTAAGGCTGTTGCTTTTGGTGGTGCGGAACCCAGCTTAAACTGTAGGTCCCCCTCCCACCTCCAAGGAAGTGTGTGGGAGGTGTGTAAAGGAATAGGGAAGAGGATACAAGAAAAATGTAAACCCTTAGGGGAAACATTAGAAGCTTCCATTCCAGTAGTAAATATTGTAAAAATATGGAGAATGTATTAGTAAATGCACTTTTATATTTTTATTTATATTGTTTATATTTTTTATATTAAAGAACATTAGGGAAAAAATATATTATGTGTAATTCAAAACATACGATTTTAAAAACATTTGCTGGAAAAAGAACTGTTCAAGCAAATTATGTTTGTTTAAACATTTAACAAATGGTTAATACTTTTGTATGTACTGTACAGTCACAAAAATAATTGGGTGTGTTCTATTTTATTTCATTTTTCTTTAAGTTATCGAAAAAATTACCAACTATTACATTTCAATAAGAAAATATGATTATTTTTTACATTTTTTGGGAATAAATAATTGTTTAAATACTTTACATTTATTGACAAAAATTAAAAACTGTTTAAAAACTCATTGGAAATGTTTAAATTGTCCAGTGGTAATTATTTGTATAAAATTGACGACACAAATTGCTAAAAATTAACAATAATACGTAAAAATTTTTATTTTTGGAGCTTATGACAAAGCCATCGAACACGTCCTCGGGTTGCGGATAGAGGGTCCCTGTACCAAGGGTTTCCCCTGAATATGGTTACAAAAAATTAATAGGCAGTTGCGGAAAATTGTCCAGGGGTGGTCCCTAAGGAATTAACCCCCAAGCCGAGGTGTAAAAACCGTGTCGAAAGCCTAATTGGCACCTGGGTGAGGTGTCTAGAACGGTGACTCTGAGATACTGGGCGACCTCTCAAAGTACGCAGCCTTATCCTTGCATGTGGGGTCTACAAGGATGGACAGAACCCTTTCCCTAGCTTCTCGTGGGACCAACAATGATAACACCAAATATAGTTCTGGTAAGTGCTGTTCAAAGCAATAGAACGCGCAGGGCTCCCTACAATGGTTCGACCAACAATGCCGACCACTCTGGTGCTGGGAGAGTTAATGAAGATGGAGTCAATGCGATGAATCGGCGGAATCTTGGGGCTTTTAGGTGAACCGAGCGAAAAAATCACCACTTGCGAGAATGCTAAGATGCGAGTGTAACCGCTGTACATGTCATGATTGCATGCTCTGTGGTGCGAGAAACACACAGAGCTATCGCACTTTTCGCATTAACGTCTGCGAAACTATGCCAAGTACTCCAAAAAAGAGGCTATAAAAGCGGAGCGCCTACTCTACCACAGCCAGAACAAGCCGGAAACAGAGAAAGAGAGGTGATAGTAAGACCAAATGCGGACAGGCATCCGATCGAGGACGAGCGATGCTTTATGACCCGGAGAAACATCAACATTCAGGTTTGTCCCAAGCCTAAAGATCTGGCTGAAATGGATGAAGAGTTTCGTGGACAATTTTCCGAAGAATCCGACCTCTGGACTATCAATTGGTGTTTTTATAATGCAGCGAGAGCTTTGGTCGATGTGAACCGTAAAACAAAACCAACGGTTGATCACAAAAACCAAAAGACTAATGTATCAACTCGCCATTAAAATAGGCTGGACAAGAGAGTACGCGTCCCGCATTCAGTGTGTGATTGACCACATAACATTTGGCAGAAGTTATACCGCCAAGTTTCGAAAGTACGCGCGCGAACTCCGGATCCGTTATCACACACTTTAAAGTCAAAGCTGCTGACCATCAGGCAGCATATTGTTGAGAGAATACGGATACTATCTGATGCTGAGAGAAGTCTAGAGAGGGGAGAGAGGTGGGTAAGAGAAAACCAACAGTTTCTCTCTGACCCATCTCGACTCTTCCAAGATCTCCAGTTACTATTGATTACCC
Organism: Acraspis erinacei; assembly: GCA_035041075.1. NCBI lineage: Eukaryota > Metazoa > Arthropoda > Insecta > Hymenoptera > Cynipidae > Acraspis > Acraspis erinacei. The sequence continues at coordinate 89,361,565 of JAWWLR010000092.1, read as the reverse complement.
GCCCAAACCATTGGAGGTCGAAGTATTTTGGAGAAAAGTTTACGAAGTGTAACATAGACTGGACGAAGACTCAGAGATCATAAATAGCTTCAAAGAGCTGTGTGATGCCCTCGTAACAACACAATAGGAAGAATGCCCATCCTTCACTGCCGAGGAGGTGAACAAAATATTGCGAGGTATGGAAAACTATTCCGCTCCGGGAACAGATAGTATCAAGATGGCATCTGGCCCGCATTTTCAGCTCATATTTGAAGTCGGAAGAGCCAATTCCAGAGTAGTTGGTGGAAGGGCGATAGATGTGTCTGCAAAGATGCAGAATCCTACTAGCGTGACCTATCGATGGCCTGGGTTGATTACCGGAAAGCTATCGATTCGACCTCCCATAGACTTATCATTTGTCTTTTGGAAAACTTAAAGGTTCAGCCGCAAATCGTGAGTTGCATAGAGAGATTGATGCCACTTTTGAAAACCAGATTTGCTATCTTATCTTGAAAAAATTGTGTGACAACTAACAAGGTCACCTTCCAGACTGGTGTCTTTCAGGGCGCCCACATAGCACACTTCCCGAAACAACCTGGTCTTTTCATAGGACTTGGTCCAAATGGCCGGGAGAAAAAACCAGTTCTGCTCTAGGTTTAGACCTATGCTTAAACCTAGGTTAAAACGTAATTTTTAAAAGAATTAATATTTTTATTTAAAATAGCTCTAACTAATATAAGGTAGCCAAACATGGATTTTATATTAAATTTTTTATTAAGTCTTATAGGTTTCGCTGATCGTTTTAAACATTTCTTTTTTAATTTGAGATTTTATAATGATAGTGATGAACGTTCAAATTCCCTCTATAATACCTAGAGAGCAAAATTTATTTATTTTCTCAAGTCCGAAAATTTAAATTAACATATCGGACATCAAAAAAGGTGTAGCGATTGGCAAGCAACGGCCGCCTCGGAAATTAATTCGCCGTTGCAAGTTGAAGCATTCTTATAACCCTGGCGATTAAGAACTAATACTCGCAATGGGAAGGCGCGAGTGAAATGGCATAAGTAGCGGGAAAATTAAACTAGTCCCCGGATAAGTCTTTAAAGACTAATCTGATTAGGTTGCAATTATACACACATTCAGCGGCGTAGCCAGGGGCCTTAGGGAGCTCACGCACCCATTGAGGCTAAGCATTTCTATTATTCAATTCCCTTTTTCCCCACTCTTTGCATATACATAAACCCGAAGCCCCTTCCGAAAAAAAATTCTGGCTACGCTGCTGCACACAGTTTAAAGAATAAAAAGAAAGATCGAGTTCGCTAAGCACCATTTTTTGACCAATGATTTTGGTTTTAACCATACAAAAAGTAAGAAAAATACCATTTTGCTGTAAAAATATGCAAGATACGAAAGAGGATCAATTTACGAAAATTATGCACTAAAACAGACATATCAATTTCCTACAAATCACTTTTTGGTGGGATGTGAATTTTTTGCTTTATAAGTAAATGTAAACATAAGAAATTAAAAAATTCAATTTTTGAATAAACGACTTAAGACAAAAAAATAGCTACAAGTTTGGTATGAATCATCTTATAATAGGATGCGTATTTATAAACAATTTAACAAATTTATTCTCCCAAAAA
>JAWWLR010000092.1:89264925-89276127 GCA_035041075.1 Acraspis erinacei | reverse complement strand
GTCAGGCTACGCGGCAGTGTTGCTAACATGTCGAAAAAGTATTCCCTACAGCTGTGAGAGTACCAGTACACTTACTTCCTGGACGTGCCTCGTACGTCAAAACTCAACATCTGAATTTCCGACGGCAATCCTAAGATGAACGAATTTTCACACTTCTCAATCCTTCGGCGCATTCGCTTCTCGTTCCCACCGAATTTGTATACCGCCGGGGAGAATCACTCTTAAAATAAAAATCACCTCAACTTACGTTTAAACCTCTGAAGAACGATTTGCCGGTCGCTCTGGAGATGCAGGAAACAAAGCACGCCGCTCAGGCAAGTTTGAAGACGTTGCAAACGGCTCCCTCCAGATCACCTTCTTGGCCTCTGTACTCCTTGTAGTTGCTGCCTCTGAATCGAGCTGATCCGGCTTCCTGTTTTCTGTGTTCAATAACTTTTACACAGACACTAGATTCACTCTGAACACTCTGGATTTCTTTATTCAATTCAATAAACTTTATAATCATTCGAAAGACTCGACACGGCATAACATGCAAAACGCAGTTCGCTCTCGTCAACTATCGGAGAAAGATCACAGAGCAGCGCTCACCGTTGCTCGCGTTAGAGGGAACCACAGTTCCGTCGCTCTCAGCGCCACTTCGTCGTTGCGTGCGATCGACAAAGCTACTCTTACACTCCATCCCTTTGTCGATTGTAATTCTACTCAAACAAATGTTATATGCATGTAAATTAATGTTAAAACTAAGGAACAAAATTCCATTAGCACACAACAGCGTTTAACTACTAAGTACTCAATTAAATCTATAATTTAGTTAAATAAGATATCTATTTTGAGTTTTCTTGCTTTGATTAATTCGATCTTCTTCTCATTGCATAGTCAGCTCATTTGTATTCTGTGAACATAAAATCATATAACTATTAGTTTCATGTAGAAATTTACGTTAACCTCTGAATGATTTCAACCCATGACTTTCAGTCTCATATTACTTATTAGATGTCTTATATACGTAAACTCTTTCTAGGCTAAGGGTTTTGTCATAATATCGGCTAGATTCTCTTTGGTGGGTCTCCACAGGACTTAAACCTTTTTCTCATCAACACACAGTTTTATAAAGTCACCATGAGATTCTGCCATGGATTTCTAGTTCCCGTTTCTTCTCTGAATGTTAATTCCCTTTGAATATTTTCTAAACTCTGGTCAAACGTTTTAAGTTTATGACTCCCGTCCATTTCAGTGCAGTCTCTCGCAGACCTATTATCGCACCATATGGTTACAGGAAACAGGGTTCGCCCTAGTATATACCTGATTGATTTGTCCAGCAATATCAACTCTTGGCACGCATCGCTCATGGCCAAATACTCTGCCTGACAAGTAGACGGTGTTATACAGGATTGCTTGTGGCTTCTCCAGACGATGGTGTCACCAAATAGTCTTATGATGTATCCTCCCGTGGATGTTGAGTTTTCGCAATCTCTGAAACTCGAGTCAGTCAATGCTTCTAGCTGCTCTGAATTAGATGTGAATTTTATACCCAGATCAGTTGATTTTCTTAGATATCTAAATATCCTTTTCACGTCATTCCAATCGTCCTCAGTGGGTTCTAACTGTTTTCTTGCTAGTTAATTGACTGCATACGCTATATCTGGACGTGTAGCATTTGCTAGGTACATCAGGCTTCCAATAGCTTCTCTATATGGTACTCTTTTGATTTCATCAATTGACTCTGACTGTTCTGTATGAAGTTTGACCTTATTGTTTCTATTTTTCACTTGTCGAGTTACCATCGGGGTACTCTGAGGCTTGTACTCTTTCATGTTAAATTTTCCCAGAATTTTCTCTGTATAAGCAGCCCGGTGTATTACAATGTTTCTTTCTTTTCTGTTCCTCTGAATTGTCATTCCGAGAAAGTTTCTTGGTTCTCCTAGATCTTTCATTTGAAAGATACTACTAAAATGGCTTTTAATTTGCTTGAGTTTCTCCGCATCTTTACTAGCAATTAACATGTCATCTACATATAGTATGACCATTGCGAGTTTACCTTTTTGTCTCCAAGTGAATAGACATGGATCGTGCAGATCATTCTCAAGACCTAGTTTACATGCTTCTTCTGAAAATTTCTGATTAAATTTCTTTGCACTAACTTGTAACCCATACAAAGATTTTTTTAATTTGCAAACTTTAGTTAGTCTCATACCCTCTGAATTAGTCACTCCATCTGCTATTTCCATGAACGCTTCTTCTTCTAGTTCACCATTGAAGAATGCTGTCTTTACATCCATTTGACACATTTCTAAGTCCTCTTTATTACTTATGGAAATGGTTGCTCTTATAAGCGACAGTCTTGAAACTGGTGCATATGTCTCTTTAAGGTCATAAATATTTTTGTCTTTAAAACCTCTTGTTACTAGTCGGGCTTTATATTTAATTGTGCCATCACTCTCTACTTTCTTTTTAAATACCCACTTTGTATCAACTATATTGGGCCTTTTACCGCTTAGTTGTACCTTGGGTCTGTCTACTAATTCCCATACTTCATTCTCTTTCATGGATTCTAACTCTTCCTTTATAGCTTGTATCAACAGATCTTTATCCTCTGAATTCACCGCCTCTTTATACGAAATGGGATCTTCTTGAATTGATGCTAGGAGTATATGTCCAAGCTCATCTTCATTTACTTCTTCAATCTCTGAAGTTTTTGTGTAGCAAGCAAAACTGATGTCATTAATTTTCTTAGATTTACTCCTTGTACTAGGACCATTATTTTGGTCTATTATATCAGCCGATTTCTTTCTATTTAGCTCTAAATCTTGTTTATGCGCATTCGCAAGTGTCTTCTTTGGTCTCCCTCTTTTCCTTCGTTCAGTTTCTTTCAAATCTGAATTCTCTGAGATAAGTTTTTGATTGTTTTCAGTCGCATCTTGCACTTTTTTGTTGACTGATTCTCTGAAAATTCAATCTGCATATCGGATGTATTTTCATACTCTTGTCTCATTACCTCTGTACTTTCAGTTTGACTCTTTTTATAAGTATCTTTATACACTAGTTCCTCAAGAAATCTCACATGTCTCGACTCTAAGAACTTTCTTGAGCTAGGATGCCATAAAATATATCCAGTATCTCTATGTCCCACTATGACTGCTTTTACAGATACACTACTGAATTTAGTTTCTGTTTTGGGTAACTTGATGTAAGCAATGCACCCAATTCTCCTAACCTGTTCTAGATGACACCTTGCTTTTGGTGAGAACTTTAATATTGGAACCTCATAGTTAATTGATTTGTCAGGAGTGATATTATAAGAATGAACAGCTTCCTCTGCTGCTCATTCCCACATGCTTGGTGGTAAACCAGAATCACATATGAGTGCTCTGATTGTTCTCTGAATTGTTTTATTAAATCTCGGCTACTCCGTTAAGTTCTGGAGTATAAGGTGGACCACAGTCAGGTTCAATATTTTCCTTCATAATCTCGGTAAATCTACCGCCGGTGTACTCAGTACCTTTATCTGACCTAACATAGCATACTTTTGCATTTGTACCTAAAAGGTTTCAAACAGTTATCAGATAATTCTCAAACGCTTGGCCTGCCTCATCTTTCCACTTTAGACAGTATATTCTGGCATACCTAGAGTAATCGTCTACAAATGTCATAAGGTACTTCTTTCTCCCTGGCCATGATGTAGGTTTAATTGGACCCATTAAATCTGAATGTATGATCTGTAATGACCTCTCTGCTCTGCTTCTATTTTGTTTGAATGGAACATTTTCCATTTTTGACAGTATACAAACTTCAAAATCTCTTATTGACTCTCTTATTAATCTTGTTTTACGTCTGAATTAGCTATATCGGGTGGCTTTTCTACGAGTATCCCTTCCAACTTCTCAATAGTACTTACGTCATACACTTTGATTGTTCTGTGGGACATCAGGCTAGCGCCGTGTTCTTTAGTTATTTCCTCTGAATTTACATTTTCAGCATTCGATTCAATGAGTTCTTCAGACTTTTCCCTCCCAATCACAGACTCGTTTTCTTTTGATGCCTCTGTATTATACTCTGAATTGCCTCCCTCCGAGATTGAAGATTGTGTAACCGTAGGGTCTGTCTGTGATTGCTTTGAAAACTCATTGTCTATCGCTAGACATGCTATGCAGCTATAGTTATCGGACTCATTTATTATAGTATCATTTTTGTTCGATACCTTTTTAACTTCAAACCTGACTATCCAATTGGTTTTTTCATAAATACCTTCAAATATGGTTTTTTCATTTTTTTATTATAAACAAGGAATACCTTATCGTCTAGATTTATACTAAACTCTGCGTCTACTAATCTTCGCAATGATAATAAATTCTCTGAAATTTCTTTTGCTGCTATTACGTTCGTTAATTTTATGGGATTCTCATTTGAAATACTGTTTTTAAGCAAAAGATTACCTCTGCCATCTCTGACTATATCAGCAAAATCATTTTTATTAGCACTTTTAATAACTCCCTTTTCAGATATTTTAAAATCACTCAGAATAAAAGTTTTATTTACAATATGTTCGGTCGCTCCCGAACTTGCTATAAATTCTATGTGCACTTCATTTTTGGTATCAGTATTACTATATTCAGTCTTACCTTGATTTTGCTCTTTTTCATCATACTCATCCCAGTATTCACCATCATCTCCATACTCAGCTCGTCTGGCGGTTGCTCGGCCTCTGAAACCTCGATGATTGCTTCTGCTTCTGGAATGTCCTCTGCCTTGACCTCTGAAGTTGATTCGGCCTCTGCTAGTCAAAACCCGCGCGCGACGCATGCGCCGGAGAGCTTCGCTCGACCGTTCCCTGCACACGACCGCCCCCGATTCCTGGAACCCCCGTCCTCTCTGGCTCGCGACAAAACAAACACGTTTTTGCCTCGTGAATCGGCGTTGATGCGATTTTATGATTTTATGCACTCTTTTTCTCCCTCCATACGGCTTCCCTTTTATTTTATTTACCCTCTCGAATTACGTCAAAATTCCACTTCTGAATTTCCGACGGCAATCCTGAGATGAACGAATTTACACACTTCTCAATTCTTCGGCGCATTCGCTTCTCGTTTCCACCGAATTTGTATACCGCCGGGGGAGAATCACTATTAACATAAAAATCACCTCAACTTACGTTTAAACCTCTGAAGAAAGATTTGCCGGTCGCTCTGGAGATGCAGAAAACAAAGCACGCCACTCAGGCAAGTTGACGTTGCCCACGGCTCCCTCCAGATCACCTTCCAGGCATCTGTACTCCTTGTAGTTGCTGCCTCTGAGTCGGGCTGATCCGGCTTCCTGTTTTCTGTGGATGAAACCACGGACCTCTGCTACCATGTAGGACTTGTGCCTCTTTCCACTGCGCAAACACTGTTTTATATCTTTATATATATATATATGTGAGTGTGTGTGTGTGTGTGTGTGTGTGTGTCAGAGGGGTGATTCAACTACTTTGACAAAGACACTCGATTCACTCTGAACACTCTGGATGTCTTTATTCAATCCAATAAACTTTATAATCCTTTGAAAGACTCGACACAGAACTACACCGCAAACGCAGCCCGCTCTCGTCAACCATCGGAGATAGATGACGTAGCTGCTCGCGCTAGAGGGGGACAACAGTCCCGTCGCTCTCAGCGCCACGTTATCGTTGCGTGTGATCGACAAAGCTACTCTTACAGTAACTTTTAAATCAAATTTATCGTGAGCATTATTCCATTTGTTTTTCTTATTAGTGCTATTATAAATTTCATGAACGCATTCTGTAATAATGTCATTAATAAAAGGAAGAGGATAGTTGTTATATAATAATGTTGTTTTTAGTTGATTTAAATTATCTTTTCTAAATTGAATGTCACTTAATTTGACACATCTATCTACTAAACCTTTTATTAAACCGACCTTATGACCAAATAAATTGTGTGAATTAAAATTAACATATCGTCCAGACCAAGGCGGTTTCTTAAACCAATTTGTTAGTCAATCACCATTTGGAGCTTTAATTATTTGTAAATCAAGGTAGTTTATATTATTATGTATTTCAACTTCGTGCAAGAATTTATGCAATCCTCTATACTATTAAACACATTTGCAAAAAGATCAATTTTATCAGAAGCAACAATTTTTATGATATCATCAACATATTTTTTATATAGGATAGGTCTAAAGTCTATTAATAATTCAAGTTCTCTTATTTCAACGTCTTGCAAAACTAAATCTGAAATTACTAGAGATAAGGGTGAGCCCATAGGGCAACCTGATATTTGTTTATAGAATTTGTTATTAAAGGAAAAAACCGTACCATTGAAAGCCGTTCTTGTGGCTATTAATAATTCATTCTTAGTTATTTTGGTTAAATTACGATCTAAATTGAGTTTTTCCTCGATGCAATCTAGAGCGAGATCAAGTGGGATGCTATGAAACATTGACACAATATCTAAGGAAACTATTCAGTGCGTTTTTGGTACGTTAATGTTTTTAAGAATATCTTTAAGTTCCCAACTATGTGTTTTGTGAAACTGGTTTCAAGATATTAGAAATGTATTTCGATAAATTATAAGTAGGAGAACCAATAGTAGAAACGATCAATCTCCAATTTAAATTTGGTTTATGGACCTTTGGGAGAGCATAAGCTTTTGTCACAACACTATTATGAGTTTTTAAACGGTATGCAACTTTATCATTAATAAGTCTTTTCTTTTCCCATCTAATGATTATGTCATTACATTTATATTCCATTGTTGGAACCATACTAGTTTTTATATTTTTATATAGAATATCATTCTTAAGAATATTTTCAATTGTTTTATTATAGTCATTCCTATTAGCTGCGACGGTTTGATTGCCCTTGTCAGCCTTAACGAAAATTAGATCTTTATGTTCATTTTGAAAATTTTCAACTAACATGACTGATTTTTCTAAATCTTTGAATTTATTTATCTTATTGTGGTTTGAAACTACTTGAGTGACAGTGTTTCTAATGTTAAATTTTAAATCCACTTCTTTAATATTTTTTATAGAATTCTCAATATTTGCAATCACACTATTAACGGGAATTTTATTCACATTAAAAGGAACACTGAAATTGTTTGCCAAAGCTAAAGTTTCGGCAAGCTCCTCATGGATGTCAATATTTGATAAATTTTTGAAACATCTATTTAATCTAAAATCTTCAATGTCTCTATTGAAAATTAAAGACCTACTCTTCAGTAAATCAAACTTTTGGATACAATCATCTCGTTTTTAAAATTTTAAATTTGGCAGACTTTGCTCTTGTGATTCAAAAACCGTATTAAAAGAACCATCAGATATAACTCCTAATAATTGATATTTTAAGTAATTTGAATATTTAATTAATTTTTTAACATTTTTTACTAATTTTTCAATTTCTAATCACAGACATTTTGTTTGAAAGTTGAAAGTTCCGAATGAAATCAAAAATCCTCTTTAATTTTTATAAAGTTTTTTCTACTTATTTTTATATTTAAATTCTGCTTGGAGTCATACTTTTATACTTTTTAACTCATAACAACTTATTTTAAATTTACACGTATCGACTCCAAAAATGGATTGTTTTGGTTTTCTCTCAAAAACTAATCTAACGAAGGTAGTTTTTATTTTTTACTCATACATAGTTGAATTATTAATATTTAATCCATTATTAAATTATACATTAGGTTATTTTATTGATTTAGATACTTTGAAAAAGGCATGCAGTGATGCCGAAACGTCGTCGTGTACAGTTTTTTCTAAAAATAAGTACGAGTTATAATGACAGCTCTGATTTGTTTTTAATTTGTTGTAACCGTAAGGCATAAAAAAACAAATTCTAAAACTTTCTTATAACTATAAATTTATGAAATAATTAGAATGTTACAATCTCGCCTACTACGCTTGGGGTTTCAATTCTATTTTCAAGCATTTCACAACAATTCGAAGCTTCATTTTCAAAACTGTCTACATCCATTTCTTCTACTGAAATATTATGATCTTTCATACTATTTTGTACCATAATCCCTTTGTGAAAATTGAATTTCGAGATAAAGTTAATCAAGAGTTCAGAATGGTTTTAAATATAGATAATACTTGATCGTTGCCTATAGTAAAAAAAATTCAGCATCGTGCACACCATTTGCTGTATAAGAAAAATAAATCACATGTATCTTTCACATAACGAGAAAAGAATATTATGTGTTTTGAGACAAATACATAATCAATCAAAATGACATTTGTTAAGTTATTGTATTAATTGCAAGCATAGGCATTCAATTTTTTAGGTTATGTACGTGTAAACAAGTGGAACAAAATGTAAATAATGAATACTATACTTATATGTGAAGGTATCACGCAGTTGGATAAAATCATATTTTTCCAAGAAGTCATCTATCCCTAGTACATCCGTATCACAATATTATTAATAATCGACAACACAAACTTTACAGACGCGCACGCGGATGCTGACCACGCTGACTTCGGAATATCCAAAACTGGGGTTAGCTGTTTAGCCAAATTAGGGAGAACTGCTTTACCGGCACGTTGGTGTTGCTTCACACTCTATTTGGGTGACATGCTCGCCCAAACTAGAAAGGAAGCTATTCTAAGTTTTGGTACGGTTGCGATTCGCGCATTTGGTGCTGCAGCTGTGCCTGCTAGGTGCACGGGTGACATAATCTTTTCTCAGTGTAGGAAATTTCGTCCGGAAAAACAGAAAAATTTGGGAGAATCGATTACAGAAGATCATAAGTTGAATTTTTACAAGAATAAATTGAGACCACCTGATGTATACACATTACATACATATGTATACATATGCATATTATTTGCTGTATCTGCGTATTTTTTCTAGAAACTAAAATACTGTCCATAAGTAAATTTGGTTAAACTAACAAATGGATAGCACTATATGTATGCCAACTTTATAGACAAAGAAACGCATTTGAACTTCGCAAAAAATGTAGCATTTTAAATCAAAGTTGTAGAGTACTTAATAATAATTTTAAAAAACGTGCTCGCTGCGCGGGCGCATTCTCGTCACTTCGCGCTCGATGATGCATTCACCTATAGCGCTACGCGCTCGGTCTTTATATTTATCCCACATCTGCGCGCAAGCCTTTAAAAATTAAAGTTCGAAGCATCAAAAACTGTCATTTGGTTTTTTAAATTCTCTTTGTTTAAAGCTTCTTCGGCTTTAACGAACACATTCTCATTACGTATCTCATGCTTCGCACTTTATTTTCTCGAAAATGCGCACTTTAACACATTAGGTTAAACTCTTTGTATCAAATGTATATTATATTTATTTATGAACCACGTTCTGGGGCTGCTTATTCAGATATTGCAAAATAAAGTAAAAATCTTATTTTTAATGATTACTTTAATATTTGTTTCTTATTTTGCACTAAATTTTATTCTTAAGCACCCTAAAAATGTATATCATTACAATAAATTTATATTATTACCATTCATAATATGCATTAGTATTGGAACAAAAGTATTTTCTTTTTCTTATTTTTTTCATTAAAAAAATGCGCACTCTACCAAGTGAAAATTATTATTCAACATTTTATTGCAACTTGTGTCGTTTTTCCATAAATTTAATTTGTTTATATTCAATGTAGATATAATTTAGGCGACAAATTTTGGTAAAGAACTTTTGCATTTTAATTTTTTTCGTGTCTTGTGTCGTTTTCCCAAAACATAATTTTTACGATTGAAAGAAAATCTACTCGTCCCATCAATGATTAGTAACAAATTCATATATCTTTTTTGGGTGAACAACTTTTGTCTGTTAGTTTTAGTTCGTACCTTGTGTCATTTTTCAACAAAGTTAATTTTTTTATTTTAAATGTTATCTTTTACGATTAAAACGAAAACTACGCGTCCTATCAAAAAGTGATTAATTGCAAATTTGTAGATCTTTTCAAGAGTGCGCAATTTTAGTTAATTTATTTTTTTTCACATGTATTTTTAATTATGTTTTGTCCGATCAAAATTTGATTTTTCAAGATGTCGAAACAATTCAGAAAGTTTTTACGACAATCTTGTAGGGCAATATTTTGAAAATGCGCTCAATTGTCGAGTTTTCATTCAAAATAGCTGGTTTACGAACTCGTTCTTTCTTTTTTGGCCTTAAAAAAGTGTGCCGAACAGAATCCAATCCGACCAATCTTTCTAAAGTCATTGTGCCTGCGCGATACAGACAGACAATTTCGTAAAAATCGTTCTTTCTAACAAAGTGAAATTTTACATAAAACCAATACCTTCTCATTAGGATTTTTTTTGCGAAAAGTGTGATGTTAAAAAAATTTTTTTTTTAACAAAATGGCCCCTGCGTGAGCGAATCGTCATTGTGCTCTGCACTTCGCGCCAAGTTTCAGCGCGCCTAGGGCATGCGGGTACCCTCTCGCGTTTCGCGCTCGTTTTCCTACATTTAATGGATAAACTTCCACTAAACCTGTGATTTAAACTTCTAATGAATTACAATCACAAATTGAACTGAAAATTCATTCCCAGTTGTTTTTAGAAAAAGGTTCTCAAAGAACCTACGGCTTTGACGATTACACTCTCATTGAGATACCAAAGCTTCACGTTCGATAATTAGGTTATAGTCAATTCTCTTTGGATCATAAAACGGTGCTGTAGATAAAATTCAAAGGGATATAAGAAATATATGCATATTTTTCAATATAATATTAATAAAAAAACACCATTTTTTAAATTTAGTAAATAGAGATATTAAGCCCTTAAAAATCATTAAAAATTTTCATCAAGATAATTTGTAAATCTTGTTAAAATCTACTAAAAATAAGGCTTTATTTGGTTAATTCTAAAATTTCATACTTTTGAAAAGTATATAAATTTTCCAATTTTCATCGAAATTAAGATTTTCGTATGGGTAATTTGCAATTATTGTATCTATATGTAAGAAACTTTGACGAAAATTTATAAAATTAATAAAAGTTTTTTTACAAATTGTTAAAACGCTCTAAATTTTTTTTATTTTGATTGAAAATATCTCGTTAATGAATTTAACCTTAATTTTTCTGGAGTGCCTTCTGGAAGTACGAACTGAATCATTTTTGGTGTTACAAGAAATTGAAAATATCATAAACATGAAATTCCATAATAGAAACAATGTAAGGAAAGTATTCTTGTATAATTCTGCAGAATATTTTTTAATTCGTAAAATTT
>JAWWLR010000092.1:89217397-89228952 GCA_035041075.1 Acraspis erinacei | reverse complement strand
ATATACATAAAGTCGTTTGGACACCGATCTAGTAAAATATACGGGATATTTTATTTTCTTGATAATTTTTTTATTATAAACCATAAAAAACCATGTTTTTTGCATTTCTCTCGAAAATAATTGGGTAACCCCGCAGTCTGACTTCGGATTCGGAATCAGCAACGAAAAATACATAAGAATAAACATGTCTGGTAAAATGTACAGGATATTTTATTTTTTTAAGAATTTTTTTATTATAAGCCATAAAAAACCATGTTTTTTGCCTTTTTCTCGAAAAGTAATTGGGAAACTCGCCAATCTGACCGGATTCGGATTCAGCGACAAAAAATACATAAGAATACACCTGTCTGGTGATCTGCTCAGGATAATTTTTTCTTTTTGTGGGCCTGTGTAATCATTCATCATAAGCTCAAATAGACCTAGAATAATTAATTGTAATTTTCATTTACTAACACATATGTATAGTGAACTAACTACTAATTAAATTAAATTACTTCTTTTGTATAAATTAGCACTTTAAGGTAATGATTATCTGCTATAGGTTCATTCTCTATTGTAGGCTGGTCTTCGCCATAGAGGACACCAAATCAAAATAACGTAGTCTGATACAAAAAATATTGTCGGAAATATTTCTAATCTTTATGTTAATCTGCTACAGATGTTAATAAATGTTTCACATTAATTTTATATATTCAACGTTTTATAAAATTTTGATAAAATGTTCACATACATTTAAATAATACATTTAAATAAACATTTAAATAATAAATTTAAATAAAATTTTCTCCATGTCTAGTAACTGCGGCATATTAAATATTCTTTTAAACCCAAAAAAATAAAAGTATAATTATTACCAAGAGTATTAGAATTAAACAATATCAGTTGAAATTGTATTACCTTTTATCACTAAATTAGGCATATTTTAGTTTGAGTACGTAAAATATGCTGGTCGTTATAATATGAAAATCATAACCAGATAGATGTGAATGCATGACCTTTATTAATGACTTAGTAAACACTTGCTGAAATTTGATAGTTAAAACACTATTTGCAAACACCTTTTTGCTTCTCGCACCTAATTTGTCTACAATCTTAACTAAAATGTGAAACATAAATCAATGTGAACCTTTTTGGTTCATTGCAAAATCATAACCATATGTTCTTCTTTTGATTTTTGGGAAGTTTCTGATCAAACTCGAATACACAAAAAATTTTGTTTTCAATTGTCAATTTCAAAGGATGTTTCAGGTAATAATTTATTTTTAAAATTTTACTCTGCGTTATATTTTAAGACGTTCGGATGATTTATTTATTAACTTTTTATTGATTCTTTTGCATGTTATTCATGTTTTTTCAAGTTTTCTAACTTTAATTGTTTTTAATTATGACTATACATTATGTAATTTTGTATTTTAACTTTTTAATTAATTTACAACAATAATTCATCAATTAAATTTCACATCTGTTTTTCATTTCTTTGACCTTTGCCACTGAAAACTTATTTATATATAACCAGATAGAATTTGAATTGGAATTCATTGTACTCGCAGACATTAAATGTTGAAAAAAAGAAAAATGGATTGGGATCAGTTTTCCACGTAACTGAGGAGTGCACTCTCAGAGGTGCCCAGGTCAATCACAGACGTGGATACCCTGGATATGGCAGCCCAGACTTCCAAGGAAACCATCAAATCTACTTATGAAAGTAATTTTCGACCTGCAAGAGTCCGACAGGGAAGGCACACAAGTGGAATGGGAAACTCGAAGAGCTTCGCAGGGAAACCAGAGAGAGGTTCAGGCGCGCCAGTAGTGGAAAAACGGAGGAACTATGGATCTCATTTACAACGATGAGGGATGAATACAGGGATGCAATACGTAAGGCAAAGCAAGAAAACTAGAGCAACTTTTACAAAGACATCAAGAAAGAAGCAGAGGCGACTAGACTAGACAAGCTGCTTGCTTGAAATCCGGATGCTATTCTCGGCACTCTGAAATTGCCCGATAAGGGATAATCAGAGTCGGACGAGAATACCTTGGCTCAACTGATCAAAGCAGATTTTCCGGGCTTTAAAAGGTTCGGAGAAAAGGGGCCGACACTTTCGAGTCAAGCAAATCCGCCTGTTGCGGTTGTTCGATTGTTACCCATCCAGGGTCAGGTGGGCCCTGAAGTCCTTCAGTACTTACAAGTCTCCTGGTCTCCGGAATGCATATACCCAGTCTGTCACTGCCCCGCGATTGCGGGGAAACGTCTAACACTCACAGGTAGTCGCTGCATCAATGAGTCAGAAATATCAGTCAACAGCGTGGCTACCATCGTCTCTCTATGGAGAGGGCTATGGGGTCACGCTTACGGTCATAAGAGGACGCAATGGGATCACCAAGGCGTCAGGAGGTGTTACGGTCTCAACCTAGAATAATAATAATAGACTTCTAACTGTAGGTCTTAATAGGCATTGGGATGACTTTACTACGTTTGCGTTGCGACCGCCTGAGACAACCCTAATAGAAACTTAGCTTTTAAAAAAGTGATAATTAATTTTAACAAATAAAAAAAATGGCGCTATCCGAAATTCAGCAAAAACGCGTGGCGCACATTGTGCAGAAAGCGGTTACTCTCGAAAGCGCCATATCCAAATTATGCGATTATCTTAAAGATCCTAAATGTGATCCGATGAATTCACAATTGCGTTTGAAAGCAGTCGCTACTCGTTTGAACAAATATAAAAGGTATAACGACGAATTAATCAGTGTGCATCCGGAAAATTCTCGTACTCAAAATGATAAGTGGGTTTTGTGGAAGCATAGGCTCGTGGCACTCGTGCATTCGTGTACAAATACTAGTGACGATGTGAAACATTTTCAATTAGCAAACGCGCTCATCGGAACAGCTTGGAATAGAATCAGTTTTTTGTCTCTGCCAAGTGAAGAAAATTACGGGAAAGCTTGGCAATCGCTGTGCGAGGCATACGACCAGAAAGGTATGAACGCAGTCGAATTTCTTGATGCTCTTTTAGATCTACGGGTACTTTCAAACGCAGAACCCGACGAGCTATCTTCACTTGTGGATAAAGCGCGTCAACGTTTAAGTATGTATGTTTAGATGAATTTTATCAATTTTTTACAGCTACGGTATTCAAACTTCGCTCAGTAGAGATGGTCCGCTCAAGTGGCCGCAATATTGTGAGGAACAGAAGGGGGGAGGTGGGTGATCAAAACAAACAGCATTTTACAAAGGTCAGGAAAGTAGAAGCACTTTCGCTTGTAATTGTTTCATCTAATTGCTGGAGCTCGGCAGGCGTTAAATGCAAGGAAGAACATCATCTTTACAAATGTCTCATTTTTAATGAACTTGTAGTTCCAGAGCGCTGGAATATTGCGGAAATGAAGCAAAAACTGTCTATGTGCGCATCCTTCGCCATGCAATAGTCGAAAACCTTGCAAGAGTTGTGACAAAGAACATCATACTTTATTGCACGCTGATAAAAGAACGAAATCAGTTAAATCAGATTTTTCTGGGCAACCGAACAAGATAGCAAAAGCAGTTAAATTTTAATTTTCTCAAAGGCGGGGAGATTCAAATTTTCAGATTCCAAGACATCAACAGCGTGACTATATCGTCAGTCGTACGCCTGCGAAGCGTTTCCGTCAGATTCAAAATTAATGACATTGCCGTGTTGAAAGTTCAAGATGATAGAGAGAATTGCTTCGTCGCAAGGGCACTATTAGATTCCGGTTCTACAGTTAATTTAATTACGGAAAACTTTGCAAATGAGATTTATTGTAAACGCATACAAATTTGAAACTTGCAGACTAACAATGTCACGTGCCTAAGTCAGTTGATTTTTTTCTAGCAGCAGGTACGTAGTTATCGGTGTTATCTATAGGGCAGAGCAAACTTCGAAACAAAGAGTCTTAAATCGTCCTACGAAAAACTATTTTAGGTTGGATTGTAGCAGGAGGGTCAGACGCTCTCGTGAAATCGGCAAAGGCCTCTTCCAATGTGGCTAAAATAGACAAACTAATTGAGCGTTTTTGGGTCCTCGAAGATTTCGACCATGAGCTGTTAAAATCTCAGGATGACATTTCTTGCGAGAAACATTCTGTAGACAATGTTCAACATGATGAAAGGGGTAGGTACATTGTGCTACTTTCCTTCAGAGATAGCAAATTCGAACTAGGCGAATCTAGAAGTCAACCATTAAAACGTTTAAAACCATTAAAACCATTAAGACCATTAAACCACATGACTTTGTGTGAGGGCACAAAAGAGGGATTCTATCTTCCTCATTACGCCGTGATTAAAACATCTAGCGAAACTACTAAGATTAGGTTTGTATTTGACGCATCGGCGAAAACTTCGACAGGAATTTCACTCAAAAGATTTTATGGTATTATCAAAATAAATTTAGAACCTTTCAATTAAATACAGTCACGTTCGGAACTGCCTGTGTACATTTTCTCGCGATTCGCACCTTACATCAGCTTGCACGCGTCAAGGGTAAGGATTTTCCACGCGCTAGTAAAATTCTCTTACAAGATTTTTACGTGAACGATTTCGTTTCTGGCGCAAATTCCATCGATGAAATTCTAAGTATTCGTTATGAGATGATCAAATTACTGGGTGGTGGTGGTTTTATTATCAGACAATGGGCTTCTAATCACACATCCATTTTAAATAACATCGATAAGAAAATTTTTCATTTAAATGGTGTAATGAAAGATAATCTCGTTCAAAACTCTGGGAATCATTTGGGATTCTCAGCACGATATTCTTACAAACACAGTTAGAACCATTGACGCTCAAAACGCCTCGACCAAGAGAAACTTTTTATCTGAGATTTAAAAAATTTCGATCCTCTCGGACTTTTCACTTGGGACGAGTCACTTCCTCACGACATTCATACTAAGTGGAAATGATTAACTGATCAGCTTTCGTGTTTACAGAATTTTTTAATTCTGCGAAAATTCTTGTGCGAAAATCCTAGAGAAATCGGAATCCATGGTTTTTGTGATGCATGCCTTTATGGCTATGGAGCATGCCTTTATATTAAATCTCTGGACGTGAAGGGTCTTGTTAGAGTCAATCTGATTTATAGTTATTCTATAGTGGCTCCATTAAGCAGTGTCAGAATTCCTCATTTGCTAAAAATGAGGAACGTCGTAGACTACAGGTCCCAGTTGTTTAGTTCAACCTGAAAGAGAATGATCGAGGTCGGTCGAACTCGGAGCGGTAGACGGGTCTGTATTGAAAGGGGCTGTTTGCTGGCATGTCAGAAAATGATCGATGCTGAGCGTTGGTTGGTAGCAATAATGCAGCATGAAAGATTTCTAGAGTAGATCAAACTTTTCGCGACTACGAGAGAAGCGTCTCTCAGTAAAACCACGGTTCCGGGTTGACAATCGACCAAAATCGGTGATTTAAATTCATTTCTCGGAGAGGATAATGCCATTCGCGTAGGTGGCCCTTTGAAAAACTCAGATTTAATTTACAATAAATAACATCCTCTACTTTTATCTATTAAAAATCCGCTTACCGATCTAATCGTTTGAGAATGTCATGAAATTAACATGCACCCTGGCATTCAAACAACTTTAAACACGCTTCGAGAAAACTTCTGGAATCTAAACGGGCAAAATCGAGTTAGGAAAATTGTCCATCATTGTGTAGACTGTATTCGACAACGCCCTCAAATGATGCAGGCTCAAACAGCTGTTTTTTCTGAGTCAAGGTTGACAAAAGCTCCAGCTTTCAGTCATACAGCGGTATATTTTTCGTTCCTATACTCATGACAGAAAAAAATATCGCAACAGAAGTTTCCTCAAAACTAATGGGTGCGTTTTCATTTGCATGGTGTCCAAAGCGGCCCATATTGAACTTGCGACCGATATCTCAATAGAAGGATTTTTAGGAGCTTTACGTAGGTTCATTGGCCGAAGGGGGGTACCAGAACATATCTATTCAGACAATAATACCAATTTCGTGGAGGCCAATAAAGAACTTCAAGGGATTTTCAATTTATTCAACACTGAAGAATTTAAACAAAAGACACAATCTTTTACTTTATCTAAACGAATCAAGTGGCATTTAAACTCACCTTTATCTCTCCATTTTGGCGATATTTTAGAATCAGCTGTAAAAATTTGCAAATATAATTTAAAACGCGTACTAAAAGATCAAAAACTCAATTATGAGCAAATCAACACTCTCTTAATCGAAATTGAAGCCATTTTAAATTCTCGACCTTTATACGCTCTTTCAGCTGAGCCCAAAGATCTCAGAGCTGAAGGTGGGGTCCGTAGTTCTCTTAATGAAGAACAATCTGGGATGTACAAGATGGCCACTGGGTGTAATCGTCGAGGTGTTTCCTATGAGCGACGACACCGTGCGAGTGAAATCAGTGAAGACTGCGAGCGGCATTTACAAACGCAACACCACTCGGTTGTGCTTACTGCCAACTGCGGCATTTTAGTTCTCGTTCATTTTAATTAGTTTGCGTAGATTTAAGCTCGTTATTTCTCATTTTAATTTTGAAATAATTTAGTTTGAAATCATTCAATTTGTTCTAATCGTTGCTTTTAGTGTAATAATGATTATAATCAACAGAGCAGTCCCTCCAAAGGAAACTGACGTCATCGTCATAGTTGTTAACGAACAACTTTCAAACAAACTAAAAAGTTATACCAATTGAATTTGTATTCCTCGACATTAATTTTAGTTATCGTTCGAACGTTTGATCTTAGTGACGCCGCACCGGGCAGTCGTTTTCCATCGATTCAGTCGTTTATCGTTCATCGAGCTAATTACACGGTCCGTGCGGAGCTCCGTCGCGTCCGATCAATTATCAATCTAACTCCCACTGATTCCTACCGAAGCGAATCAAGATGTATCGTGATTATTCACTCTCACTGATGGGAGATGATTCTAATGAATCATCTTGTGAAAATCTCTCTCGTTTCTTTTCTTATTGTTCAATAAATCGGGGGTTCTTTTGCGCCATACGGCTTTTTTCCACAAAAAGTTAGGCATTTCAAAACAAAACATAGTCAGATAAGTCAATATGCATTGTATGCATTCTTGTAAAAGTCGGTTAAGTCAGAATTTCGTTCTTGAATTATTATAAATTAATCTGATTAGACAGTATTGCGTATTTTCCTTGAGCAATAAATTGTAAGGTTAGGTGATTCCATTAAACATGGATTCGATTCAGTCATAAATGGGAACTTTGCCTGAGGCCTCGTTAGGAAATGCAAACTACGTTTCTTGGAAACTTTAGTTAAATTTGATATTAAAATCAAAAAATCTCTTTATGGCAGCGACTAGAGTAGAAGTTAAGCCAGAAGGGCCTGATACAAACGAAACAGTTAGATCGTGAGTTAAGCAATTTATTGAGGCTCAAACTTTTGTAGGTTTAAATATAAGCAGCAATATAGCTAAGAAAGTTTCTAATTACAGGTCGGCATATCAGATGTTTAAGAAATTAGAAACCTTGTATGGGAAAACGTCTAATGTGACAGTTAAAGCTTTACAACTCATCTCAAAACCAGGTAAGAAATTTGGAAAGTCGCACTAGTAAGGAAGTTCATCTAGAAACTCGTTTAATCCGTCTGTTGAATATTTTATATGTGGTAAAAAAAGGACACATAAAGAAATACTGTAAAAATCAACCATGCACGAAGTACCTAGATTATTGTAAAAATAATTATGCCTGCAATAATTGTAACCAGATACTTTATTTCGCAAAAGATTGTTCAAAGGAAAATGGTGGGGAAAGCAGTAATCAGAAAATTGACAAGTCTGAAAAGAATGATTTCAAAATATCAAATCGGCATGCGTTTATTGCTGTTAGTTTATCGACGGCAAATGTAAATTACATAAGTTCAAAATGCAACTGCAATCTTTCGTAGTATCAAGACTGTGATGATACACAGCGTAGGACTTTTCGTAGGGCCTGGCTGATAAATTTTCTTGAATTTCAAGAGCCTACGATGGTTATCATTGGTGATGCTACTGAATTGAAAAGTATTGGAATAGGCAATGTAGAACTAAAAGGTTTTAAAGGTAAAGAGTGGTATGAAATTGTTCTAAAACATGTTTTGTATATATACCTAATATGAAATTTAACATTCTTTCTGTTACTCAAATGCTAGATAAAGATTATATACAGACTGCAAATTCCATCGACATATAGAATTGGACCGATTACACTTTGGGGAGAACGGAAATAGGATTTAGAGGCAGAGAGAGAGAGAGAGAGAGAGATCATTTGTGAGGTATGTCTGCGTTTTCTATCCAAGAACTGTGATATGCACTGTTCTGTGCTTCATCAATATTCGCCCATCGAAAATGCTCTCGACCAATCAGCTTTATCTAGAAAGAGACATGCTTAAATCTCAAATGTTCTTTCTCTCTCTCTCTCTACAGTCCATTTCCGTGCTCCCTAGAGCGTTATCGATCCATTTCTGTATGTCGTAACAATCGCAGAACGAAATGGAAAGCTGTAAAAAATGTTGTTTCGTCGAGAAAAGTCTGAAAAATTTCTGTTGATTACATAGATTAAAACTTGGCACGAAAGAATTGCTCAACAGAATGTCAAGTATGTCAGATATATTTTAAATAAAAATATTGTCAAATAAATTAATGACTGGGATGGTTATGATTGTGCAGGGTGTGTTTATGGAAAGCAGTATTATCTCCCACGCCAAAAATCCGAAAGTTGCAATAAACGCTTTGGATTTTTTGAAGTATAACGGTTTTACAGAATTGTTGCGGATCTTTGACAGAACATAGTTCTATAAAGTTTCTACGGAACTGATACACCCTTTGGGGACGATATTACATCAGAGTTATATAACAGTATCTTCTGGGGAGTCTCGAACGAAAAAAAAATTCATCCTACGTTTTCTCGGAACTTAATAACATTTTCCCATTAAACTTTTCGGGGTTCAATTCAACACGAATTTATGTCAAACGTTTTTTCTCAGGTTTTAAAAATAAAAAATTTCATTTTTTATAACTTGTTTCGTCTCCTGTAAAATCTTGAAAATGTGGATTATTTCCTTATGGCGTGATATACCCTTCAATTGCTAGTGCTCTTACCTTCTGCATATTCTCAGGAAAAAACTAAAAGATTTAAATATTTCTGCTTCAAACTTTCAATTTTTTCTGAGTAAAATAATAATTTTTCCTTTAACTGGTTAGATTTTTGGAAGCACTTAACAAAACTAAAAGAATAGGAGACTTTTTCAAATCAATATTTGAAATCGGCTATAACTAAAAGAATAAGGTTATAATTTGATGTCGCCTTTGATGTCCTAAAGATGTTCCTAATTAAAATTTACCAATCAGAGAAGCTTCTTAAGTTAATTCGGACAATGTTACTTTTTCGTTTTGTCTCTAAATTCCTTCCACTTTGGAGTTCCTATTGCCTCTTTTAGGTAAATAAGGATTTGCGCGTGTGCCCTCCTTGTCTCTCTTGTTCACGAGGTCTGAATGTGCCTTCTGGCTCGGCGCGGCGCAGCAACAGCCAAGCAGCTGCCCGCCTTTTGCCTCCCGCTGCTAAACTGATTATATCTCGACGTTACCCCTCGGTACGTTTAATTAAATTACAAACTCACAATCATCTAATGTTATGTGGACTCTGCTGCGGTGCTCACTTCTACACGCTCCTACCTGCTAACTTCACCATTTTAAGCCCTCTAATTTCTTTGGTTCGTATTTTTAATACATTAATGGAAAAGCTGTTTTATTCCAAGTTAGCATCACTTCAACTGTGAAGAATTGTTAAGCAAAAATTGAGAATTTTATGTTCCAATAGGTTCCTGTCCTTCCATCGACTAATCGTTCTTTTGCAATATCAGATTCAAGTCGTAAAACTGATTCCACAGGATACCAGGATATTCCACTTAATTTTAGAAAATATAATTTAATTTGAATGTCACTAAAAGAAATGAAGGGGCACACTGCATAGGGCGTAAGTGCTAAACCCCGAATTTTACAGGAGGACTAAAAAACTGTCTAACTTTCACAGAAATAATTTTAAACAAAAAAATGCAAAAAAATTTCGAGATACTGTTAGGCTTTATCGAACCATGAAACGAACATCCCGAAAGAAGCATCCTTCTCCGAGAAAATCTTTGTCAAAGGTACAGCGTGTCCCCATAAACTCTGATTTTTATACATGAAAAGTTGCGTAATTGTTCTATTTTTAAATTGAAAAAAACAAGAAAGTACTTTCGAGCTGTTGGTTAGCTCTATTGAATGGAGAAAATAGCACCTTTAAAAATATAAACATCTGCGAGAAAGCCCTGGTCGCAGATCCGTGCGCACCAGGAAGCTTCAATTTTGACACATAAAAAGTCGTGTAACTGTTTAATTTTGGAATTTAAGAGAAAAACAAAAAATTAATCTTTAGTTATTGGCTAATTCTATTGAATTGGAAAAAGAGAATTTTAAAAAAGATAACCATGTGCGAGAAATCCCTGGTTAAAGATAGGCGCGCTCTAGAAAGCTTCAATTTTGACACATAAAATGTAACTTTTGCAGCAAATATTTCTTTCCAAGAATTCATAATTTTTGACGAACGAACTTAAAAAAACCAAGAATCGACAAGTGCTCTGAAAATGAATGAAGCCGCGGAGATACCACATTATGAAGCATGGCACTTAGGCCAGCAAGCATCGTGGCACTTACGCCCCTATGCACTGCCTTCTTTTCCTAGACCCACTTTCGGGTCGAACTGGACCAAAATCTTCTACAGAGACATGAGTTAGGGGGGAACAAAGTAGTTTAAACCAATAAAACGATTTTCGAAAATTTGACACTTACGTCCGTATGCAGTGTCCCTTCAAATGTATACATTAACTAATTGTTATTATATTAATTCATTTATCATAAATTTAACACCAAATTTAACAATTTTATTAAGTTTAGATTTTTTTAACTTTATTAGGACAAACATTAGCAGAATATATTCAAATTCGAAAAGGACCAAATAAACTTAGTTTTATATGGCTTTTTCAACGATTTAGAGATGCAATTACATTATTTTCAAAAGAATAATTTTTATTTACAAATTAAAATTATTTATTGTATTCATTATATCCAATTTTTAGAATAATATTAATATTTAATACCGAATATATAAGAGGAGGGTTTACTTTAATTTTTATAGCCGAATATGGAATAATTATTTTAATTAGAATTTTATTTGATTATTTTTATTTAGGAAATTTTTTATTGAAATGTTTATGTTTTATTATAATTTTAAGGATGCTAATTTAGATATTATTTTTGGGGACATTTCCCTCGATATTGATATGATAAATTAATGATATTAACTTGGAAAATATTTTTTCCTATTATTTTTAATTTAATATTATATCAAAGAGAAACTGAGAGTGAGTCGATTATCAGGCACCACCGCTACTGACCGTTCCCGACTCTGCCGGCCATTTTGGGAACCGATATCAAACTTTGTGCTAACTCACGCGTATATGGATTCTCACGCACACAAGCGCAACTCGTTGAGCCAAATGTCATATCCATCTCCATGTCC
>JAWWLR010000092.1:89142311-89152373 GCA_035041075.1 Acraspis erinacei | reverse complement strand
AAAAATACAAAAGGATAAATACATGTTATTCAAATCACTTGTAAGATAATAAGTTCTAACTTTTGATATATACAATCCCAGGGTTTCCTAAAGCCAAATATTAGTAATTTTATATTTTAAATATGGAAATTCATAATATTGCATCGACCTGACTAGACAGTTTTGCACAACTAACCATTTTGATCATTGACGTACATTTGAAGGAGGTCTTTAAACTGTCCTAGTGTCCACTTTAGTAAATTCTATTCTTTTAATAAATAAACGATTTCTTATTGAACTAACTGACTGTTCGTGATTTGCAATTAGATGTGTTTTTTACTGTGCTTAACTATTTTTAAGTGGAAGGTTTAACTTCGAGAATGGATATAGACACTTGATGATAAGGAATGTCCTCATATAAACTCGACTGTTGGGAACTGACTACCGTTGGGACAGGTTTTCTGCAGTTTTCCTCTCCCTTGGTGAATATTCAAATGACAGCGTTCCTACTAAAAATGCGGCTGCAGACGTTGTGGGATACTTAGATAGGTTGACTTTGATAAATGTAAATGTCGAAACATTATGTAAATCTAAACAATAAAGTATGAATAAAATAAAATATTATTCCATTACTTTGCGTTCGCTTTCATTTAATCTATTCTACCTATTCTGAATGAATTTACCATTTTCTTCTATTTCAAGCTTGTGATAAAGTGAGCATACGGAGCTGAAAAAGCGGTTTTGGCCTTCGTTTCTGAATCCGTTGGTATCTGATGAAAATCCACGGCTAATTCCTAACTTAAAAGTACTGAGCTCCGCCGAACTGATCTAGAATTAGACCTGGAGCTGATGACAGATTGTGGTGCCTCATTTTATAGCGCATGCCTTTTTAAGGGTCGATAACTAACCCTAAAAGAAAAAAGATAAAAGAGGTTTTAACATATGTACGCGTTCACGCTACAATAAAAATCGCATTGCAATTTGTGAAAAATGTATTCTTTTTCCGTGATGTTATACTGCCTGCCTTGATAATATAAGGCAGTTCAAAGAAATTGAAGGTGTGTAATAGCCCGAAGGGCTACATAAATTTAAGGGAATTTCAGTGCTTTAAAATTGCATATCAATGTAAAAAATAAAAGTTTGCGTCGAAAAAATACTGTAGAAAAATTGGCATGCACCCCTCGTTGGTTTAGATGAGGAAAATTTCAGAGAAATTGTGCAAACATTTACAACAGATTTTCCGTCATTTCAAACTGCATGCCATTTTTACGATACATAATTTATATAATTTATTGATATTTGAAAAAATTGGCATGCAATACAGAAGGGAGACTGTGGGGTACAGAGATCTCATTTATCTAAAGATAAATATAATTTTTCTATTGGGCGTGAACTTCCATGTAGCAGGCGTAAAGTTTATATAGCGGGTGCGAAGTTTCATGTAGCGGGCGTAAAGTTTCATGTCGCCCCGGCGGAGGAGAGCGCATGTGCAAATCTCGTATGGGCTGTAAGCGGCCACATTAAGCCTGCTTCACGTGCATGCAATGGCGCGTTTTCAAGGGGGGTCGGACAAAAATAAAATAAAGAATGCCGAAATTTAAGTATTTCTAAAATTTTGCAATGTTTGACCCACAATTAGAGCAATAATTAATCATTTCAAGTAAGCAGGAGAAGAAAAAAGAAGAAGCACATTTTTCTTTGTATCAAACATTTTTTAAATTTAATTCTAACTCATAACATTTAAAGGCGAGATGAAAGCCTTACATTTAACGTGGTTTAATATGAAAATAAAAATTATTAATCTGTTTCAACGTATCTCAACATTTTTGTTTGATGTGAGAAAAAACGCAGCGTCATAACCGAAGCCTTCAAATCAGAGGGAGAACAATCATTTTTAATTTCTCTCTCGGTCCAAAAAAAAAAAGATATTGACTTTCTGACAACAGTGATATTACATAGTTTCTTCATGTGAAATCTTATTTTGATACGTGCCAAAAAATCGATTTTAGCCACAAACGTAGCCTCTTTTCAGAAATTGGTTAAATTAATGTAATATATTTTTTAAAATCTGCCCGTAATAATTTGGTGATACTGAATTATCTTTTGTTAAAACTCCTTCGATTTTAATGAACACATTCTCATCGCGTATCACTTGCTTCGCACTCGAATTTATCGAATACTCATTTTCAATTTAATGTAAAGTTTATTTGGCAAGGTTAATTTTTGTTGCGGTGAATCTTTCATCTGGAATCGATGTAAACTTTATCTTTCGTTTTTTCTGTGTGATGAATAGGCACCTCGTGCAAGTTTCATTATATCGTATGTTATGGGTACCTTGTATACCATTTTGTTATAGTTTTTTAAGCTATCCATGATAAACAATTTCGCGTTGAGAGTTCTTGCAGTCATTCTAAATTTGTCTTCAGTTAGGACTTTAGAAGATGCGAGAAGCCTCTTTCGTCGGCGGCGTTTCCATGAGCGATAGCTAGAGTCTTTCGGAAAAATTGTGTCATTTGTGAATGTGGATACATATAACTCTGATAATTTACAAGACACATGCGCGAACAGAGGCGATTGGCCTAACTCAACAGTCCAACCTAAGCGCGCCATTACTCAAATGCAATCGTTGACCACATACATAAATATTAATAAACTCCAAGGCACTGCAAGTTGAAATTGTAAATAAAATTTTACTTTTTCAACTGAAAAAAGGTGACAAAAGATGACAAACCCCAAAATAGGTGCAAAAGGTGTGAAATTTCTAAAATAGGTAACAAAAGGTGACATAATTAAAAATAGGTGACAGAAGGGGAATAGGTGACATTCTGTGATGGATGTAATAGTATGTATCCCATGAGACCCATTGCATTTATCCTATGAAGCCCAATACACAAATACATATACCTAAAAGTTATGACGCTTTACTATTGAAACTTAAGAACCTAGTACTGCACAGAAAAAACTAAAGATTATATTGGAACCGATTTTCGGGTCAAAGGGAGCTGCAAAAAAGGAACTTCTTTTGCTGCAATGGAACACAAATTAACAAATTGATCCAAGGGAACCCTAAGTATGACTTCTGATAGATACTGTTTGTACAGCACTCATTTTATGACTCCACTAACATTTAATATTTTACAAGCTAATGATGCACCTTATACTTTACAATATGGAATAAATGGTATTTAATAAATAAATAAAAATTATAGAGGTTCGTGATTCTTGAAAGGAAGATAATGTACATGAGATGTGACAGTTTTCGAGATTACCTTGAAAATCCAACGTTTTAAACTGCGCTTGCACGGAAAAGTGCGGGCTTATTTAAAATTATATAATATAAACCTGCAAAATTACGTTAATATCCCATTATTTTAAGGGACTAGGTATTTCTATCATTCAATTAATTCTATTTTTTTAAAATCTTTTTGAACATTTATCTTCACGATTAATCATAGTATGTATTGATATCAGATAGATTAATAAATACACTTTCCTAAATGCGAAATTAAAATCGTCGGCAATTTACACTGGTCATCTGCAACATTACCGAACCCCCAATTTTCCTGTGTGAAACATAAGACAGTGTTGACACTTAAAAACCATGTATTATAAATTATGAAATAAGTATTAATAAACAAGTATCAAAACTTAAATACCTAGTAATAAAATTTAAGAAAACTATATTGAAACTTATGAAAATAATATTGAAACATACGGAACAAATATTTAAACTCAGGAACAAGGGTTCTGAAATTAAAAATCTAAAGTTTTGAAAGTTAACATCGAAATATTGGATCTAATGAAAAGAAACAAAGTTTCAATATAAAAGTATTTTAAATTGAGGATTTGCGTTCTAGGAATTAGAAGAGAAAATATTAACATTTTATGACACAATTAAGTAAATTTTGATTTTTTATTAATCATACCCTTACGAAGAAGTATTGTAGTAAATAAAATAGGTGCGTGTATGATTATTTCGCGAGCACAGTAAAAAGTATAGGTAAAACTATATGTAGAATATTTTAAAATTGAAATATTTTTTCTGAATATACAAAATACTACAAGGTAATAAATGAGGTGCATTATATGCACCCGTGTCAATTTCACTCTTCATAAAAAGGAACATTAATAATAATGATTTGAATATAATAATTTTTAAATTTATTCATAACCAGTTCCATGCATAAGGAAAATTAAAAATTTTAAATACCTTAAAATTAAATTGGTGTAATTTCAATATACAAGGGACTAAGAATTTCAGTTATTACTCACTGAAAATTCATTAGATTATTTACAAAATCATTGAACCTAGTAGAGAATCTTTCAGATTGGAACGAAATTATTTTTTTCTTAAAATATTGATTTAATCGGATTGGATTAAAACTAATTTTTTACTAAATACTATATTTAGTGGATTGGTTTCTTACAGAAATAGATTATTATTTATATTACATAAAAAACCTAATTCGTAATGTTTTAATGCAATCAAGTCCACGTTTCAGTAATTTTCGAAAAAACCGACTATAAAAAATCGAGGCAGTTACATGGACTGCGATGCAAAAGTCTTTCAACTTCCGTTTAGATCAGGTACCGCATCACAGAAAAAACAGAAGATAAACTTTACATCGATTTCTGATGAAAGATTCGTTGCAACAAAAATTAAATTCACATGATAAACTTCACAAAAATATCGGTTAAACTGTCTTTTGTTTTTTCATGACCAAACATGCATTTTGAAAAAACGTGTTCCGATAAAAAAATCTTTTTAACCATTTTTTCAAAACTGCCTGTGACATACACTAATTAGATGATTCTTGCTTTGATCGCAAATTTGAAAAAAATTTAATCAGGAAAAAAGAACTTTCATGTATTATTTGGATAAAATTGTTTTTTTTATATTACATTTTCGTCAGAGAAGGTATTCGATTTGTGGAAAATTTCACCTCCCCATTCCCCGTTTTTGTGTTGTCACCATAAGACGAACAATCTCAGGTGAAAATTTTCCGTATCGGTATCACGTTGCCATTTACGTTGTGAGCCCATGGTCTATAAGTTTACGTAAGGTGGCAAATTTACTTTGAGCGTTAAGTATGCGAAAGTGTATGTAAATTTTGACGATGTGTGCTCTTCCACTGAAAAAACGATATTCAAATTTTAAGAATTTCTCACTAAGCTACTAGTAAATTAAAAAATACATCGCGACGATCATAGGTAGAACCTCCTTCTTTTTGAAGTCGGTTAAAAATAAGGGCAATAGTGCTTCGGATCTCTTTGGTAATTATTATTTTGAAAAACATGCCAAAATCTATGTGCGTTCTTGATAATTAATTCTTGAGTAATACGTTTACATTAACAGTGTTTCCTGTATATTCCTAAATTTTAGATCTGGCATTATTGTAGATTGAGGTCAGTGAAGACTATCGAAACATAACGCAAGTGTTTACTTTTTTCTTTCCTTAAATACAGTAAATTAGAAAAAATACGTTTCAGACAAAACTCATTTTAGGTAGACCAAAGATTATTCCGAATACTAATTTATAATGGAGTATCTTACCGTATGATAAATAATTGAAATGGTTCTGGTGTATGGAGAAGCTCAAAGAAATCTTGATAATGCCTTCAATCTCTACGCTTAGCGTTTTCCAAATAGAATTGTGTCACGTGCTTCATTTTATCGTTCTATTACAAAATTTACTACCGATGGAAGTGGTCAACCTAACAAAAATACCCGTACAACAACAGTCACTGCAGAAAATAATGAAATTGCTGTATTAGCTGCAGTGGCCAATAATCCTCAGGTTAGTACACGAGAAATTGCTCGTGTTTCCGGAATGTCACAGAGTAGTGTTTGGAAATTTTTGAAACGTACTAAATTTCATCCGTATCATGTCTCTTTACATCAAGAACTTCATGGCGTTGATTTCCAAAATCGGGTAGCTTTTTATCAGTGGGCACGTGAACAAATACAACAAAATCCCAACTTTTTTCGTTGTGTATTATTCTCTGACGAGTCGTCTTTTACGAACCATGGAATGGTTAGTCGATACAACATGCACTACTGGAGTATTGAAAATTCTCAGTGGCTTCGTGAAGTCGAACACCAGCGTCCATGGACTGCCAACGTATGGACTGGAATAATGGGCAACAAACTGATCGGTCCCCAGATTATCGCAGCAGCTTAAGTGGTCCAAAATATCAAGACCTTTCGGAACATGAATTGCCAATATTGCTTGATGGCTTGAGCTTAGAAATATACGGCAGAACATGTGGTTACAACATGATGATTTTCCAGCGCACTATTCAGCGGTAGCACGAGAAGTTCTTGATCTTGATTTCAATGTTCGCTGGATTGGTAGAGGCGGTCCGACAAATTGGTCTGCAAAATCGCCAGATCTTACATCACCAGATTTATAACCAACAACACGTGAGAATATGATTGACCGAATTAAAAGTGCATATGCTGAAATTCAAAAAGATACACTTCTCCGTTGTGTAAATTCAGTTGAATTACGGATTAATAAGAGCATTGAAGCCCAAGGTCATCATTTTGAGTACTTACTTTAATTAAAAGATGATTCCCTGAGTACCTCGAATCGTGAGAGGCCAGGAACGACTTTTTCAAATAATACCACCGAACCGACCATCTATTTTGATTATATATCAACCGATGTTACCTCTCAAACGGAACCAACGGACCCACGTATCTAACAAATTCGTACTAACCTGGACGGCATCGAATGTCGGCATCGTCGGTCCTAATTTGACGAATTTAATTGAGGCACCCAGGCAGCCATACGAACAGACGTAAAACACGCTCGGACAATTAGTCGACGGAAGACCAAACGCGAGTTTAAATGGCATATAGATTCACAGACGTATAGCCATTTAAATTTAAAAAACCAGCAGAGATCGTTTCCGGCCGTGAAGGATGTGTCAGTTCTGGAAATAAGTTTAGTGCACACAGAATAGGGACGAGGAATCGGGCCAAGTGCAGTTATCAACGAAGTTCTACGGCCCAGGGAAAGTTGTGAACCTGAAACGGTACCTTCTATCCCAAAAAGCAAATAAATTGATCCTTGCCCGCTCCTTTCTTCTCTGTGACGAATGAAATCTGGCGGTAACTATAAGTTAGGGCAAGTAAATTATAAAAATTACTTCTGTTTCTCTTGTTTCCTTTGGAAGTGTACCACCTCTTTGTCTTTTATTTCGTTTTAATTAAAATATATTAAGAATTAAAAACAATAGAGTCAGTCCATTAATTATTTAAAAGAAAACCCTTTTTCATCATGAGATTCAACGGTAACGGAACTTCAGAACAAGGGAATATTTTGAATGAATAAGATGGAAGTTACGATCCTAGAAACTTAAAAAATTAACAACATTAATTTGGCAGTTTGAACCTCCGATACAGTGTAATAGTAAGGGTTCTTTCACAGGTTATGAATATTAACAAATTTATTATCTCGTACGTAACATATGTAGAGTATACAATAAATTTCCAAATTTGTCTTGGGCCTTGATCTAAGAAGATAATTATTGATCGAAAAATCCTTTTTGGGGCATATCACACGATTTCGTTCAAAAAAATTCGACTTAAAGGTGCAATAATCAAAAACTGTTATCTTGAATTTGTATTTGTGATGTATTATAAATATTTCTCGATATAAAACTTTATTTTCTATTCCATCATTTCTTATATTTTTACCGAATTAATCCAGAATCGTAAAACCAATTTTTAAACGCCCCTTTTATAAAGTTGTAAACTGCCAAACGGTTATTCTGAAAAATACCCAACAATACGACGGAGCGACTTAATGCATATGTTTATCTCCACCCTATTTTTCCCCCAGCAGAAATTTCCTTCACGAGTCATCGTACTATGTTCATCATCAGTTGCACTTCGGTTCTTATTTTTCTTTGGTCCTTTATTTATACCGGCTGCCCTATGAGATTCGGTAAAAATTCCTGCTCTAATTTCCTTTGCAGGAAAAGAGCATTACGAATTTTTAAAGAGTGTATTATGATTAAATCAAAACTAAAATAAGTTTGATCGTAAATTAGATCACTGAAAATTGGGGTATTTATGAAACTGTAAATAAAATTTTCTTACCAAACACTCGCATGTTTGACACTGATATATCCAACGCTCTCCACTTCTGAAGACAAGATGGCGAAGTTCTTGATGCCTACAAGAAGCTGCAGGATCACATTGTGGGCAACATTGATCTCGATCACTTTGAGGGATTGAACAGTCACAAGTGGGATCTCTACATGTAATAACACCATCCCTACATGTACATCTTTGACAGGGATTGTTGACAGGCACCATAATTTCACCATTACCAACTTCCCTTTCTTCAAACCAACAACCTGTAATGTTAAACAGGTTTATATTGAAATCTTTTAATTAAAAAACTGTTAAAACAGAACTATAAGTCCATCGTTTAAAGTAAACAGCCAGATTGCTCTTATGATATATGCATTGTGTGCTCATAGAATAAAATGCAGGTAAGGATGTTGAACTAATAGACCCCTATCAAGATGAAAACGATTTTAACAGTTCACATTAATTCATTATGATTATCAAGACTCTTTATTTTGAATTGCTGATTTAAAGAGTAAAAAAGATTAAAAAATGACTCACTAAGTCTACAGTCTTCAACTTCTTTATCCTGAGTTTGAGGACAAGTGCACTGAAACCCTCCTTCGTTGTTGACACATTTGGCACTAGGATGACAGGTGTGCCTCCGCTCAATAGTCTGATCACTGCACTCATCGATATCTAAACACTGAGTACCTTGAGTACTGTTATGGAAAGCACTTTTATAGCCAGGTTTGCACCGACAGTAATACCAGCCTGGCATATTGAAACATATTGAAGATGTGTGACATCTGTGTAGATCGCTGGAACACTCATCTAAATCTAATTCGCAACTATTGCCAATGTAACCACGGCGACAGGAACATCTTCCAGGTGCCACGCATTCACCACCATTTTGACAAGTTTGATTACAAAGCGCTAAACAGAAATAGAAAAGAAAATAGTGCAAAAATAGATAGGTGATTTAGAAAATTTGTCAAAACGTTCAGCAAGAAAGGTTATGTTACTTTTGCAATAGATCAATTCATTTAAGGAATCAATCATGGACAAAAGTTATGCGATAGGAGGTTACTAACAATGGCAATTATTTTATGAGTATCTACTGAAAATTTTTCGTACTGATGAAGCCATAACAAATTTATCAATATTCTTACGTTTGCAGATATAGCCGTCTCCAAAATATCCACCCGTACAAATACAGTGATAACTTCCAGCTGTGTTTACGCATGTTGCATGTTCATGGCAAGAATGGCGACCCGTTGCACACTCGTCTAATTCCGCACAATTAAACTTGTCCAATCTATGATATCCCGGAAGACATTCACATGTGTAAGATCCGAGTACATTGATACACTGTGTGTAAGCATTGCAGTGATGACCATCTGAACCGCCCTCTTGCTTGCATTCATCGACATCTGTATTTAAGAAGAAGAAAGTAACGACAGTGATAACAGTACTCATCGAGTCTTGTGAAAGGAGATTAGTCAGCTACCCCACAGCGAGTCGAATCAGCCGGAAAGAACGACACTTGCAATGCTAGGAAATTAAGTCCGGTTAGAAAAACTGAAAATATGAAAGCATGGCTTGAACTAATTTTACTTATCAGAATTAGTTTCTTCATATAATTAGAAAAAAGTGAGAAAATTATTCATTAAACTCGGTGAATGTCAGCAGGCCTAATGGGAACCGTTAAGTACTTACGAAAGTATGGTTGTGCCAAAAAGTTACACCTACTCCCTAAATCTGAATTAGTCTATCTGAATTAGCTAATCTGAGAAATTTTACCCGATCCCAGCGAAATCGCGGCAAAATTGCAGCCATAACCAGGTCTCACGATCGGGCGATAGGTAGTTGCAGTCTGTGACCGAATGAATAAGAGAATTTGGCAAACCTCTCGTGCACCCTGAGGACACGGAGCGACCCAAGGACGACCGCCTTCTGCATTTTCCCCGCAAGTGTTTTAGCATATTGTTCACACGCAG
>JAWWLR010000092.1:89125670-89135789 GCA_035041075.1 Acraspis erinacei | reverse complement strand
GGTGCCTTCCCGCCCCCTTGCCACGTTGGAAAGGGGGTCGTGTCTGAGCTAAGTAATTTTTGTGACCAGGGATTGGGATGCCGTCTCGCCCCACATGACACGTTAGAAAAGGGGTCTTGTGTGACCTAGGTTTTTTCTGGAACCAGTCAGAAGGTTACCTTCCGGCGCCACATGACGCGTTGGAAAGGGGTTGTGCGTGACGTAATTTTTTTCTGGGACCAGTCACAGTGGTGCCTTCCCGCCCCCTATTACACGTTGGAAAGGGGGTCGTGTCTGACCTAAGTTATTTTTGTGACCAGTGATTGGGATGCTGTCTCACCCCACATGACACGTTGGAAAAGGGGTCGTGTGTGACCTAAGTATTTTCTGCGACCAGTCACAGGGGTGCCTTCCCGCTAAACATGACACGCTGGGAAGGGGATCGTGTCTGAACTAAGTTATTTTTATGAACAGTCATTGCGATGCCTTCCCGCCCCACATGACTCGTTGAAAAAAGGGTCGTGTGTTACCTTAGCAACTCTACACTTCGTAGAGACATTTCCCTTATTTTCTCGAAAACTGCCAGTCGTAGGGTAAAAACAGATTGAACCTATAATATGTATTTTTAAAGGATTTACAACTTTTATTTGAAGCTTTTTTTTATAAATTTTCACTATTCACTGAGATAAACGTAAAAAAAACATTATTTTTATGGGGTTTTAATGGTTTTCACCATTTGAATCAAATTTTCGGGTATTTTCCCTATCATGTTCGTGATTAGCGCGTTAAAATACATAGGAATACGGAGTTTCAAATTAATCGGAGGTAAGCGCTTTTCGGAACTGCACCCTTTTTCTGATTTAATTAATTAATTTTATAAACAATTGTAATTGTTGGAAATTTCTAACATTAGTGGATAATATTACTTAACTAATAATAATATTAATCCTAATATTTAAATATTAACAGTTAGCTTTATAATACGCTTTTTAATTAATTCATTTAAACGATTCTGTTTTCTAAAAAATATATATTTATATATAATTTATTTATAACCAGGGTGAAAATTTGAGCGGGATACCGGGAAAAAACTAGAAAAACAACGGCAACTTACTGGGAATTAAATTAATCTTTACCCTATCTACAGTTGCAGGGCTTATGAAT
The DNA here is from genome assembly GCA_035041075.1 of Acraspis erinacei. Lineage (NCBI taxonomy): Eukaryota > Metazoa > Arthropoda > Insecta > Hymenoptera > Cynipidae > Acraspis > Acraspis erinacei. Next base: position 89,134,646 of record JAWWLR010000092.1, on the reverse strand, counting down.
GAAAGTAATTCTCGTTTTTATTTTATAAAAGTCAAAATTGGTTACGATTTAAAAGTTTCTTCTTCCGAGATTTAAAAGAAGAAACTGCAAAAACGGTAAATGTCCTATTGAAAGTGATTTCTATGAGAAAAATGTGTAAACTTGACAGTTTAAATGATTATAACTTGTAGCCGAGTAAATTATTGAATGTGTTGAAAGTTTTCTTTAATTATTAGTGCCACTAACAGCAAATAGCTAATTTTCCAACCAAAAAAATGGATTTTTCGCCAACATGATGAATCTCCAATTAAAACAAACAACAATTTTCAACAGACGAGTTCATTTTGCAACAAAGTAAATTTATTTCTAACCGAAAAGATCAATTTTAATCTAAAATGATGAATATTGAACTGGAAGACTTGAGATTTAACCAAAAAGAAAAGAAAGAACCAAAAAGAAATTTTTCGTTAAAGAATTGATTTTAAATAAACTACTTATATTTCTAAAAAGACGTGAATTTTCAATTAATATGATGAATATTTAAAAAATAATATTAATTTTAAAAAAAGAGTTTACTTTCAACCGCAAGTAGTTGCATTTGCAAGAAAAAAGGTACATTTTTATCGAAAAATGTAACAAAAATTACACTATAATTTAGAAATATTTCCTTTTCAAAATACTACTTCTACACTAAGAAATACTTGAAACACTATCTTTTTTTAAATTTCGGAAGAAGGAACTGTGAAATTGTGACGAATTTTGATTTGGAACAGGGATTTTTTAAACTCTTTTCTTCTAAAGCCCAGTTTTAATTCTTTAAAAAAATTCTCGTTCCATGTCAAAAATCCTTGACACAAGAGAAATTGTATTTCTATTACCGAAACTTCGTCTCCTAAAATAAAAAAGATAATTATTTTCACTCATATGCCCTGCAACTGTAGATTTTAATTTTTATTTGCATTACCTAAATATTATTTAATTAATATTAATTAAACACATTAGCAAATTAAACAATAGAAAAATATGAAGACGATTCAAAGTGTTTTCAAAGTACATATCTTTATATTCAATTTCCCTAATATTAAATTACATGTTTTTATAAATTGGTTTGGATTTCCAATTACAGCTGCTCTTATTGTTACTGAAAATATTATTCTTCCTTTTATATTAATAAAAAGTATGGAGGTTTTAGTGACTGTTAGTGTTTTTGCTATACATAAAATTAAAAAACAGGCCCACCTGATCAGAGCGCCATCTATTGGATTTATTTGAACTACGATACTCCTCCAGCTGCTAAAATAACAACCACTACATACACATGAGCGACCGAGGGTACGTGACGTTCAGTCGCCACCATTTGCACGCCGCCGTTTAGGCACTAGGACGCTTAGGTGCTGGACGCTTTGGCGCGAGGCGTTTAAGCGCCGGGAAGTTTAGGCGCCGAGAGGTTTAATCGTTGTGAAGACTGAGGTATAAAAGGTTGATAATTATTTGGAAGTATGCAACATGTGTTTTAAAACTAAAAATTCAATTTCCAATCTCAATCCATAGCCGAGGCTGCTCCAATTTTGGGTTAGCTATAATTTCATATTGTCAACTTCCAAATAAATTTCCTCTAAGCTGGCTAACTTTTTCAGATCTAACGTGTTTGGCTACAACGTCCCTTAGCACTTTTGGACTGCCACCCTTCATATGCTACATGTTAAAAAAAAACAATGCAATAATTTCTGCTTTAAACATTTATTTTATGAAAGAAATGATTGCATTGTTTTTTAAGGTTGTAGCATACATAACCGAACATTTTGCATACAAGAAAATATTTCTCAGCCTTCGATACTTCAGGCTTTACCGTGATTATACCGTTCGTCGCCTAAACGTCCAACGCCTAAACGACCTGGCACCTGAACGCCCTGGCCCATAAATTTGATGGCGCTTGAACGTCCCGCGCTTAAAAGTTCCGCTTCTAAATATCCGGCGCCCAAATCGGCGGCGTCCAATCGGCGGCTCCTAAATGTTACGTACCCCGCAGGCGATGCATAGATCTGGCTTCGAGTATACTCAGTAGTAGTGAGTGGTGGGGATGCTTTTCCCTGGCCTCTCGTTTCTTCTCCGCGTACGCTTATTATGCCGATTTGTTTATCTTAATAACAACAAAATTAATGAACTTAAACAAATTTTGATTATTGGAAATGATTGAGTTACTCAACAAATGTAGATTGGCGCAAAAAATAAAAAACGATTTTTTTCCGCATTAGGTCCCTTTTCTCACGGACGGCCACGTATGCATATAAAGTTGATATAGGGACATCGGATATAATACAGCGTAATCCATCTCCGCTGGAACGTATTTTTAGAGTTGTTTCCCCTTGTATTTAACCAAAATTATAAACTCATATTCAGTAGATTTTTCTTACAGAACCATACTGCGCCCAAAGGATCGGCAGTTCCATAATTAATTTCTTCGTCTTGCGATATGTTGATATCGTAAAATGTCATCAATCTGCGACTCACATCATGGGTTGAACTATTCCATTGCGTCCTTATAATTCTGTTATTATAAGAAACCACAAAATGTTCGCGATTACGTACATCAGGAACAATAAAAGTTAGGGATCCGTGGCCTGTGGAAAAAATTATTGTTAAAAATTGGTCTAATTAGATGGCTTAGGCCTGAAAACAAGGGTTTCGTAGTCTATTAAGATGTAACTAACAAAAGCAACCCTACCAAACTGGCACTCACGGATTTCAATGAAACTTGGCAGAGTAGTAGAACATTGAAAAATATTAGACCTATGTTTTCTTATATCTGCCCTAACTGATTTTAACCAAAGCACAAACAGGCTACCCCACCTAGCCCTGGCAATAGCGAGTTGAATAGTTTATTTTTCTTGAAATAATTTAATTCTGCTTCATAAAATTACTCATGTAAGTATCTACCCCTAACCAACCTTATATAATTTGAAACATAACCCGAAACCCCTAACCTCTGTAAACCACCCCTACCAAACCATAAGCAGGCGAACACACCTAACCCTGGGAAAAACGAATTTGATCGTTCGTTTGTCATAAAATGATTCAATTTCACACCAATAATAGGTGAACCAGCTACCCACTTACCCCTTAACTCATCTAAACTCTAGAAACTACCCTTACGAAAATACAAGCAGGCTAAACCACCTAACTTTAGGAAAAGCGAGTTTAATGACTTTTTTGCTTAAAACAATTAAATTCTTTATTTTAAACTTGCTTATCTAATTATATACTCCCTGACCTACCTTGTTTATTTAAAAATTCATCTCAAACCACTAACCCCTGCAAACCACCCATACCAAACCACAAGAAAACTAACCCAGCTACTCCAAATCTATACCTCTACCTTTTTCGTAAACACCGGAGCCGAAGTAATTTTATGACGTAGAATTCAATTATTGTAAGAAAAATGACCGATGAAACTCGTTGTTTCCAGGGTACGGTAGGTTAGCCTGCTTGTGTTTTGGTAGGGGTGGTTTACAGGGGTAGGTGGTTGGTGGGTAGGGATTTGAATTGATTAAGTTAACTAGGGGTAGATCATTAGGTGGGTTACTTTATGGTGTGAAATTAATTTCTTTTAAGAAAAATAAACCACTGAACTCGATGTACCCCGGGCTAGGTGGGTTAGCCTGCTTTTGGTTTCTGGTGTTAAGGTGAGTAAGGGGTAAGTAGGTAGGTGGTTCACCTATTACTGGTGTGAAATTTAATTACTTTATGAAATAATAGCGATCAAATTTTTTGTTCGCAGGGTTAGGTGGGTTAGCCTGCTGATGGTTTCTGGTGTTTACGTGAGATGAGGGGTAAGTAGGTAAGTAGTTCGCCTATTAATGGTGTGAAAATTAATCATTTTACGAAAAACTACAGATCAAACTGGTTGTTCCTAGAGTTAGGTGGGTTAGCCTGCTGACGGTTCGCTATGGATGGTTTACAGGGTTTAAGGGTTTGGGATTATGTTTCCAAATATATAAGGTCGGTTAGGGGTAGATAATTACATGACTAATTTTACGAAGTAGATTTAAATTATTTTAAGAAAAAAAAACGATTCAACTCTCTATTCCCAGGGCTATGTTGGTTAGCCTGCTTATGGTTTGGTAGAGGTGGCTTCTACCCCAAAAATCAGTTAGGGCAGGTATAAAAAAACAATCTTCTAATATTTTTCATGATTATACCACTCTCCTCTCTCCCCTTAAATTTGATCACTTTTCCTCCCCGCACTTTAACCATTACATATTTCTACTCACTTTCATTTTATTTTTATTACATTATTATTTCTTTATTTATAAAGGATTTTAGCTTAAAAAATGTTATACGTGCAAGGTTAGGGTATTCAATTATTAATGATCAGGAGGAACAAAAAGTTAATCAAGAAAACAATAGGGAACCTTTTAAAATAAAGTTTTTCGTAATTTATTTTTCTTGTATTTATATTTATATTTCTTCTTTCATATTTGTTTGTAGTTGCTTTCTCTTGAAGCTACTCTTATGGCTGTAAATTTTATGAATTGTTTGAAGATTTAACAACTTTGCTTAAAAATAATTCCTTTTGATCAAAAATTCAAAAATTTTGTTGAAAGCTCAACTATTTAGAGAAAAATTGACCTTTTTTTTAATTTATATTTATTTCAACGGACAAACAGAATCTTTCTTTAATGAAAATACAACTATTTTCTGTTGAAAATTTCTGTTTTTAATTTAAAAATTCACCGGTTTCCAAAACGAAAAAAATGTTTGACTAAAGAGTGGTCCTTTTGGGTTAAAAATACCACTTTTGGTTGAAAATTCAATTATTTCCTAAAAAAATAAAATGTTGATGTTGAAATGTCAACCGAAAATGCAACTCTTTATTTGACAATCAATCTTCTTCACTTAAGGATTCTACTATTTCTTTTAACATTTTATTTTATTTACTTTATTAAGAAATGATTTTTTTGTTGAAGATTCATATTTTTAGTTAAATCTTCATCTCTTTGCTTGAAATTTTAACTATTTTGTTGAAAACTGATATTTTTTAGTTGAAAATTCAACTTCTTCAGTACAAGTTGAACTACTTTATTGAAAGTATTGTAATGAATTTGATCTCTACCTGAAAATTTAACTATTGTGTTGAAATTTTTTGGCGAAAAATTCATTTTTACTATTTGAAAATTTAATTTCTGAACAGAAAATATTTCTTTTGTCTTGAATTTTCATCAATTTATGTTAAGAATTTTCTTGGGTCATGGGTGAAAAATCTTTACTTATTTAAAAACTAGTATTTTGATTTCAAAATTCATTTTGTTAAAGAAGCTATATTTTTTGTTAAAGTATCAATTATTACAAGTTTTAAAATAAGAATTCATCTTCTTAGGTTGAAAACCCAATTACCTTCTTAAAAATTTATTTCTTTTGTTGAAGATTCAACTATATAGTTAAAAATAATTTTTTATGGTAAAAAAGTCATTTTTGTTTTTAATGAATAAATAAACATTATTGAATTTTTCAAATCTGTGTCTGTAATACTGTTTTATTCAGTTTATAAAAGATCCTGTCTTGAAAATATCGCAAGCACGTATTACCTTAAGGTATTTGTCGTACCAAAAGTCAGATATCCGACAAAAAATAGTTTTTCTATGATTTTAAAAATAAAAATATAATAACTGATGTAACTAAAAAAAATTATTGTTTCTAAAAACGGTTAAAATTCACATCAACAAAAAAAAAATTAATGTAAACCATGGTTTTGGCAATTGAATTTTTTCTCATCGTGTCTTCTTACCAATTCTTGAAAAATAATTGTATTTAGTAAATGGCGGTTTATTTTGTTTCGTGCAAACATTCTCTACAACTCTATTATCTCAAATTTTAAAAATGACTAAATAATATTAAAATATAATTAGTTCTGTAAAAAATGTTTTCTTAACAAAAAAATTGTTCTGATTATTCCAGCCATTTTCATTTAAAAATAATGTTTTTTCTTTAAGGATGTACACTTCGTACAGTCAATCTCAAAAGTTTCCTATCTTAAAGAAGATTTATAACATCGAAAAAAAGATCTGCTAATAATTTCTATAAATCTTGATGGAGGCTTATAAGCACACTTCAGAAAAATAAAATTCAGGTTAAAAAGATTTATTTAGCAGTAGTTATTTAAAGGTGAAGTTTTTTCTTTCTCTTTAGGGAAAAGATAAAATTTTGCTTAATCCTAATGTCGATTGAAAATAATTCAAATAAGGAAGAAAAAAATTAAAATAATTTAGATACCTATAAAAGTGCAAAATATTGCTCCACTATATTCATGATAGGCACAAAGTCCATTTTTTTTAGTGTCGGTGTAGAAGAGTTTGTTGTTGTAACAGAAAAGACCACCAAGTGCTCCGGTACTGTGAATAATCGGCTTAGCCCTAAGGGATAAAATTTCTTTTAATTGTGAAAATGAATTGCACAATTTTGTTACAAAAAGTTATATTTGAAAGTGAAATTTTTTTTACTAAAATTCAACTATTTAATTATTTTGTTTAGAATCCAAATTATTTCGTGAACATTCAACTATTCGTTGAAAATCCATTTTTTTGTTGTTAAAATACGTGTTCTTCGGTGAAAACTTATCTTCTTGGTTGAAAATTGATCTTTTAATTATAAAATTCTGTTATTTCGACAATAATTTAACAATTTTGTTGAAAATCTATTACTTCAATTGAATTTTTTTTGCTAAAAACATAAACGCTTTATTTATTTTACTGAAAAAGCCATTTTTTTGCATCAAAGATGAAATTTTTTTATTTAAAATTCATATCTTTTGTTTATAATTCCGCTTTTCTGCTACGAAAACTTGTCTTCTTTGTTAAAAAATTATCATTCTGGTTAAAAATTAATTTCAATGATTCAAAAATTCACCGGATATTCTAGGACTTATATATTTTGTTTAAAAATTTCACTGATTTTTAACTGAAAATTTAAATATTTCTTGCAAAAAATATCTTTTCTAGGAAAAAATTAATTTTCTTCGTGCAAAATTCATCTTGTTAAATTTATATTTAACTTTCTCTGTAGAAGCTCATTCTTTTTTTGTTGATCGTCAATCCCTTTGCTTAAAAATTCCAGATTTTATTTTTAATTAAGCATATACTTTCATTATTTATAAATTTATGTATTTTGTGGAAAATGCATCTTTTTGGATAATACTTAATTTTGTTGTTGTTAAAAGTTTATTAATTGGGTTGAAAATTTCTTTAATTTGTTTTTATAAAAATTTCTTTTTTTGAACAAGAAATTTAAATATTCTATTTTCGCTTGAATATGTATATTTTCTAATTGGAAATTCCTTCTTTTTGGTAAAACCATTATTTTTTGTTTCAATATTTATATTTATGGGTTTAAAACTCAAGGTTTTAACGAACAATTTTATTTTCAGATTTTTTCAAATTAAGTACTTTAGCTGAAAATTCGTCTGTAGTCATCTTTTGTTGCCAAAAAATAATTAGTCTTATCGATAGAAAATTAATTTCTGTGAAGGAAAATTTTAGTGTGTTTGTGAAACTTCGTTTTTTCATTATGTAATAACATTATTGTACTAAAAATTTAACTATTGTTGAAAATTTATCATTTTTTTCTACAGATGCAACTATTTTGATGAAAATACATTTAATTAAAAAAATTTATTTTTTATTGAAAAATACTCGTCAAAATTTCGGAATTGTCAGCTATATTATTTACAATTTTTTCAAGTTTTTCATGATTATAGCTTTTTCGATCAATTGTTTTTTTATAAATATGTTTTAATTTATACGTATGATTGTGAAGAACTCTAAGAATGGCGAGTTTTTCAAAATTTAAAATATTTTGATAACTTGGTTTTAATAAGTTATTTGTTTTTGTGCATATTTTTTTAGTATAATTAAATTCGTACTATGATTTATCTTTTTTGTTAGAAATTTTTTTTTAATTTTAAGATTATCTTTTTTAGTTTTAGTCTCAAATCATCTTATGTAATTTCTGTTTGAACCTTTATCCAAATCGGGGTTGCTGTGTTCTCTAAAAGTATGAAAAATAAATTTAGACCCAAAAATATTTTTCATTACAAAAATGTATAACGGTTAGGGAAAATTGAAAATTGCTGATATTAAAGACCGAGAAATTACATTACATTAATTTTTGAGTGAAATATATTTTTTGACACAGAAATTTAATTAATTAAATGAAGTTGTAAAATATGTAGAAATATTTAAAGTAATAATACTTACTCGGGAAGCTCGGGTTGACACATAACCGAACAAAGAAATGCGCTAAAAGCACAAATTGTGAGCAAAATTCGCATTTTTCACCAAAAAACTTAATTAAATCTTTTCTTGTGCACCGCGGAAAGAGTGGAATTCGCTTCGAATTTATAATATCTGGCTGTGCAAAGAAAGAAGGAACACAGTTCCCGGTTTCATTGATTAAACAATGATACTTAGGTTTTCACAAGACAGACCTTGGACTCATTTGATAAATTTAAACTAGTATAAATAGTAGCATAGATTATGAAAAATGCCGTCGCATTTCAATGCAAGTCTAGTTTTGATTCTCACTTTCGACTTCAATTCAGCGTGTCCAAACGTAAACAGTCAGGGCCGTGTTGTAATATTGCGCAATGTGACGCAGTTACCAGACAGCCGTTGGGAGAATTCATTTTATCGCTATGCCCTTAATTTGTCATGCACGATTGACCATGGCAAAAATGACTAAAATTGAAATTCAACTTTAGTTGGAAAATGGATTTGACAGAAAATCTTGTATAATTTCACCAAGTTGGGTATGATTGATAGAAGCTTCTTTACGATAGCAAGAAAATTCCCGTTAATTCAATATAGATAGATAAACGTTTATTTTTCAGCCTGCTGGACTTAACAATTGATTTGCTTACACTTTCATTTTCACAGTATTTCCTTACAACTACCTTTTTTTTAAAACTAACATCCATCCACACCTTATCTCTCAAACCTCGCCTTC
>JAWWLR010000092.1:88654668-88671837 GCA_035041075.1 Acraspis erinacei | reverse complement strand
TGATCCTAAGTTCTGTATATATATTATTTAAAAGAAATCTTTAAATCATACTTAATTTTCTCATATAGCCTTGAAGCTATGGACACGTGCATCTTTTACGCATCAAATAAATGAAGACATTTTCTTTATTTAATGTAATATCTAGAAGGAAGCAATAAATCATGCTTGTTTCTCTCATATATCTTGATAAGTGCACGCGACAATCATGAATCTTTTTCTCTAAAATACGGCTCTCACGCAATTTGGCAATGCATATTATCTAAAATAAAGCTATACATCATCCTTATTCTTCTCATATCAGCTTCAAGCTATAGCCACGAGCATTTTTGAAGCATAAAATAAATACATAAATTTTTTTAAATCAATGTATTATGCAATAGGAAGCATAAATGATGCCTGTTTTTTCTGGTATAATCTTGACTTGTGCACTTGATAAGCTTGAATCTTGCTTTCATAAATTCGGCTTTCACACAGTTGCGCAATTTTATTCTATAACTTCATCAGACCCTCCGAAAACATTTTAAGAGCAATATTAGTATTCTTCTGTACCGTAATCAAGGACCTTCGAGAATGATCTAGGAGCTAGCCTTAAATGGATACACACAAACGCAAAAAGACTCAGGCACAAACAAGCACTAATACTAAATTATCCAGAAGTGGCCGTGCCTATCTACTGAAGGCTTTTTGAAATATTTCAAATCTATCAAATCATTGTGAAATATTTGTGAATCCTTTAAAAATATTTGAAATTCGGGTTCAATCTTTGAAGTCTATCTGAAAGCTTCGCGAAATAACATAATTCATTCTAAAGTGCTTTGAATCGATCTGATTTCTTTTTGAAATATTTGAAATCTTTGAAATCGATGTTAAATATTTTTAATATTTTTCAACAGAAGAAGATTTGAAGAAATTACATAAGAATACACAAACAAAGATTAAAGAAAGATTTTAAAAGTGTTTTAGAGATTTCTTAAATAGTTCAAAAAATCACAAAAAGTTTCACAAGAATTTTCAAATTTTCATCTATAAAAGCTTTCCAATATTTCAAACATTTTAAAAAATTCTCAAAAGATTCATAACGATTTCATGAAGATGTGACAAATATTTTAAATACTTCAGAAGATTTCAATGAATTGAGAACGATTCGAAATTTTAACAAACACAACTTATGTTCGCAAAAAAAACAATCTTATTTATGGTTCTGCTGTATTTGGAAACTCTTGGCCAATAAAAAAAGAAATATCATCTTTTTTAAATGTATAGAAAACAGTTATTTGATAATTTGATGTGAAAATAGCAGAACTGGAAAAACTTGATTTTTTGACCTGAAAAAACCTGGATGACCTTGAAAAACAATAAAGCCCTTTTTTAAGTCATACATTCTGAAAGTATCTTAAATTCTATCCAAAGAAGTTTTAAAGAAAATGTAATTTGAGGTAGAAGGCAGATCATATCACGTAAATTCTGATTTACATAGAAGTAAATAATACACTTGCTAGTATTTATGTATATACTTTTTATTATTATATTTACCAATATAATTGAGGATAACCACCAAGGAGAAGATAAGCGTTTGTCTAATCGTCATATTTTCTGATTAGATGGAAAGCAGAATATTTTAGGAACGACGACTTTGACTAACAATCTAAATGATAGATATTCTATTGCGGCATTAAACTATATACAACATATATAACATAGTGTTTATCTTATCAATCAGCGGCGATCTGTTTGCCTTTCTGCGGTATTTACATCTCATTAAAAATATCGTCTGTATATGAAAAATGTACATAGTGTCAGATAATGACGTTCTATTCGAGTCATTTCAAAACAAATATGAATACCAAAAAATATGTTAGGACAATTAGAATGATATATTTAATCCTTCTGAGGAAACCAGGCCCCAGTAATTTTTTGAAAATTTGCATAGAATATCGGATCATTCTTGGTGTCGATAATCATAGATTAACGTTTATTTTTCAGCCTGTTGGCCTTAACAAATTGACTTGCTTACACTTTCATTTCTTATAGAATTTCGTCACAACTAAAGCTTTAAAAACTAACATCTATCCACACATTATCTTTAAGCCGAACTTGTCTTCCTTTCTTCGCATCGCCTCGCCCGCATGTCGCTATTTTCTCGCCTCGCACGCATGAGGCTACTTTCTCGCTTCGCCTCGAATTGCCAGTCTCTGCCTCCGCAGCTAATCCCTAATCCTTATCTACTATTTACAATATGTACAGTTTTCTTACACCTACTTCCTCTCCTATATAAAATCTTTCCTTCTCCATTCCTCTTCTTCCTTTCTTCTCTTCTTCTCCATCTTACCCAACACCCACTTCAACCATACAACTGCCCTTTTTCGCCCCTTTTATGCAACAATACCTTCATGCTTATCCCACTCGTTTCCACCTCTTCATACTCCTCCAACCAGTGCTCCACTTTTGCATCCCCCTTCCCGCACAATTCACACATCATCTTCTTTCCTGAAAGCCAGAACCTATTATAACTCATCATGCATCCGCGTCTCATTCTCGCTATAAGTTCTTGACTTCCTTCCTCACATTTCTCACACAAATATTGTGCTCTCTCCATTGGAAAAATTCACCAATAGTTCCCATTAAACCTTGACTCTCTTATTCTCTCCTCCTCTGCTTCATTCTCTCCCCATGCTGTTTCTTTTAACCAAATCATATACCCTCATTCCTTCCTCATGCATCCTTCTCATTTCATCCACCTGCAATCCATTCGCTTGGAAATATCTTTCCCTTTCCATCTCCATCCTCCCACCCGTACATCTATTCTCCTGCTCCCACACACATTTCCTAACCAGCTTACTTCCCCCCTATTCTAAAAATTTCTCCTTATATTTACACGCTCGGCTCCCCGTTATAATTCCTAAACTCGTTCTTCCTCTCTCCCTCCTGACAATATAGTTCGGCGTATTCCTTTCTAATGCCAGTGTCCACTTTACTTACCTTTCCTGTATCCTATTTACCTCCTCACATACCTTCCACCCCCACACCTCCACTCCGTATAATAAGGCACTCATCACTAGCGGATCAAACAATGTCATTCTCCTTACAAAATCATCTGCAAACAACCTCTTATCCGACTTATCCGCATTTAACTCTAACCTATTTTAGTCCAAGTATATTCTCAACCTTTTCATCATCTCCTTTAAAGTCTCTTCGCTCTTGTCTAGCAGCACTATGTCATGTGCATATGCAAGTGACCGTATCCTTAGCCCTCCTACCCTAACTCCTCCTACCACTCCGGCCGCTAACTTACTTGGCATAGTGCAACTGAAAGTACATTGAGTTTGATTAGGCGCAAATGCAATGACGAAGTTTTTTTTCAGCTGGTATGAACATGTTGTAAAACATATCAGCTATGTTTCCAAAGTGCATAACATAGCGGACATATTTTTCCTCTTTTTCTTGACAGCTGACTATGCCTTTATTATTACATATATTTTAAACTAATGGTGTGTTTATTTTTAAAATTGGTAGTATCATATATTAATGAACGACAGTGCGATAAAATAAAAAGATGGATAGACAATGGCTACAACAGAAAAATGTTATTATAAATATATTCTAACATTGCATTTGATCTTTTTTGGTATGTTATATTTCTGGAAATATATTTTATCGCGCAAATTTGAACATTAAAATTGTTTTTATGTATTTTGATGTTTGGCTTATATATAATACTTAGAAATGTTCCAATACAGCATGCAGTCAAATATTGAGTTTTAAACTATTTTTAAGTTATTATGTTATAAAGTCATCCTGCATTAATAAAATATCATTGAAAAGATTGTTACTTTTGCTTTTAATCAGAATTTTTTGATTATTTTATTGCCACGCTGCACTTTGCTGACAGGTTTTACCTCATGTCAATACGAGCTGACACTTATTTATAAAATTTTCACATAGTAAAATGTCACATAAATAATTTTCAGCTTTGCTCAAATCACATGATTTTACATATTTTATTTACATGTTCACATGGGCAGCTGACAAAGTTTTCAAAATGACGAAAAAACACACACGAGAGAGCCGCGCCAGGTGACATTCACCTTAGCTTTTAATTAAGTAAAAATTAGCATATAAGCACCAACAAATTCAAAGTATTTTTCTTTGTTAACATTACATGTATTTTCTTAAATCTTAAAATCTTAATCTTATCTTGATCCTAAATATTAAAATCTTAAAATTAAAACTTAAATTTGCACTCTTAAATCGCTATACAATAATATAAATAACTAAAAAATAAATAATTAAATATCTGAATATCGCAATCGATCAAATTATCAAGAAAAATCACTGCACCATATGGGTAAACGAAGAAAGAAGAATGGAAAATCTTGGGACGAATGTTTTAGATTTTTCTACGCCAAAAAATTCAAAATGGCACGGGCAAAATATGTCGTTAAAAGAAACAGGAAGAAGTTTCAAATAAAATGACTGCAGGAAACACAACAGGAGTAAAGCGTCATTTGTAGAAACTGCATATTAAAGAATATGACGAAGTGTATACATTATTTTCCCCATAAACTGAAGTAACTTAAAAGAAATAAATACATCTTAGTTTCATTGATCACTAAACTCCTAGGCTAATTTAAAGAATACATACTTTTTCAGAGAACTTAAATGTTAGAACACTGATATCGCTTTCATCTTTGAAACAGAATCTTTTCAACTTTCACTTTTGCTTGGTTCTTTCAAATCTTTATTGCAAAATATTTAAATATTAAAATTTGTCAATATATGTTCAAACACAGTCATGTTCCAAGTAAATGATAGAATATTCTTTCGAAGTTGATACTTAAAAAATCAATTTCAATTTCTTTAACTCACTTAGTTATTTGAAATTCAAAAAGATAACAAAGATATATTTTATATTTTATTCATCAGAGATTTGATATTCAGATACATATTTCGAAAATTTTTATTTAACGGATTTTTAATTAAAAAAGAGACAGTTAAAATAATTTTCAAACTTGAGATTTCTTGATTGTTCACGCATGAAAAATTATAATACTTTTTACCAATTTGGAAAAAACAACTTTTTATGAGATTTAAATTTCCATGGCGAAATTAAGTGTTCGAATTTTAATTTTTTACCTTACATAATTTCTCTACAAAATTGGAATTTTAACTTTAAACAAATTTTACGGATATATAAAACTGGTTTATGTGGGATAGGGTTTACCTGTGAAACCCCGCATTCGACTGGAACACCGTGAACGATTTGGAAATATAAGACTTTACAAAATGTAATCTTTTTGAGTCATATGATTTTCTCTAAACCTTTAATAGTTAGTAGCTACTAGTGTAAATAATTCCAGATCATACTTTTAAATTTGTCAAGAATTTATTATGGATAGTCAAAGTCTGCTGATTCAAGTAATAGTTCAAATCTTAAAAAATTCATATGGTTAGTAAATTAATGAATAGGGAAGTACTGCCAATGAGTCACTTTTTACTAATTCACCGTGAAACTTTTACTTTTTAATTAGCAAATGAATTTGCACTATTTTTATTTGTAATTTTTTTACTAATTGAGATGTAAAGAGGAAGGAAAAAATTTGAAGATAAACGCTGCTCCTAATTTTCTTTATTTTCAAAGCTAAATGCGGGTTTGCAGATTGAATGCGGGCTAATGGGTAGATTGCAATTTTTAAGATCAAGCTTCGAACCCGAGAGTCTGACCTGGCCCGAAGTTATCAGGTTCTCTTGGTTTTTGCACAACCCTAAACAATTAAGAAATTTTATAAACAAAATATTAACGGCTACTCCATTTAAAGTTTGACATTCTCCGATTCTTGTATTCTATAGACCTTTGCTCAAGAGCAATTCAATAAGAAAACAGTCGACTGAAGAGTAAAAAAGTACCTACCGTACAATTTGTTCGCTGAGGATAAAACCCAAGATTATTTCCAATACATAAATCCACTGGCCAAAGTCCCAAAACGCAACGAACTCAAACCTCTTATAGGAGAACCATTTATCGATATTCAAGAGTCCGTCATGTGCAGCGTGCAAAACAATCAATCAAAAATTTCGTACACCCTTGACAGCTGGAATTCAATAAGAGGTCGGTCTTATCATGGTAATACCATGCATTTTATTGCTGATGATTGGGTATGGCAGTCACTTCTTATTGACCTCTGTCCTTTGAATGGTGAGCATACGGGCAGAGACATTGGTTCAGCTTTCTACAAAGTTGTGAAAAATTATTGTTTGGAAGAAAAGGTTCAAGATATCATACTAGACAAAGCTTCTACAAATACAACATTTATGAGAGACTTGTCTTTTTTGATGACTTTCGACTTTAGAAATCAGCATTTCCGATTTTATGTCTATATTATGAACCTATCAGCTCAAGATATACTGAAAGAACTGACGCCTGAAGATTGCAGTATCGAGGAAGAAGACGAAAATCACGGAAGTATGGAAATTTATGAAAATCTCGAAGAAAGGGTCAGCGATGATACAACAAAATTTAAGACATGGAAACAGCCGGTGATATCGAAGAACGAGTCAATAGTTTTAATTCTCCACTTACAAAACTGAGGACACCGTTCACTAAATTGAGAAACTCTGAGCAATGGAATAATAAATTAAAGGGTTGTTGCGAATCCTGCAACTTCAGCTTTTGATGTCAAATCATCGACGTCAGTACCAAGTGGAACTCTAGTTTCGAAATGATTCAGTCAGTGCTTCAAATGAAAAGACTGTTAGTTTTGTTGTGCTAAATTCTACAAGTTTGAACCATCTCTATCTCATTGAGCAAGAATGGTTGATTCTTAAAGAGATCTGCAAGATTTTACGACATTTGCAAGTGCTCTCCAAGCTTTTTGGTGGTGAGAAGTATGTAACTCTACCTTACGTCGTGCTTGGGTTCAACATCTTGTTATATAAAATGGACGAAGAATTGAAAGACTTAAGGGAAAATGTGTCAGAAAACCCGGTAAATGAAAAGATCATACCCGCTTTCGAAGCATCTCCAGACAAACTATTCAAGCTCTATGATTCCTGGGGAAGAGAAATGGCAGCTCACTCTGTGAATGTTTTTGAAAGGATTTATAAGACCACCTACTATTTTTCTGACAAAGAACAGGTAGACAGTTTTCACGGTAAATTCCTGATCTAAATCAATTTTAGGTTTTACTGATGATCACAAGCAGTTCAAAAATACTTCACTTCTAAAATGATTTGTAATATACGTTTTAGACTCTGGCTGGAATGGCTCGTTATTTACTATCAATCCAAGCTACATCTATCGCAGCAGAACAAGCTTTCTCTAGAAGTTCGCTCATCATCAGATCGAACCGTAACAACCCTAGGGATGAATCGGCTCGGTATTTAATGTACCTCAGCCCATGGGTTGCGTGTTCTGTAGCACCAAAAATACAGTCGGAACTTGAAGAAAATAATTTTGAATCTACATTAATAATTTTTTCATACGAAATCATGTACGTCCCCAAAAATAATATTTGTTATCAGAAGAATTCCTTTCCAAAAAATGTCTTTTAAGAACAAGTGTATGACGTAGAAGGATACATTTTAAGTGTTTGTTGATGCAAAAATAAAATTATTTCATAAATAAACTTTTTTCTTGAAATCTTTTAAGATATTCTAAAATATTTAGAATTCCTTGAAATTTGTGTAAATTCTGTAAGTCTACTGAAAATTCCTCACAATAAGATATCGCAAAACCTTATGGCTGCCACAAAATCCTTACAGGTATTTTGAAATCCTTCCAGATATTTTGGCATCCTCCAAAACTGTTTGAATTTAAAAAAATCATACTTGACAGTGAAATTGATGTAGAAATTTAAATAATGGTTGTCTCAGTCCTGTAAAATTCAGAAATCCTTCAAATGTGCTAGCATATATTATTACTTTTCTTGAAACCAATACCATGATGGTACCAGGATCCGCCGCATTTAAATCTCCCTTTATAATATACATAGTTTTATATTGAAAAACCTAAGCTTTATTTTAAGACAAATAAATCAAAAAAACCTGTCTTATTTCCATAAAAATTCAAATTTATTTTTGAACTTCATTTTTGAAGATTAAAAATTTATTTTTGGAAAATATGCGTAGGACAAATTGAAAGGGCGTGAAAACCCCTATATAAACTGTACTGACAAGATTCCAAAAAATTGTCACCCTTCTGGTTGATATCTTCAGACTTTTACCGATACTGGATAAAAGAGATATAGCGACCCGGCTCGGGACGCGTAGCACGGCGGCATCACGTGACCACGTGATCATGATACCAAGTACGCCATCATCCTCTAGTATTTCAATGAATTTCCCATGTATCCATTTTATATCATTAGTTAAATTATAAAATAAATCGGGATAGAGAAAATCTAGATTATTTAGAGTTATTGATTATCAGCAAGTATCGATCTATAGATCATTTTATTTTACAAAACTTCTTGGTTGAAAATGAATTCACTTTCCCTAACCGAAGAATTAAAAAAATAAAAGTATGTATCCAATAAGAGAAACTGTATGAACTGAGATTTCTAGAGTTTCAATATTAGTCAAATTTAATGAAAAAATATCAGGGCTGATTTTAATGTCCTACTTGTGTTGAAAACAATTTGCCCAATTGATTAAAGATACTTACTGTTTTGCAACATGATGGTTTGCCTGCCTGCTCTATATTAATTAAAAGGAAGAAATAAAGTAATAAAGAATAAAATAATAATAAAGACTCAATTTTTTAAATTTATTTTGCATTACATAAATGGTTAGACCACTAGGTAGTTACAATTGATTGGTAGATATTCGCACCGCGGGTAGATCTTTTAAAATGAAGTAATGGCGTAAAAATTGTGGTTCACACGGGTCTCGAACGAAGTACATTAAAATTTTTTTTGATTGTACGCTCAGGCCCTAGTGGAGTTTCACGGATTAATTCTGGGGTCAATTCAAATACTGTGCCGCTTTCCATGTTCATTCCCGTCCGTTTTCTATCGTCATTAAATATTCCACGAAGAAATCTATTTTTTTCAACTATTGCCACGGCGTCACCAGTGGATGTTGCTAATACTATTTCTTCCTTATTTTCGAGGGGCACAGGAGCATTCCTCTTTCCTATTAAAAAAAGTGGTTTATCTGCAGGAAAAGTGTATCTCCGTAGTTGGAATCGCCGTTGAGGATTGGTGTGGGGAATAAGTCGCACAAGTAATATTGCTCTGAAGTCAGACACAAATATTTTTAAAGGAGTATGCGTGGGAATAGGAGACCGGGACCTGGTACGAGTTGAAGTCTCTGCAGGCGATAGAGCCTTTTCAGGAGAATGATGTATGTCAGAAGAAGTAGGAGTTTCGGGACGAGGAAAGCCAGGAATAGGTTCGCCATTAGGCAAACAGTCGAACTGTAAACTTAAGTCTGTAACAAGAAAAAGATGATTTTTTTTTTAAATAGATGCCTTGGGAAACTTCACGCAGGAAAAGTCCAACCTTTTTAAAAAATATTTCTATCATATAGAAGCTTAAGGTTTTGTAACATTTTAGATAATGTTACTGTAATTACGGAGAGAAATATTAATCCGGGAGATTTCCCGCATTCCATAATGCAAGAATTTTCTACGTATTCAAACTTTCCAGTTAGGTTTCCAAACCTTTGTGAAATCTTTCGAAATGTCTGCGAAATACTTTTAATATTTTCTAATATTTGTAAAATTATTTGAAATTATTTCAAATCTTTGAAAAATAAATAAAATCTTTTAACCCTATACAAATCTTTAAAATCTTTGCGAGATTGTAGGTAAATCATTGAAAAATTTATATATTTGTAAAATATTCAAACTTTTCATGAAATAATTGAAATCCTTCTAAATTGGTACAATTAATGTTTGAATTATTTTCCAATATTTGTCAAATTATTGAAATTTTTAGGAAGTCATTATAGTATATGTGAACATGATCTTCCCAGAGAGAAAGAGAGAGTGAGGGGCAAGGAGAAAGGAAAGGGAAGAGATAGAGGACAAGGTATGAGCCTTTGCGGTTATTCAGCCTTTGGATGTTTGCGGTGATGTATTAGTTTTCACTCTCGCTGCGTGCTCTTTACCCAACCCGCTCATACCTTGAGGAACGTTGCGCTGGCTTGAGGATGATGGCAGATCGACTCATTTAATGCGACCCTTGATTAAGCGTTGTCACGCGGTTAAACCGTCCATAAGGAGAGAACGGAAGAGGTATATTGAAAAAAGTGGACTACGAGTGCGTGATTTTGTGCTTTTCGTTTCTGTGTTGGTGTAGGGGAGGAACAAGGGAGTGGAAAGATGAGTGAGTGAGACCGGGTGCTTACGTCAGGAGGTTCCTTTGACAAGCCGGCCAACTCTTGGATCGTCATCACCCGAATCCGTTCTCGTGACGACAATGGGTTGCTGCGCCGTAGTCGCGTTGACGGATGCGTCATCGATCCTAGTCGTGCAGCCGTTTTCGCTGAAAATGTTGGAAGGGCGCAGCCTTGGCGTCGACGCGGGCGTGGATCGAGGAAATGGTTGCCTGTTCTACTAGATCGTACGCCAGGATGGTGTGTCGAGCTTTCTCGACCCATCGCGCCAATCGCCTTCGCGTCTTGTGATTTGGACGCGCTTTTCTTACGCTCCCTGTCATCAAGAGTTTTCTGGATTTCTGGAACACGTACAACCTAGCAGTCGCGGAAAAAATGACCCACGAATAACACCAGGAAGTTTCCATTTCTTTTTACTTATCTATCGCCTTCTCTTCTTTCCATTCCAGAGACATTTGCTCTTCTCAGTCTCGTTGTTATGTGATAGTCCACTCTCCCATTTCTCCGAAACAGGAAGACCAGGTACACAAACTCTTTGACCTCCTGTACCGCATTTCCCTTCCACTTCTACTCCCATTCCTCATCTCTCCTACCTCCTTTCCTGAACACTATAGCCTTCGACTTGTCCGCATTTAACCCTAACCTATCTTTGTTGAAGTATCTTCTCAACCTTTTCATCATCTCTCTTGGCTAGCAGCACTACGTCATCTGCATATCCGAGTGACCGTATCCTGACTCCTCCATCCTAACTCCTCATACCACTCTGGCTGCTAGCCTGCCTTCCCTATCCGCGATTAAAATTGCAAAAAACGTTGGGCTAATTGCAGACCCTTACCTTAACCCCCTATGCATCCAGAAACCCTCCGAGATTCCCTTTTCCCTCTCACCTTATCTTTTGTCTCCTCATATACATCCCTTATCCTCTCGAGCATGCCTATCTCCAATCCTCTCTGCCGACCAGATGCTTCAAGACGTAAATATTGTTTATAGTAGTTCTTCCCTCCCTTAAGCCCGCCTGCAATAAAGCTGGGGTAAATAGCAAGGTAGTTCGGGGTTTATGGTTTATAACCGATTATTAAATAGGTGTTTCGGTTAATAATGTAGACTTTTCGCAGAATTTGGCCGTTTTTTTACATAACAATAAGAATGACCTTAATAATCAAAGTAGCGGCCATCGTTTTCTACAACTTTTCCCCATCTTTCTGGCAATGCATGGATTCGTTGCCAAAAGAACTGTTCATTTTCGAGGCCAACCATTCATCGAGCCAAATTCTCACATCTTCGTAAGACTGGAAATTTTTCTCTGAATGTCCGAGCTGCATCTTCGGATTAAGCGGTAGTCCGATGGGGCCAAGTCCAGTGAATACGGCGGGTGGTATAGGATGTCCACTTTAATGTTTTCCAAATAGTTTTCGACTAGTTTCGCAACTTGAGGCCGTGCATTGTTGTGTTGAAAAATGACTCTCGTATCTTTGTGCGTATTCTGCTTGTTTTTCCTGCAACGCTTTCTTTAATTTAATTAACTTTTTTCACTACGGTTCGCCAGTAATCGTTTTACCAGCTTTCAGCAGTTCGTAATGCACAGCTCCCCTATTGTCCCGCCAAATACACAGAAAAGCCTTACAATTCGCTGCAAGAAACCTTTTCTTTTCGGTCTGGCTAGCAGAATTTAACAAATTCTTTTTCGCCTTTCAATGTCTCTGTTTTTCAATTGATATGTAACTCATTTCCCTACCTTCTGGACCTTTCCGAATGCGTGTAGACGTTCGGAAATGGTGGATTGGGCAAATTGCAATGCATTTCCCATTTTCTTCAACGTTTACCTTGAGTCTTCATCCAATAAAGCTTGAAAATCTTCATCTTTAAACTTTTTGGGCTGACCTGGAAGCTCATTTTCTTCTATATCGAAGTCACGAGTTTTAAACCATTAAAACCATAATTCACAATAGCATACTCGAAATTATTAACCGAAACAACTATTAAATAAAATGAAATTGAACAACTTAGTCAATTATGACAGTCACCATACAACCGTTATAACACCTACAGAAAACTTACGTTGGATTCCCATATTCCCATATCCTACTTTATTTATGATGGCTTGTGTTGTTTATTTACCTAAGAATTTTGGGAGGTATTCTTAAACTTCCAAAAAAAGTGTCACCATTCTGGTTGATATCCTCCGGCTTTTACCGATACTAGATAAAAGAGATAAAGCGAGTCGGCTAAGGAAGTGTAGCACGGCGGCATCACGTGACCACGTGTTAAATATGTTCTCACCGTGAAATTTTCAAGCATTTTCAGCTGGACTTGAAAAGAAGAAAGGGTCAGGATAATAGTTGTGACTCAATTAGGGTGAGCACAGTTTTACTTTGAAAACGCTGCAAATCGGCATTTTGGCACGTAGGACGAAATATTATAAATCTTTTTGAAATCATTGGAATCTTTAGGACATCTTTAAAATCTCCGAGAAATCATGGTACAATATTTGTGAATTCTTCCAAAACTTTTCGTGCCTCTCTGTGTGTTTTTGTTTGTGTATGTGGGTCCATCCCGCTTCATGTAATCATTCGATAATTGATATAATTTGTTTGTATGACTGAGATTTCCAGCTTCTTGAGACGCTAACAGTAAGCGGCGTCAATCTACCAGTTCATTCGGATCATCCCAGTAAATTTAATACATTCGACTTCCCTCTCTAGCAATCATGTGTTGAGGGATGATCCCTTGACCTGACAATCATTTCCGTGTTTCAATTCGTCTATCTTCATTTTTTATAGAGACGCGTGAATCATTTAAAACCTAAAAGTTCGGTCAATCTATAAGTGTGCTTAAATTTGCAATATGAAGCCTGTTAAACGAAAGATGTCATCATGGATGATTCAATGACGCTAACATTATCGGGAACTTCTTCAACCTTGGAAACTTACTTTGTTTCTCCAATTGAGTTTTCTCCTTATAAAAATTACGCGCTTGGAACTTTTAAATTTCTAACTTCCAATTCGATTCCCAATGCAGATATTGTTTAAAATAAATATTATGTGGGCAATGAAATAATTAAAATAACTACATGAAATTATGAAATGCGTGACATAAAGCGATATCTACAAAAGGTTCTAGTAAAGAAGGCTACTGAAATTCATATTCAGGTAAATAATCTCTAATGGGTATCGTTTTCAACAACAAGATTGGCTTTGGTTATATTACACCAGCACAATGCCAAAACTTAATCAGTAGACAAAGAGCTGGCAAAGGAATTGATGAAATACACAGAGGACACGGAATTCGCAGAATTCGTGGAATCCAAAGACCTCACGAAATTTATGGTATTCAAAGAATTTACCGAAATTAAAGGACATAAAGGAATTCACTACAATTACGGTATTCGTGAATTTCATGGAATTAAAGGAATTTGCGAAATTTATGGGATTTATGAGATTTACGAAATTAATGGAATTCAAGGGATTAATGGAATTCGATGAATTCCAGGAATTATATGAATTTCAGGAATTATATGAATTTCAGGAATTCGCGGAATTCGTAGAATTCACGGAATTGATAGAATTCACGAAATTTGTGGAATTTACGGAATTTATGGAATGCATGGGAATTATCGAATTCAAGGAATTCGCTGAAATCGCGAAATTTAGCGAATTCATTGAAATCGCGGAATCTGAGAAATTATCGGAATTCATTGAAATATCAGGAATTCGCAAAATTCATGAAATCATTAAATTCAAAGAATTGATAGGATTCATGGAATTCACCGAATTCATGCAATCGAAGGAATTCACGGATTTCAAGGTATTCAAGGAATTCACGGAATTCAAAGAATTCACGTAATTCAAGGTATTTAGGGAATCCACAGAATTCACTGAATTCATGGAAGTCTCTGAATTCATATCATTTTCGGGATTCACAGAATTTACGGAATTTTAGGTATGCATGGAATATCTGGAGTTCGCGCACGGATGAAGGAATTCGCGAAATGCATGCAATTCGCGGATTTCATGGAATCGCAGGAATTCACGGAATTAAAATAATTCACGGAGCTCCGGCAATTCGCGTATTTTATGGAATTCAAAAAGTTCGTGAAACTTCTTAAATTCCATACATTCCGTTAAGTCCGTGATTTTATTGAATTCCATTCATTAATTGAATTTGATGAATTTCATGAGTTCAGTGTATTCCATGAATTCCGCGAACTCCAGCATTTTTGTGAATTTCGTGAATTCCAGCATTTTGGCGAATTCCATGAATTCCATAAATTCTCGAATTGCGTAAACTCCGTGAGGTCTATTAATTCCGTATATTCCTTCAATATTATGAATTCCTTGAATACCGTGAATTCTTTGGATTCCGTGAATTAATTGAATTCTGTGAATTCCGTGATTTCCGTGAATTTTTGGGATTCCGTGAATTCCCTAATTTCCGTGAATTTCCTGATATTCTTGAATTCCGTGAATTCTCTGTTTTTCTTAAATTCCGGGAATTCCATGCATTCTGTGGATTTATTCAATTCTTTGAATTACGTAAATTGCTTACATTCCATGAATTCTTTTTATTTTGTGAATTTCTTGTATTCCGGGCATTCCGTGAATGCAAAAAATTCTGCTCATTACATGGAATACATGAATTCCAGGCTCGATATCAATTCCCCGAATTTCGTTCATTTTGTAAAATCCCTTAGTTCTCTGAAATTCACGAATTCCTTAAATCCCATGGATTCCTTCAATTATATAAATACGCGCGTTATATACTATACACTAACAAAAGTTTTGGCATTTATTATAAAGGTCCAATACATGTAACCTACTGTACTAATACTATCATTTGGAAACTACACCATTATGTATTGGTGCGTTAACTTACGTTTCGAAAATAAACTCCGAATACACGTAGTGGAAGTTTTCAACATAAATTTTTAAGTGTTTAACTTATTTATTTTTCTCTGTTCTTTCTTTTCAGAGACTTGTATTTACAGTGTAGATATCTTACACACTAAAAAAACTGATTCAAAACTAATTCCTCCGTCTACATATTATTCGTATCGCTCACATATGCACACAACCAGCATTTTATCGCTTAACTATCTACTTACGCTCCTTTTCGTTTTCAGTAATAATAATTTAAATTCAAATATTTAATGAAGCTCTTTTTATCATGATTTAATTTAATTCTTCTCAGCGATTTCACCAAAATTATAAATACTTCAGAAGATTTTAACGAATTTCCAAATATTTTTACAGACGACAAAAATTGAACAAACATTTCAATAAATTCGAGAAGATTACAAACGGACGCAAAAGATTTGGCAAAAAATGTTTCAAAGATTTCAGAAAGGGTTCACGATATAATTTAAAAAGTTTCACAAGGCTTTAAACAATTAAAAAGATATGAAAGGGTTGAAGAATTTCAACATATTTACAAAGACTTAAAAACGTTTCAAAAATTTCCACAAATTTGAGAAGATTTCAACCGAACACAAAAGATTCGAGCAACAAAGGTTAACGCAAGAATTCAAAAATATTAGAAAGGATTTCATGAACAATTCAAAATATAAAAAACCAAAATCACAAAGCTTTAAAAATGTGAAAGAAATAATAGATTTCAAGAATTTTAAAGATTTTACAAAAAAGTTCAAAGATTCCAAGAGAGATGTCTCTGTTTCTGTCTCCCCATTCCGTTGCCTGTTTTTCTGCTCGGTAGTGCTCTATTTTCAGCAAGTTTTGACGGAAGTGTTCCTTGGGCGTGCCTGACTGTGTTTATTAACTTATTTTCCGTCTGATTTTGCGTGCCGGTTTGTAGTGCGTTTTCATAATACCGAATCTCATAAAGCGCGTGTTCGCAAGTGCTGTGTAGAAATGCCTCAAAAACTGTTGAGCGTCGAGAACACGTGTCGTGGTTGCAAAGATTCTGTGGTCGATGACATCCAGTGTCCAGGATGCCAGACCCCATACAACTTTCTTGCTTAACGAATAAAGGTTCTCGATGCCGGGCCTTTCCCAAAGTTCTGTAAGCCTAGATCACGCCCTCTCATAACGCCAGCACCGGCTTCAGCTGCTCTTACTGCATACGACGTTAAACGCATAATCAACAAAACTTTCGCAGCGGTAAAGGCCCAGTTGGATTTAGTATCAACCTCAGTCAGCTGACTCTCTGAGAAATTTTACAGTCTGTCAACAAAATTCGACCAGTCCATTTTAAGGCTTGATAACGCTGAAAAAAAACTTGATGATCTTTGTACCAGGATGGTAGTAGGAGAAGGTACGATTGCAAACCTGCAAACCCCTGACCCTTTTCACCAAATCCTGGACAAAAAAAGACTTATTCGTAATTCCCTTGCCTAGATGAAGCAAAGAGCTGCCAGGAAAATAATCTTATTTTATTTTGGGTTCTCGAACAAATCTCTCCTCGACAAAATGAAGGCAACTTAGTCAATGAAAATCCTACTTCCATCATCACCAATTTTTTCACAGAAATTATTCTAAACAGCATGTTTTCTAACACACGAGCTTTTAGACTTGGTGCTTTCCCCCAGGAGACGTCAAATCCCCGTCCCCGTCGTATGAAGTTGTTCTGCGAAACGGCGGAAGCAGCGCATGCGCTATTTCATTCGGTCTTGCGGGCGAAGAGAGACCCCGAGTCAGCAAATCGTTTGAAACAAATTTGGATCTCGCGCGATCGAACGAAGACTCAGTTGGAAGAACTTGCAGAAGCAAAGAAGTGGTTAGCATCTCGTCGTCAAAACGGAGAGGTAGATCTTACCATAATGTATCGTCAGGGAATGCCTGTAGTTTCCAAGGTAAGGAAACAAACAAGCGAGCCGACAAC
>JAWWLR010000092.1:88642255-88654568 GCA_035041075.1 Acraspis erinacei | reverse complement strand
TGTAAAATACTGTAGACTTATATGGTTTATTTTGAGTAATAAATGTCGAACGGAAAAGGTCGATAAGAAAAATTTGTCGGCCACTTCAAGATAAATCCGACGGTATATTTCTTTTCACGTTTCGAACACTTTTTTCGGCGTTTGATTTCCCGAGTATACAATTCTTCTACGTGCTTTAAAATTTTAAACGATTGATTGCCACCGTTACATCAATTGTTCTTAAAATATTGGTGCATGCCTTTCTAAAGCTTCGTCAGGTTTTTTTCGCCTTCCGCCCTTGAAATAAACTTTAAGCTAATACCGCATCAATCGATTGGTAACAATAGAAGTGTCCAAAATTCAATTTCTCGCGGCAGCTCTATAAAACTTTGTACAGGGGGGGATTCTAAGAATCGCTAATTTCGAATTTGATGTCAATCGTTACAACTTCTAATGGTCGATCCATTATAACGCAAAAATATTTAAATTTGCGCATGTTTATCTGAAAGTTAGTATAAGTGGGAGTTTGGGGTGACCCATTTCAAATTTTTGGTGTTCATCGAAAATTTTTTTAGTAAAAATCCCTATATTATATCTTACAGGTGAAGGTGCTGACACGCAAGATATATATCAATTCACTCTTCCTAATGGTGGGACAGTCCAGCATATACGGCAGAGACTAGAACATGCCCAGGAGCCTGCTGCACGTTTGAGCAATGAACGTTAGTATATTATAATTCTCTTGAACTAGAAAAAAATTGTCGGGATACAGGAAAGAATTTGAACTTTATTTCTTAAACGCCATTAAATTGGCCAACGGCGTTGGCCACCATACCTATAACACAACCATCATCACCATTGTCGTCTAGGACAATGGGGTAGGACTTCATCAGGATTGTGAGGCCTATTTCACTCATTCTACGATATACACAAGCTCTTGCTTTCTTCTTGTTCCGGGAGCCAGATGTAAATCTGTGGTCGTGAGCACTCGGACATGCTCAGGGTCGGCCTTCTCACGATGCCGATTGGCATCCGCACTGCTGTTGAGATCTTTTTGTCTTTGAATATATTTAATCGCCAGATCGCCTTCGCATCCACGGCCTTCATGGCAAAATTCAGAGCCATCGTGGGTATCGTTTTCGAGGCACCATTGACGCTTCTCAGAATCAGTCCCCAAATCCCTTTCAGTTGAGCCTTCGCAGTGGTCAGTTCGACCCTGCTCCATCAAACCACCGCCGCATAGGTTATCCTGGGTCGCAAGATCACTTTGTAGATCCACATAAGTTTCTGCAGTTTCAAGCTCTAACTTTTCCCTGTAACTTTTCTACAGAGACATAGTTCCACACTTATACCTTTTGTTGAATAAAACTAAGTCTGCCTTACTTCAATTGACTGTTAGATTAGTCTTCCTGCACGATGAATCCACTACTCCCATTTCATGCTGCATTTCTTCCAAGAGCGCATCCAGAAGCTGGTCGCGTATTTTTCATCAATGGATCATCTGCAATCTAAAAATTAAATGCCTATATATTTTTTTAATTTTTGTTAACACTTGCAAGTCAAAAAAGTAGTTTTTTGCTGAAAAAGTTACAATTGCAAATGTTAGATCAAATATAATATCAAAAATGGTTCAATTTTCACAGGTTTGTTTGAAACTTGGGGATGAGTTGAGTTTTACTGTCGTCAATTTCGAATTTTTCGGGTTCGTTGAAAAAATTCTTTAATAAAAATCCCTATATTATAACTTCCAGATGCAGGTGCTGATATTCAAGATATATATCAAATCACTTTAGCTAATGGTAGAGAAGTCACGCATATCCGGAAGAGGCCAACTGATACCCAGGAACATCCTGCTAATTTCAGCAATCAACGTTAGTATATTATAATTCTTTGAAATAGCCAAGAATTGTCGGGATTTAGGAAAAAATTCAAAGTTTATTTCTTAACCGCCAATTAATTTTTCTCGCCAAAAAGTGTTGGTCCTTTGGGACCTTTGAAGAAAGTTTTAAATTCCAACTTAAAAAGTACATATTGTCATGGATTATGAACCTTATGACATTTGTGGAAATGCATAGGAATTTGTGTCCTTTTATAGCAATTCTTGGGAAGATGCAGTGATTCGCAGGTAATATTGAACAACATTTGTGCTGGACGCATGCGCAATATCTCATGTTATGAATGCAGTATTGGTGAAGAACGGTGTTTTCTGAAATCTTTTGCTTGTTCTTGAAGAATTTATGTATGTACTTGTTATATCTGCCAAAAATTGCTTTAAAACTTTAATTAATTATACTGAAAAAGCAGCTGACGCTGTTAATTGAGATTCTAGATTTCGAGAAAAAGCCGTAACCAACAGGTAGGGCTCTTTTCGAATTTCGGACCTCAGAAACAGACTTGCCGTAATCAAAGGGAACGCCGTTCACGGTAATAGAATATGAAATATTTGCATTATTACAAAATTTCTATTCAGGCATGAAATTATAATTACTATGGAATATTATAAATATTAGTATTAATATACTTTTTTAAATTTTTAACTGTAAATCCTTAGACTTAACTACTGTTTAATTTAAAGGTCTGCTATTTGGAACATGGATTTTGGGATCACCGGTTTCCAATTTTTGGTGTTCTTTGAAAAAATTCTTTAATAAAAATCCATTTATTACATCTTACAGGTGGAGGTGCTGTCATGCAAGATACATATCAATTCTCTCTTCCTGATGGTAGGACTGTCATGCATACCTGGCAGAGACAAGTACATGCCCAAGAGCCTGCTGCACCTTTGAGTAATCAACGTTAGTAAATTACAGTTCTCTTGGCCTAGCATAAAATTTTCGGGATTCAGGAAAAAATCTAAATTTTATTTCTTAACCGTCAATGAATCGTTCTCGTTAAACGGCGTGAACCACTGGAGTCTCTTGAAGCAAGTGTTCAATTTTAACTCAAAAAGTAAATAAACCGTTGTGCTCAATCCGTGCGCAATAATTCATGTTACGACTGCTGTAATTTGGAAGAATGGTGTTTTGTGAAGTTTTGCTTGTTTTTGAATTCCATGAAACTGCCATAACCGGGAGTTATGACTCTTTTCGAATTACAGACCTCAGAAACAGATCCGGCGCAATTAGAGAGAACGCCGTTCGTGGTAAAAGAATATAAAATAATTGAAGTATTACAAATTATTCTTTAGTCGTGACATTATAATTAATATGAGATATTACATATTTTTAATATCTTTATAAATAATTTTTCAATTCTAAATTTTAAACTGCTAGAATTAAATACTCTTTATTTAGAAGACTGCTTTCGTGTATAACCGTCGCAACTATCTTATGAGGTATTTATAACTATCGTCCTTTTAATTGTCCTTGGCTGTAATGTTTTTGTCAGATGGTGGCGAAAATTCCATAACGAACATGGTTCGTTTCTCGAAGTCAAGATGAACTATGACAGGCCTCAAGTGCGCAACGGAAATGATTGCCGAGAAAATTAAGTTCCAATATATGCAACACTTTTTATTTTCGACAATTGATTCTATTTCGATAGGAGCTTTTGGCCGAGCGGTATTGGGAATAATGCCATGAGAGTGGCAGAAATGGTAATAACACACAATTATTTCCGCATTGTGCTTTGGGATTTAAGTCATTCCCGCATGAGTAGGACCATTAGATAGTATGTGTCACAGGTGCTTGGGATATGCATGACACGCTCTGCAGCTATCATCGGGAATTCCTGGGCTAGAAATGTGGCGACGGTGTGCTATGCTATAAATGCCACCCTGTTAACACCCCTAAATAAAACACTGCGTGCCCAACCCTAATCTGGGTGATTTGAAAATAGCAAACATTAGTTGATACGACTTGGAGTGATGGTCTACATTTATGCCGCTGTGATGCTTGAGGCTTCCATTTCCTATAAACATCTCTGTTAGAACTTTGACTGCGTTCCTCCCGAGCTTGAGCATTTCCTTCGCTCGGGTATAGTAGTGCCTTACGTATTGCACCTCTGTATTTATCTCTAACCGTCGCAAATGAAGTCCATAGTTCCTCCATTTTGCCAGTACTGGCAAGTTTGAACCTCTCTCTGGTTTGATTGCGAAGCTCTTCGAGATTCCCATTCCACCAGTATGTACCTCCAGCTTTTGCACTCTTGTGAGTCGAAATTACTTTCAGAAGTATATTTGATGGCTTACGTGAAAATCTTTTCTGCCATCTCAAGGGTATCCACGTCTCTGATCCGTTCTTCTTGGAAATCTCGCCCACTTAGAAGCTGCGGCTGCAATGGATTTCAACTCCAACTCTATCTATGTGTGATCTGCGAGAGCTAGTTCACCTGAGACTGTCCCGACGTGTTAAGAATTTCTCAATCAGTGATGAGTAGGTATTACAGTAGATCTTTACCTGTTGAGTTGACGGCCGCGCTTACCTTACGAAGTATGGTGAGATTCAGCATCAAACCCTGGGCAGAAAGGAAAGATCACTTACCTTGCAATATCTATCGAGTGTACGTACCTTCAATGAAAAATAATAAGCAATAAGCTATTGGCAGCAAAAGTTTTGCCGCACCCTGGAAAAAAGTTATTCTAAGATGTACTGTAATTCATCATAGGGTCATCTAAAACCAAAATTTAAAAAAAATTTTGATTAGTTTATAAGTTTCCCAAGAGAGCGCTGTCCAGTTAAATTATGAATAATTATTTTTTTAAACTGTATGGCGTTACTTCGTAATTTATGTGTAGAAAGAATGTACAAAATTTTAAAAGGAGCGGTGCAATTTATTTTGATTTACAGCCGTTACCTAGTTTCAAAATACAAAGTATAAGAAAAACGCTTTAAAATTTCTTACGCTCGAAAATCCAAAATGAAACATTCATAAACGAGTTTTTTCTCCATATTAACACTGAAAAATCGATTCCAGACGCGTAGAGTGAACATAGATCTTCTGCAATGTCTAGACCATTTTTTTGCTCTTGTCTACATCCAAGACTGCCTTATTTGGATTTATTAGAAGTATAGCTGGGTTTGAGTAACTGCAGGTCATTTGCAGCTACAGCTTTTTGCCATTCACACCATGAGTCTTCGCCGCTCGGGCATTTTTCGTGCTGCGGATTCTTGTCTGTCGAGTATTAGTGGTAATAAGTTCGCCAAATATCATTCCTCATTTTATCTACAGAGTCATGATTGCGTCGAATGGCCAGGACCGTAATATACAGTTAACTTCTCTATCATTTTAGTGGCATTTTAGTGTGGGCATCTACTACACTTTATTTTACTAACCCACGGAAACGATTTACCATTCGCTTTTTTACCTGTCCTATACAGTATTTCTTGTTTATCAAAAAATCTTCGCTATAGGGTTACGCATTTAGGACACCACTCTAAGTTTTCGCTTCGCGGAATCCAGCATTGTTTCGAAACCTCACTGCGATATTTTTTGAAAAGAAATGTAGAATCATCTGTATAATTGTAACAACTTCCATGTTACTAAATGGTCCAACATGATTAGCCTTGCATTTTTCGCTATTTACATGATCATCATACATCTCTCCATATTCTTAAATATCTAGCTTGCTCCCTCAAGTTTTACAATCCTGGTAATATGAACTTCTTAAAAAAATATCCAAGACTTTTCTGATGTAATAGCCAATCAAAGAATATACACTAAATAAAGACTAAGATCCTCTTTTTTCCCACGTTATGTTGCCTGATACGGTGAAGTCTGATGTTACTGGAATATCATTTGCTTTGCACTTTGCACATTTTCTTTCTATATAAATTGTAGCATGGTTTTGATAAGAAAGAACTTGTCAAATCCATTACACCGCAAAACTTGTCACATTTCGTTAATTCTAAGCCTGAACCTCGCATCACAAAAGCAAATCACTCCTTCATTTTGTACAAACCAGACTTAATTTTTTACTAGACGAAATATGGCAAGGCTGTTTACAGTTTTCAGATGTAACTTTTATGTTGAATCCAAGACCTTCCTTTCTGCACAATTGAAAAGAAATTTTTCCATTACAATCTACACACTTTACTAATGTAGGGATAGTTGAAGAACAACTAGAAGAAAATGTATGATTCTATAATGTTTTTGTAAGATCCTCTTCTGCATCTGCAGAAGTATTTAATTAAATTTTTTAGGTGAAGTAATTTTTGCTTCTAAATTGTCTTTCATGCGTTTACGTAGAGGTATTATTTTTTTCATTCACTTCCTTACGAACCACTCTTCTTGCGATCTTCACTGCTAATTTTTGTGAATTTTACTGTCAATGAAGACAAAATTATACCAAGATCTGTGAGTATCACCATCAGGTCTCTTGAGGGTAAATACATATCTAATTTTATAAATATATATTATAACTGAAAATTTAATGAAATGGATTTTCACTTTACATGAAAGTTTTGGATTGATATAATTCAAGTTTTGTGAAAGAAAAGCCTTGTGTGTGTTTCTCAGCATTTTGTATATAAAATACAATGTTAATATTAAATGATTTGATAATATTGGAAAATAATTTTATTTTCTTTTAAAAGACTTCCCAAATATTTTAATGTTTTCAGATAAGACACACCTTTCCTATAATTCTTAGTAATATTTCAAATCATTTTTTCCTTCGAAAATTTTCGAATCTATCAAGAGTTATACTTTAAGATGCTGTTTACAGTTTTTTTGTGAAAAAACAAGTACGCGATACTAGATAACCCCAATTATAGCCAAAAATCATGATTTTTGCACTTTTAGGTTAGGATATCTCGGAAAACAGAGCCAATTGATCAATTTGGACCTCGCATTCGCATTTAGCGGATCGAAAACGTTCGATAAAGTATATTCTGGTTTCTGGGTAAAAATTTTGTCGACCTGTGAATCAAAACACAGAGACCGCTCTATGGGTGGAGTGGGAGTTCCAAAACCGCTCAGCCATGTTTGCAATGGTCCGTTCGTCCAGTCGTACGTTTTTTCAATTCACTCCCATCCCAACGCCAATTAACTAACGTCCTAGAAGTTTCACGTAAAAATATATTCACATTTGAATTTTATCAAAATCCTCTCATAGTTTTTTCGTCCCCTTTGGTTAACTACCCGGTGTATTACTTTTAAAATGGCGAATCCAATATATTCGCATTTTTCAAGTTGGAAATTTTTATTTCTGGTTTGAAATGAATTTTTTTCTTTTTCCAGATTTGAGCTTACAATCTGACAGATATCCTCATAGTCATGAAGTTCATCGTTTCCGTTCGCGTTCTGCTGACAGGGAACATTCTCGTGGCATCGAACATTCTCCTGTCATACATTCTGCTCCTGCCGAGTCATCTCGTCATGGCAGGCCCACGTCTCCTCCTTTGGAGCCACCCTATTCTACACTACTTAATATGAATGTTGACCAACTTCGATTTCGACGATATGTTCCCAACAACAATCCGAACCAGGAATATGCAATTCGATTATACAATTTTCGTCCCGGTACGCCAATTTATTTAAGAAGTCCAAATGGGCTTGTTTCTGACCCGATAACCGGAGTAAAATTTGTTTTAACAACAGTCAATGGTGACGCCCTTGCATTAGTGGAAAAAACAAAAGCTAGCAAGACGGTTTTACGTGGATTATATATACCTCCTGGAACAAAAGGAGTAAGAGCGAAAATAAACATATTCAACCACCATTTTAGCCCAATAGGGAAAGAAGAAGAAAAGGACGTTCCACTATCAAAGAGGAACTCATTCACAGCCTGTTTTAGAGAGAAGACTGTGGATGTTCCTATTGAGCCATCGTATCCTGTGAGGCCAATGTCTCCCGGTCAGCCACCCTATTCTACATTATTTGGAAAGAACATTGAAGAGCTTCCATATTATCGATTTTATCCCGACACAAATCCGAATTTGGAACTTGGACTTCAATTATACACTTTTTTTCCTGGTGTAGGAGTTTATTTAAAAAATAGTCATGGTGATACCGATGTCGAGCCAACCGGAGTAAAATTTACATTATCTGACATCTATGGTAATGCTTTTGCATTAGCGGAAAAAACAGGAAGTGGTCGTTCAATTCTTCGTGGACTATTTCTACCTCAACGTCCTCGTCAGAGTACAGATCGTGCGACAATAAACATATTTACCGGCACAGTCAGGCACATGGAGGAGAATGAAGTCGAGGCCACTCCATTAGGAAAAAAAAGAGGAGACTCAAAGTGGTATGATATCAGGATTGTGGGTGCTAAATTTGCGCCCAGAAGAAACTCTGGTTGATCAATTTGATCAGCCCGTGTGTCAGTTTCCGTTTAGTATTTTTGTTCTTGCTTACTGTGTCAGTGTTTTTTGTAGCTATTGAAAAACTTTTAGAGAAAAAAGAAGATTTTTTTCCATTCCTAAATATATGTTTCTTATTATTTAGAAATTAATTAGTAAATTGGGTTTAAAACCGACCTATTTTGTTAAAAATTGTATCATTTTGTTAAAACTTGAACTATTTTGTTAGAAGGCAATTTTCTGAGTTGAAATTTAATCTTTTTATTTAAAATTCGTTTTTTTGGTTTGTTAAAAGTTCAATATTTCTTTGAAAATTCTATTACTTCATTGGAAATTATATGTATTTTTTAAATTCTTATAATTTTATTTTTGGTTGAAAATTATCTTTAAAATTGTTAATTAATATTTGCTTGTATTAAAAAAGCACGTTTTTCATTTGAATTCAACTATTTTGTATATCATATTTAATCTTTTTTGTTTTATATAATAACATTTTTTTCCAGAATTAACATTTATTATGGAATAATCAACAACTTTTGATTTGTGTTGTTGAAGATTAAATTTTGATTATTAAAACTCTTCTGTTGAAAATTAAATACAATAATTGAAGTTGTGTCATTTTAGTTAGTTTAGTTTAGTTTAGTTAGTTTAGTTAGTTTGGATTAAAATTTATTTCTATGGGTTAAAAATTCAAAATTTATGTATCCTAATAAAAGCTTTCATTTTTATGGAAAATAAATGTTTTAAACTAAAAATTGAATAAAATAAGATAATTTTATTTATTTATTTTTAGTTCAAAGTTTATTCTTTGCGTTTATCGAGTTTGGCTCACATGCTTTTTCTCGCCTAACTGAAAAATGTTTCTTGTTTGAAAAGTAAACCACATTGATAAAAGATTTTCTTTGGTTTTAAAATTCGTCTTTTTCTGCAGCATTATGAATTTATTTTTTTGGAAGAAGTTGTATCATTTAGGTCGAAAATGCGTCTCCTTGTTGAACAACTTAACCATTTTGTAGAAAATTCGTCTTCCTCTATTGAAAAATAATTTATTTTCATCTGAAAATTTAACTCTTCCCTACAAAAATGTACACGAACCACTGTTTTTTAGATACTTAGAGAAATTTCCTTTTTAACCTTCTTTATATGTATATATATATATATATATATACAAATTATGACAAAATCGTCTGACAAAATCGTCGAATATTTGTATCATATAATATGTCGCTTGGATGAAAATGGACAATATTTTAGTTTTGGTCCCAAAAAAGTATCGCAAACTTGTTGTAAATTTAACTATAGTCACCTTTCGAGGCATTCTAAATAAATAACTTTAACACAATACCTTTTAATTTTGACCCTACTTTAATCTTTTTATATTTTGTTCTTAAATGGGCCCAAAAAATGCAGAATAGTAGTTTTATGTAAAGTTCGTGCTAAATGCAATATTTATTTATTAATTTTTTTTATTACAAATGATTTTTAACGATAATTGACAAGTTTACAGGTATTTCTTCACCAATGTTTTATTGTCTGCACAATGCTTACTTATTGTACGATATTTCTTTTCCAATTAACAGCAAAAAGTTAATTTGTTTGTAGCGAATAATTCAGTTGATGAATTTCCAGATTAATATTTTTGTTAGAAATTTATCTGATTTTCAAGCAATTTCGCCTTTCATAATTTTTCCATACAAAATTGTGGGAAGATACTATTTGCTGGAATCGAGTTGAATTATAGTCAGTTTATATAAACAATCTTTATTTGCTTCAACAATTTGAACCCTGTTAATTGATAAAAGAATGATCAGTTAAAAAATGGAATGTGTATGTTCTAAAATAATAAATTACTGGTTAATAAGCGACAAAGTGTAATACATTTGAAAAAAATACATCATTTTCTCCACCGCGTCTACAAGAAGGCGCAAGTAAATGATTATAAATTGTTGAAATATATAAAAACTGTCTGCCAAACTAAATATCATTCATAACATAAAATAACTACGTTACTAATTCCATAAAATAATTATTTTTATATATTTATAGGAGCATAAAATAGTTTGGGCTAATAAATCAGTGTCTCCAGGGCGTGGGATTTTTCGGCCCCTATCATTTTCCCATCTGGGAGAAATCGTTTCAGAATGTATGACTATCACTTAAAATTACACAAATTTGACACTACATTTTACATTCTCATCAAAAAGGTATTAGATTTGTGTAAAAATTAACGCCCCTCCCAGTTTTTGTCAAATGTCCACGTTTTAGGAACCCTGATCTCAAGAGCAGGGTTTTACGAATGCGTCTGTTAGCCAGCTATTTACGAGAAAAATTTTAAAAACTGATCGCATTTTTGATATTTTTGAGACCACTTTTTTGTAAAATTCAAAAATTCTCGGTTCGGATGTTCATATTATTCAAAAAGACGAACAATTTATCTTAATGGCTTTTTTTCACAAAACCAAAAATTACCAGAGTTATAGCAGTTACAAGATTTCAAGAAACGAACGAAAAGGAACATTTTTAACCAAATAACGCAAGAAAATAAAAAGGTTGATTTTTGAAGTCCCTACAAGATTATAATAATAACTTTTTTACATTTCTTGGAAAAAAAGTAAAACTAATTTTGACAGCATACAAAAGAATGCAAGATCCGAAGATTACATGTTTTCAATAATAACAGCTTTTTTTAAGAATGCCCATTGCTGCAAACGAGATAATTAAACTATGTCTGTCTTAAGACCAATTCATGTTATGCATTGTCATCATATACATTCATGGAAATAACCTGATGAGAATCTGTTCGTTACAGCCGAAGGAGCTTTAACAAAAGAGAATTCACAATCGCCAAATTACTGCTTTCGATGCTTTGAACTTTACTTTTAAAAACTCCGCGTTGGGAATATACAAAGACCAAGCGCGTAGCGCGAGGTAAATACATTATCGAACGCGAAGTGCGAGATAAATATAATATCGAGCGCTCGGCGCGAGAACCAAAACCCCCGCGCCCATTCTAAAGACGGTATTTTATTAAACCTTTTGAACATGAATTCCTCCTAACTAATAATGTATGTCAGCCTCGTGTGAAGGCAAAAATGCATGAGCACGAACCCGTGCTCGGACGAATGAAAAATTCGATTTCGATGGCTAACTGGCTATTCAGAGGAGTGTTCAATTAAGCTTAATTTTTTCGGCGTGTCAAGCGAATGAAAAAAAGATACTAGGAAATCTTAAATGATTATTTTTTAATGAATTCTAAGAAAAATTGAGAAAAAGGATTATTAATCAGCGACCTGGGATATCCCCTGATACCAAATTTGTTTAAATAAAAAATTTACTTAGCATACTGTCAAACATATTGGATCCGTTGTTTTGTTTTCGGAATTTCTGTAATCATATTCGTCATCAGCGACCCCAAAAGCCGTGCGTAACAAAATTGAGGCTATTTTATTGATATTTTATACTTTTGGCCAGCTTTTCGCGATTTCGCCCCACTGTTCGTCGCGCCTTACCTCTTGCGACGAGTTGCCGTGGCCACCATAGAAAAATTCGGATCAAGAACGAAGTTCCAAAAGGTTTCAGTCGATTTCCATAGGTGTGTTAGAATAGGTTTCTATTTACTCATAAAAAGAAATTACTCGGCGGCCATCCTCGGTCAAAATTACTTCAGCACATTCTTTAAAACGACTATTCGGCGATTATATGAGGAAATTCCATCCTGAGATTATAATGATTTTGAGGAAAAATATCAAATATTTCGAATTTTGAATTATGGGGTTTCATTGAACTCTCTATCGAGAACAAACTCCATATTCGAACGTGTGAATCGGCTTATTTCTGTAGAAATGAAACAATTTTAACAATTAAACATTTATTTCGATTTGTAGATCCTAGATAGGTGTGTTCGTAAATCGCACGTTTAAAGTAAGCTCAAGAGCATTTTATAAATACATGTGTCTTCTATATCACTTTTCCAAGGTCCATACATATCAGTGAGATAAACCCAACTTACAAACCTAATTTAGGAACAAATTTTTTATTTTGTCTGTTGCCCGGATTTTCGCAATTTCATCCCGGTGCGATGTGGTGAAAAA
>JAWWLR010000092.1:88503641-88517679 GCA_035041075.1 Acraspis erinacei | reverse complement strand
CTTTGGCAGTTGGCAGAATTTAAATGCTTAAAAAGTTCTCGCAGAATACGTGCTAAATAACCCGGTGCGCGACCCGGTATCCCCCGGCCGTCGACTCACCATGTTGTACTGTTTTCGTTATTTAACAAACCTAAATTATAAAAAGTTCACGTAAAATACGTAATAAAGTACCTGGTGCTCAATCCGGTGCACCCGGATCGTCGACTCATCATTGGTAGCTATTTTGACAGTTGGTACAATTTAAATGCTTAAAAAGTTACGTGCTAAACAATCCGGTACGCTACCCGGTGCCCCCGGGCCGTCGAATCATCATTTGGAACTGTTTTCGTTATTTAGCAAATCTAAATTATACAAAAGTTCACGTAAAATACGTAATAAAGTACCTGGTGCTCAATCCGGTGCACCCGGATCGTCGACTCAGCATTGGTAGTTATTTTGGCAGTTGGCACAATTTAAATTCTTAAAAAGTTCTCGTAGAATACGCTCTAAACAACCTAGTGCGCAACCCAGTGCACCCGGTTCGTGGTCTAACCGTTTGCAATTGTTTTCGTTATTCACACAACTTACATTTTTTTAATGTACTCGTAAAAGTACGTAATAAAGTACCTGGTGCTCGATCTGGTGGACCCGGGTCTCCGACTCATCATTGGTAGTCATTTTGGCAGTTGACACAATTTAAGTGATTTAAAAATTCTCGGAGAATAAAATAAATAATTTTACCCGGGTTATTTATTTTTATTTTTTTTAATTTTATTTTTATTATTTATTTATTTCATTTATTAATTATTTATTTTATTTATTTAATAATTTATTATTATATTTAAAGACGTGTAGACTATTGGCAAAGCTAAGATTTCCATTTTTAACGCAGGCTAATTTTCTCTGATACTTTCATGTTCTTAAGAACATTAATTTGTGTTTAGCGTGTCCTAAGCATGGGTTCCTAAAAAAATTGCGCAAAGTCCCGAAAATGAATATATTTATTCACCAATCCTTTCTATAAAGTGAGGAAAATTTAGTAGAATGTGTCTATCTTCAAAATTTTTCCCAAAGTTCAATTCCAACCAAATCGCGTTCGACCGTGCGCGAAGCATGGCAGAGGGGCTATTAGCCATGCTTGACCCATTGTTCATGACCATGGGATGACCGTGGGACGACCTTGGGTGAGCATTGACCCAATCTTGAGCCACACTTACCCCACGCTTACTCCACGCTTACCCTAAGGTTAACCCACGCTTACCCCACGCTTATGCCATTGTTGAGCCATGGTTCACCCATTGAACCTTTTCCACCCAGGCTTATTTCTAACAGAATATGGCAGCCATTCATTTTATTACATTGCAGATTCAAAGCCATTCGAGAAACTATCCGATTCACAATAATCGCAGACCAATTCGGTGTTTAATATCTCAATCTGGATTAAAAATACCCTATTCAGAAAAACCTTTCTTTGGGGATTCAAAATGCGGGCACAAAAACAGTATTCAAGAGACGTCGTGAGGATATAATAACATCCTTTATTTTTTTAATCCACGGGTACAATTTACTTAGTGTTTTGTTATTTGGAAAGCGACGTGCTCGTTTATTCTTGCACCAAATGCCACATACGTACCTGTTATTTCGAAAACAGTGCCTTAAACTAACACTTTAACACTGCGTTATCAAGCACTTATATAATGTAAATAGCAGAAGTCCACTAAATAGATATATTGTCAAATTCGATGGTGAATTAACTCGTTGTGAAAACTTTTGTACATTTTTAATCGAACAGCGAAAGAAATAGCATGGTTTTTTGCATCTTAAGCTAGGCTGTTTTTTATGTATACATGTGACGTATTGCTGGTTGCAAGCAGATTATGACAAGTTACCCAGGCCTTCGAGGTAAACATTGAACACACAGTGAGACGCATGCGCGTCGCACGTGCGCCGATTTTCTCGCACGTCGTGTACGCAGGAGGTGACACAAATTCAGGGCAGTTGTGTTGAATGGCATGCGGGCCAATGCGGGCATACAGCGTGCACACATTTAGGGGTTTCTAGAAGATATGAATAATATTTTCATTCAAATTAAAAAAGCGTAAATAAATTAACACGAACGTATTTTTCATTGTATGAGAAAGTTTTATACACATTTATATGATGGTCCTATAAATCATATTACCCTAAGTGTTACGTGTTCGCATCAATCTTTAACATTAGGAGCAGTAGTTACAATCCTATTATTCACAGTTTTATAACAGCACATTTAAAACATGTAATACTTTCGAAATTTTTTGTTAAGAGTTATTTATTATTATTTTTATTCTTATAAAACCGTGTGATACAAGGTTTGGACTATGACGCTCAAAATTGAAAACTTCACTGCACTAGTTTTTTACTCTCAGAATGTTGAGTGACTTCACTTTTTAAACTTTTGGTAAATGTTAAGTGTATAAATTGTATAAAGTGTATAAAGTATAAGTGTGTGTATTACTAAGTGTATAAAAAGTGATTTAAATCTAATGTTTGGAACAGAAAAGTATGTAATTGTTGGTGGTAAGGTAATTTACCAGCCTAGCACGGTAAAGTGCACTTTACCATCTGCGGGAAATGGGCGTGCATGCTCGTTCGTTATTTCGACCAACGCGCACTGTTGTGCGCAGTACTTGTCCCTTTAAATTGAACTCGAATCTTATCATATTAGATCAAATATCGTGGGTACCTAGGCAGCGAAGTCTTCATAGGGTTACGTGACACATCAACAAAGTCCCACCGGATACTCGCGTAACATGCGAGCGCAGGTAAGTAGTGCGTGCGACGAACATCTAGCGACAAATTCAAGTGGATTTCTAATAACTTTTTCATCGCGCCTCTATTGAAACTTCGAGTTTCTATACCTGTATTGCGGGTTAAAACACGATGCTTGCATCCCTAGTGTTGAAACATTTTCTTTCAGCTCTAGGGTACACAGGTAGGTAGGTAGATAGATAGGTAGGTAGATAGGTAGATAAATACACAGGTAGTTAGTATGGTTTACAGATACCTCAACTTGAATTTTCAATAGATTTGCTATGATAAATAATATGCATTACTAGGAATGTAACACAATGATCACAACTCGTGTGAATGCAGCCGTCGCTTCGCTTGGGCAGCAAACTTCGCGCTCGTTGCAATCGCCGTGTGTCATCCCTTGTAATGCAACATACTATTTAAATACACGATGTGCTATTGTAGAGACACTTTAATTTATCTATACAGGGTGTTTCTTTTATCTTGATAAAAAGAAATATCTCAAGAGATTCGCATATAACGAAAAACATATCCTCAACAAAAACTTTTTATTTTTCAGAGGACAAGCGATACCGTGCAAATTTACCCCAACTTCTGGCGGTGACAGGGGAGGAGTTTTAAAATTTCAATAGAAAACCTATAATTTATATTGCAGATTCAGATTCCGCATTAAAAAGTACGTGAGTTTTATTAGAAAAACTGTTTTCGATTCGCGCCAGATAGCGCTGCTTTGGTGGAAAATGAAATTGTGTACTGTTCAAGAAATTCGAGTCCAAAGGAAAGATAAAGAAGAAAAATGGCCGGTTTCTTGAAAAAAGAATCCTAAAGGGAACACACAACCGCTAAGTCCACGCCGTTGTTCTTAGGTAGCTCTC
This sequence comes from Acraspis erinacei, assembly GCA_035041075.1. Lineage (NCBI taxonomy): Eukaryota > Metazoa > Arthropoda > Insecta > Hymenoptera > Cynipidae > Acraspis > Acraspis erinacei. The sequence continues at coordinate 88,514,035 of JAWWLR010000092.1, read as the reverse complement.
AAAGCAGTTAATAAATTTACAGCTTACTTAGTTCCAGTCAAAATGAGAAGCTTGCATTTTAATAATAAAATTGAGTATTCTAATTTTAATACTGTATTTTAACCCAATTTCTAGGTAGGTGGAAGGGGTGCTAAAAATTAAATTGATTGCACTTGAATAGCTCTCCTGGAAATAATCAACACGTCTTTTTATTTTTTGTTTAGAAGCGCATTCCTTGAACCTAAGACTAAGTTAAGCAATAATAAAACTTATATCAAAAGGTAATCTAAGATGCAGATATAATTAAAAGTTCGGATAGAGTTTAAGATGTCAGAAGGCCTGCAGACTACTTGACTGGAGGGATCTTTCATAGTCGGAACGCCAGAGATAATCAGAAAAGTTATTTAGAAAAACATTCATATTTTCAACGAGCGACACAGAATCTATGTCAAGCCACAATTTGATCCGAGTCACTTAGAAAAAACATATTTTTGAGCTGAAGAGCCCAGCTATATTTCGGGTTGCAATCAGGTTTTAAGGACATTGTCTTCAATTTAAGAAGACATATTTTAGGATACCTATCATCAGGCATACCCAGCGAAGTTGACAACCATCTTAGCGCTGACTTAAATGTATAATAAGCTAACTGTAATCTACGTCTCTCCAAGCGAAGGGAAAAATTCGGCGTGTATTTAGGTAAGCCTAGTATTTTCTTAAAGAAGGAGGACTGTAATTTCTCGACTGAATCAATGTACCTTAATCCCAAGACTTCTATTGCATAAAAAATAAGTCTTAGTTTGCCAGACATTAGATTTAGATACAAATACAATTCTTGAAACAACACCCATAGCAATATTCGCAGCAGACATTCTTTTTATGAACTCTTTATAAAAAAGACCCAAATCTGATGCATTGACATCGAGATAGATAAATTCGTTCACTACTTCCAGCTGAGTCTGTGCGTAGAAGAATTTTTATTCACAATGCCGACCTTTTTGGTATACCATAACTTTCGGTTTTCTTTCATTGACCGTCAAAAAATTGTTCATACAGTATTACGCGATAAGTTACCTATTGAAATTCCATGCATACCGTGATTTCGTAAGTACTCTTCTGAATCATATATGAAAATCGCTAAAAGGATAGTACTACGGATCTCACCTTGAAGCACCCCACAAGAACCTTTACGGATAAAGTCAGACCCTCGTAAGTGCGAATAGACATGTCAGCGGTATCATAGAGGTTTTTTTATAATTCATATAAGTTTAGTGGACATGCCTATCCTTAGAAGTTTGCTCCATAGGTGAAAGTGGTTTACTGAGTCAAAAGCCTTTTTGGAATCTATATAGAAAGGAAAGATTCGTCGCTTTTTGATAGTCAAATGAATTTCAATTAAAGAATATAGGGTATGACTATGATCAATGCAACTTCTTCCAGGCCTGAAACCGGCCTGATTTTCTGGGAGAATATTTACATCGTTGACCCACGCAGCCAATCTTGTCAGCAGGATCCGAGAGAAGATCTTAGTAATGCTATTTATCAGGGCAATTCCCCGGTAATTATGAGGGTGAGATTATCACCCTTTTTATCCAGCATAAATGCATGCATTTTAGCTCAGCTAGATGGGACTCTTTCCTCACCCCAGATCCCGTTACAGAAGCACCCTAAGTACTCTACCAAATTTTCTGGAAGGTGTTTAAAAAAATTCAATGGGAATGCTATCCGCGCCCGGCGGAAATGAGATACAGTGTGTTTGTTTACAATCCACTGTATGCAAATGAGAGCTTCAATCGGATAGAGGGGAAAAAGAAGGTCTTGCCATGCATGCATGCTTACCTTGTTATTCGAAGGAGACCGCAATCTAAATATATTGACCGCTGCCCAACAATCCTTAGAATTATTACAATCCGCTAGTGAATTCAGCAGTAAATATTCAAATAGCCTCTTCTTGGACCTACGTAAGTCCAAAGAAGAACTCTTGATTTCTAGATATTTTGCGCTCTGCTTATCGCAAACCCCGACGTTTTAAAAACATTCAAAGATTGTCTAAGCCTACGGCACGCGACTCTACATTCTTTATCATCCCAAGGTTGCTTCCCTGGAGAATGCCATTTAGGCTCTGCAAGTAAATTCAACTTATCGGCGACAGATGAAATTGAGGCAATTAAATTATTATTTAGGGTATTTATTTCGCCGTAGTAGTACACAGTTCTCAGAACTAGATATTCCATGTATATAGTCACATTTGCGGTTTGCATTCCAAATTTTTTTAATATATAATAAAAATGAGTCTCTATTTTCACTTTTGTCCATCTATATAATGTTAAACAACAAGATTTTTAAAACTTATAACCTGAAATCCAAGAATTCAAATAGATGTAGCAATATATACAATTGAACCCTATAAATGTGATAATGAATATAAATTATTATGAAATGGATGATCGAAAATGATAACGACACGAAAAGTGAAACTTTATCTATCATGCAAAATTGAATGAAGTAAAAATTAAACTGATGAGAGAATATGTAATATAAATAATAGAAATAAATTGAATGATTACAATGAGTTGAAAGATTGAATATTATAAATTTATCAATATATAATCATGAACTATAGTTCAGAATTGATAGACGATCAACTTGAAAAAAGATTTGTCGAGTTTTATAGAATTATAATTTCATAAACAGATTCTCCTTGAAATGTCCAAACGGAGAAGAATCAAACTCGAATGCTTGGAGTGTGGCAATCGTTTCGATGATGACTACAAAACCCGTCATGAAAGTACTGTGCACAATGGTAAACGTGTCCGTGTGCAACACGTTGGAGTTCCGTCAAGCCCATTCGAGGTCTCCAAAAATAAGCATTCTGAGTCTCGTGCGCCTACAATTCCATATCCGGCTCCACCACCTGCTAAGGGAGAAGCACCAAATCAAGAAGATGTCAGTAAACCACCTACCGATAAAAAGTTCTTATCGCCAACATCTCCGTCATCTCTACCAGCAATATCGCCGTCCATGCCGCCATGTTCCTCACCGCTCTTATCGCCAACATCGAAAAATTAAGCTGAAGATGAATGTGCTTGGATGAAAATAGCTGGCCAAGTAGCGGAATTCTTGAAAAATCACGAAAAAGCGGACGAGAGTCTCAAAAAACTAAAAAATGATGAAGTACCATATACAAAAATATTTATGATTGATATAATTGACTGCTTAACAAAAATACACGAGGAAAGTAGAGCATTGTTGAATTATGCCAAAAAAGAGGAGAGCAAATTTCAATCCGAAACTCTTGCTCTGCATGCTGGAAATGAAATTTCGGTGGAGCGCGATCCTGGTAGGCGGAAAAAAATACTAACCGAAAATGAACGAAACTATTTAATTGCCATCGGACCATTTCAGCCAAAACTAAACATGTTTCCTGCTAATCCAAGCATACCAGCACACAAACAGTGCCGAATGTGCTCTGCATGGTATTCTGAATATCCTCTACTAGAGTATAGCCCTAGCAAAGATGCAGCATTTGGTTTTGCGTGCTCTCTATTTCCAGAAGGAGTCAGCAGATCACATTCTAAGCAAGAATGGGTATCTGATAGTGTATAACAATGGCACAAAATAAAAAGTCATGGAGCTAATAGGCCGGGAAAATTATTTACGCATTTTTCGTCAGAATCCCATCGAGCAGCTATGAGCGACTTGTTTCATTTAATCAATGGAGAAGCTCATGTGGAAATTTTACTGGACAAATCCATCAGAGAAAAAAGATACTTGAAGAGCAAGAAAAAGAATAGCATAGGAAAGTTGTTGAAATTCTTGTCGATGTTACAAAAACATTAGGTAGACAAGGTTTAGCGTTTCCTGGCCATGATAACTCCGGGGAAAATGAAGATGGAAATTTCATTCAAGTCGTCAATTTGATTTCTCGACATTGTCCTTTGATGAAAAAGTGGTTGGATGAGAAAAATTCGAGAACTCTGAATGTCATATATATCAGTGCTAGAAGCCAGAATGAATTCATTGATTTATTGGGATCTGAGGCGCGAAAAGTTATTCTGAAGGAAGTTGAACATGCATGCTAAAGATCGTCTTGCAATCAACATCCGATACGGACGTCGTATTAACGAAGAAAAGTGGAGAAGAATTGGCTGCAAAACTGTTCACAACTCTTAATTCTTCAAGCATACCCGTAAAAACTTCGATAAAACTTTTTCAAAGTTTTATCGAAGAGATAGAAAAAATTGAAAATTTCTTGCTTCTCAAAAACTTATCTCGAACAAGATGGACAGCTCGAGCCGAATCAGTTAAGGCTGTTTGAATTTCTTTTGAAAAAATTGTTGATGTTTTGGAAAAAATCAGAATTAACACTACTGATTTCGATAGTAAAACTCTTGCAGCTGCATTTGGCCACCTTAAAAATGTTTGACATTTCGACTTCATTTCTTCTTTATTTTTCACGAAAAATGTTACGTTTAAAATACAAATTTTAACACAGTCGTTAGAAAGTGAAAATGTGAATGTCGCCGATGCCATGAAGATGATCAAATTTACTTTGAAGTCATGCGACGAAATGAACGATGAAAATCATTTGAATAATTTGATCGAAAGCTCTGTATCATTTGTGAAAAAACTTAATATCAATCCGGAAAGTGACTTTGCTAAACAGCATCGAAAACGAAGTGCACCTAGAAAACTCGACGAGAATCCCGAAACTTCGTTTGCCTGTGATCTTTTTACGTTTTACCGAGCAGAGTTCAAAGCGGTATTTGACGTATTTGCGACCAGCGTTCGAGAAAACTTAGAAAAATCTCTATCAAAATTCGAACCAATCCAGAAAATCTTCGAAATTCCAGCCAGTAGGAAAAATTGTACGATTGAAGCGATTAATTCCTTTGTTGAATTGCAACCCGAATCCTTTGAACAAGAACCTGAATGCATTCAGGTAGAAATACAAATGCTTCTTGAGTCGTGCGGTGAATGTGAAAATTTTATTGATATTTCGAGGAAAGCATACAATTTACATAAGATTTTGCCTGGAGCCTACAAAATTGTCCGATTTGTTCTGATTTTGCCTATTTCTTCGGCATCATGTGAAAGATCCTTCAGTGAAATGAAATTGGTTATGAATTCCCTTCGAACGACAATGGACGACGATCGTTCAGATTCGCTCATGTTACTTTTTTCTGCGAAGGTTATTGTGAAAGAAATTAGCGTTCTCAAAGTTGTTCAAACCTGGTCTCAATTGAAACACCGAAGAGTTAGCACTTGACTTGGTTTGTAGTTTCATTACTATTTTATTTCGTTTTTTATATGAACCATTGAAAGATACACGATACAAGGTGTTTGTTTTTGCCTGTAAACCAGCTAACAGTAACCAGAAATTAAAAAACCATATACGCATACACATGTTCCCTATGTGTAGGTGATTCTTTATGTGTTCGTAAAATCAATCTGTATTATACAGTCGGCAAATATTCCTAGTCTAGTCGGCATTTTTAACATAACTCATCCCCCTAAACACATGAGGCTCGGAACGCCCCTGCACAGGGCTCCCATCAGTTTTTCTACACTAGATATTCGGATAGGGGCCCGAATCAGTTTTATCTAGCCTAGATATTCTGATAGAGGCCCCAACAGAACCCAACTTCAAATAGGGAAAGATAGGTAAATTTTTTCACCGGCGCCAGCGCTTCCGCAGTGGGCTATTTTGTAAAATTTACTTACAAAACCTAATACCTCTTAAAAAAGTTGACCGAAATGAATGTTCTTCAAACGAGATTAAGGCTTATTAAATGCAAAATAAGGAAAAATTATGAAGAGAAGTTATCCCAGATTTTCGAAACTGGGAAATGCGGGAAAAGACCGTAATTTTTTGACAAAAATTATAAAATTGTACTAGGCCTATAAAGAGAAACATGTTTGTTTAGTGCAGGACATCATACTTTATATATTTTTTAAATCGGAATTGAAATCTGATACGAAAAATAGCTCAGCGTATTTCCTGTTCGAGAAAAATGTCCTTAAATATAAAGAATCCAATATGGAGAGGAAAAAGTTATAAACGTGATATTAACTTAACGAAGCTTATTACCTTTACATTTTTCGGGTGGCTAAATCCAAATCTGACATCAGAATTTAAAAATAAAGAATGGCATATCCAATGTGGCGGAACAAAAGTTTTGAAAAATGTAGGAAAGTTGACAAAATTAGCCCTATTTACGTTTTCGAGGGCTCTGAATCTATATCTGACGTCAGAATTTCAAAATAAAAAATGGCTGATACAATGTGGAGGAACGAAAATTGGCCACATGTTAGCAACTTTACAAAATTCTCACTACTTGTACTGCGTGAACCGCCTGAGCAAGGTTTAACAGTATCGATTGGCGTGCTTTTGCGCTTATAGTCACGGGCCATTTCCTATGCACAAATAGTCGAAATGTATATGAAAGACAGTTTGTTTAACTCACAAACTGACCGATACACGCCAAGAAAGTAGAAAAAAAGAAAAAAACAACATTTAACATTTAGCTCCACCAATTGTTTAACATTTAGCCCCACGGTACATTTTTATTTCGACAACAACTACAAAAAAATAACTACAAATTTACAGAAAATAGTTCAGATTCGTATTGAGTCAACCAAAATCAGCTAAAATACTTAATTTATTCCGAATATTTTCAAAAACGTTCGACGCCATGTTCGAAACACACTCCTGGTTATGTATTCGTCAACCTTTATCTGAATATAGCATAACGATAGACGTTCATTTCTGTTACCAAAAGCCCTCTATGATCAAAATTTCATCTCTGGAACTTTTACTGTTCGGAAGATAATGCAGATTAGAGGTTTTGACAATTTTATATTTAGCACCAATCTCCCCTATAACAAATTTCAATAAACTTCAAAGATTTATAAATATTGCGAATGAATTTCCAAGATTGGAGGAGATTTCAATTGAAAGTATTAAGTATTAATTGCGGATGACGATACAAAAATAAAAATTTTCAGCTTAAATACATAATACAAATTTGTCACCGTGATATTTAGTTTCTGAATACAAAGAGTCTTCAGGCTAAAATTTCACAGATTTTGAACATCGGATTTCTATAGCTTTTAAAAATCGATATTAAAATTTTTTTTTTAAAAACCTTATCAATTAATGTTTGCAATGGATTTACTGTGCAATGGTGCTTATTGTAATATTCGCTGGCAGTTTAGGTAAAAATAATGCACTTTTCCATATATTACAATAAAAAATTAATTTTTAAACAGTTTCTATTAGAAAATGGACTTGTTACGTTTTACTAGTCGTAGAAAGTGAAACCAAAGGTCAAACATACAAGGCAAAAAAATACCGTCACTTTCGGATGATGCCTTTTTCGAAAAGCTTGATCGAAAACTCAAAATACAATCACAAAACATACTTAAGGGACACTGTGTATTCAGCGGCTGTTCAGAACTTACCCGAACGATCGTCACTAGTATATAGCTAATTCACAGGTCTAAAACATACGTAAGGGCAAGAGACGCTTTTCGTTTGTAAATTCGCTCCGTACGCAGTCACTTTTACAAAACAACATAGACAGACCGTTCTTTAGGTTCTTTTACATGGGTATCCTGATAACGTTTTACATGCCGTGTACAGATTTTAGGCCACGCAAAGTGCTTTGAGTACATTTTTATGTCGTATTTTGCAACTTTTTCGACTTGACTCATTTATTAACAATCGTTTTTGCAATAAATATTAATAATTAATCATTTTGGTTGAAAGTACTGAAATTTGGCCTCAAATTCTATTTCCTCGGAAGTAAATAAATTTTTGTTATTAAACTTTTCTTTCCGGTATTCAGCATACCCATACCACGGGACCATTTTTTTTAAATTGAAAATTAAATTTTTTATTGCAATAAGCCAAATTTCAGATGCGATACAATTCTAACCTCAGAACTAAAACCTAATTTTCTCAAAAGTGAATTACCTTTTTTGCATCAAACTTTTTTCCTTGTATTCAAAACCTCAAAATCTCCGGAAAATATTTTTACTTTATTTTTAACTTGATGATTTAATTTTTTATCACCGTCCAAAGACTACTCGGACCGTGTGCAAAAAAAAAATGTCCACCAGATTTTGTTAACTTTGTGCTACATTACCTGAAAACGGTTAAGTTATTTGATATTAAACTTTTTTCCTATTGATTCAGAATGTTTTCTTCCTCTCCTACAAAATTGCCATTTTGTCCCTTACCTCCTTATGATCTGCCACCCTTCATTTGACTAAATGGCTAAAATGAAAAATTTTTATAAATTTATTTATTTTTAATAATCCAATCCTAATAATTTTTCTAAAAATAAAACTTGAAAAGTAGGGCGAGGTAAAAATTCTGAATAGAATCGAAACTTTGCGGCTAAGAGAATACAAGATTATAGGTTATTATCCAAAAACAATAAAAGAGTTGAAATCGATTATTATATTTTATTTTTTTTTTTATTTCATTTAAAAATTAAAGTTAGCGAAAAATTTCATATTTTAAATATTTCGGTATCATTTTGTTTCTTATAATTATAAATCTAAATGCCTTTAGATTTTTTCAGAGAACCTATCTCAAATTCAAAAATTATTTTACGATTCTGGACAAAAAATTACATTAAAGAACACTAGAAGGGTTGTTTTAAAATTTGTTTATATAAATCATCTCGATTTTACTAAAGTAATAAATATATGAAATTTTCTAAAAAAACATGGATATTTAAGGGGAATATAAAATCTTTTATTTCGGAAAAAATATTCAACAAAAGATATTTTATGTAGGATAAATTCTTGAATCATATTTTGTTTTGTAAAATCTGAATCAAAAACATTGTATTGCATCTTCGTGCTAGTTTTGAGACTATCTTAGAATTTCTGGTCGTAAAGTTCAGCTATTTATCTGAAGATTTGAAATAAATACATCCGTCTGGATTCCAAAAACACGAAGGTACATTCATAATTTTAATTAACGTGTTATTATTATTATGAAAAAATATTTTTTATTTAATTATGACAAATGTCATGCCTGAAATCTTATTTAATAATATTTTGACTGTTAATTGCCTAATAATATTCATAATATGAACTAGGATCAACAGGAATAATTATGGTCAAGGGGTTAGTGTGATAAAGAGAAAATTTAGAATGAAAACCAAAATTGAAACAAATTTGATTATAAACTTCAAAAATTAAATTATTCTGAAAAAACGTTAAAAGTAATCAATAATTTGTAATGGGGGACATTATAAACGGCGAAATTTCTACTACGAAACATTTCAAAGTCAGCGTATCCAAATTTTATTTAAAGGGAAAAATTTGTAATAACAAATAATCATGATATTAAAACTTTTTTTATTTAAACCTCTTACAATTTCAATTAAGTAAATTTAAATAATATACAAATTACAATTTAGGAGATTGTTAATTATACTTTATAAAATTCAAAAATTTTAATTTTATATGCTCTAAAATTATATCCTATTAAAATTAAAGAATTTTTTCAATTATTGAGATACCAATTTCCAAAGGCTCAATTTTGATGTATTTTGATTTTAAACAACACAATTTTGAACTTTTTGATTAACATTTTTTTTCCATCTTCAACTAAGAGCTCGACAATTTCAAGACAGAAAACTGAAATTGGAAAATAAAAACAAAAAACAAGATTACTATAATTTTAAATCTTTTAATTCGAATTCCTTTTAAATGTAGGTTAACATTTTCAATATATTGGGAATTTAAAACCAAACAAAGTTTCCAGAAGGATAATAACGAAAAAAAAACTTTCCATAAGAGTATGTATTATAATATTTTCATCAGGATGTCTTAAGGATTATCATAAAAAGTATATTTTAAAAATGCAGTTTTGCTTAGAGGCTCAAATTTTGGGTTTGCCAACTTTTTGAATGTCAATCAATTTCCAAGAAAAATATTTCATGTTTAACAAAACAGATTTTTACATTCTCATCATTTATGATTGAGAAAGTATTGGAATTGTCGGAAATTTGACACCACCATGTTTGAACGGATCTCCACGTTTCGTGGCCTCCTGAATCCGAAAATCAAGTTTTTACTATGGCGCCTGTCTGTCTGTGCCTCCATCCGTAAACACGATAACTCTCGAAAAAATGAACGGATCAAATCCATCTTTCGCATACTTTTTTTAGGTCCCAAAAAAGAGAACGAGTTCGTTAACCAGCCATTTTCGTTTAAAACTCATCAGTGAGCACATTTTGAAAATTTTTGGGACAACTTTTTTCTAAATTTGAAAAATCTATATACGGATATTTATAGTATTAGAAAAGACGAAAAATTTATCCTAACGACTTTTTTCGATAAAAAATATTCTCAGTTATAGCATGTTCAAAATTTTTAAAATCAATCGAAAATCA
>JAWWLR010000092.1:88431254-88441370 GCA_035041075.1 Acraspis erinacei | reverse complement strand
TAATGTAAACTTTAAGCCTGGAAATATTTCTATAGAGAATCTTCACATAACGAAACCGTAATAAAAACTAGCATTTTGAATCTATTTTCCTAAACGCTAATATCAACATTTCTTGAAGATTATGGAAGATCATAAACGGCAGGTAATTTATGGTACTAATTGTAAAATGAAATTTGTACCCATTTTCGCAAATGGGTTTCTCGGCACATGACATGCAAGCGACCTGCTGGCACTTCCATGTGGAACTGCGTAACGAAAACACCACGTTCTCAAACAATCAATGAGGAATATTTAAATTTGGAAAATTCAGAAAATGTTCAGACAAACGCTAATGTATTTCTCAATGATATTGGATCGTTTAATGTCAATCAAATTTCTTTAGAATTAAATTGTGAAAGAAGTTCACGCTTCAAGCTGTTTTGTGATCCTTGCTGATGAAACACAAGAAATTGCTTGCATTGAACAATTGTCTCTGTGCGCTCGTTATTTTGACATTAATAAGTGTATAATAAATGAGCATTTTCTTCAGTTCGTTCCACTTCTAGACATGACAGGAAGGGGTATTGCTCAAAAGATTTTGGACAGTTTACGCTCGTTGGGGGTAGATATAAGCAAAGCTGGTGGTCAAGCCTGTGATGGATCTGCTGCAATAAGTGGGAAATTTAACGGTGTACAAGCTTCTGCCAGAGAAACTGTACCCTTAGCTCTGTACGTGCATTGCGCTGCTCATTGTCTCGATCTAGCAGTATCTGACGCGTGCAACGTCTCTCCAATAAGAAATTGCATGGGAACTGCACAAAGTTTGTATAGTTTCTTCAATACTCCGAAACGACAGCATGTTTTGAGAAATTTCATTGAAACTGCAACTCCTTTGTCGAAACGCGAAAAATTAAAAACAGTTTTTGCGACTCGTTCGGTCCCAAGGTATGATTCGGTTAGTACTGCGGCTGAACTTTACGATGCGATAATTCCAGCTCTGACAGAAATCTCAAATAAGGAGGATAGGGAATCTTTTTCATCAGCTACTAAACTCTTGTGCACTATTAAGAAAGATGAATTTATAATCTCTTTATTATGATTGAAAAAGTCTTTTCTTTCAGCGTCATTTTATGCAAAGTCCTGCAGCACTCAACTCTTGAATTATTAGAAGCGGTTGAAATAGCCGATAATATTAAGGATAAAATACGCCAGAATTTGACTATCGGGTCAGTATATTCGTTCCCTTCTAGATTCGTTTATAAATCGAATAGATTCAAAGTTTCTCCAGCATATAGAAATTTTAAAAGGATTTCAATGTCTGTCACCAGCAGACCCTTCGAGTATTTTTCCAGGGCAACTGCAAAGCTACTAAGCGCTGACTAAGTTCTACGAAATTGACATGAATGGCACCGAAGAACAATTGAACGCGGAATTATAACTTTGGTGTACAAAATAATCGAAAATTGAAAAAGCGATAAGACTAAAAACAGCAGCGACAGCACGATCAATTTGTAACGCTCAAGTTTCTCCGAATATTTGTATTTTGCTGAAAATATTAGCAACTTTGCCAGTATCTATGTGTACCAACGAAAGATCCTTTTCGACTCTTAGTCGTTTAAAGAATTACTTGCGAAACTCGACGGGACAAACAAGGTTGAATGGTGAAGCTTTATTGAATATTCACCGAAATAAATCACCGAATTCTGAGGATATTTTAAATGATCTGATGACAAACCCGCGACGCCTAGAGATTAAAATATAAAATTAAACACGGAACTAGCCGAATAGCAAATGTAGTTAATATTGCTGTATTATTTATCGTATAATTAAAAACATTTGAATATAATGTAATACTATACTACATTGAACTTTGATTATTAATACCATTGTTATTATTAGACTGAGTGCAATATTCAATGAACATTTTTAAAGTTAATGTTCAAATACGAAACATATAATAATAATAAATATGATATTTATAACTGTTATGCCTCACTATATTAAGCAATTTTCCCTGTAAGTAGTACCTCACTTTTTGTTCAGACATGCCCCTCCTCCTTGTCAAATCCTGGCTACGCCGCTGCAGGATTCGAACACTCGATATGCTCAAACTTCGTACAATTTCATACAGATTGAAGAAACACAAGCCGGGCACGTTAGCACCTACCTAAAATACATAAGATACTATGGGTATTTTTTTGACGTTTATATATTCCGTAACCAAAATATGGAATATAGATTTGGAATAGCAGCACTTTTTCCGTTTCAATAGCAGAAAATGTAAAAGGAAAATAGGAGTAGCTCGAATTTTATCTATTTTTGTGTGACAGCTGTCAAAAAACATGAACATAGTTGTCATTTCCTCGCATTAACAATCAAAATGCTACAAAATTAGAGGATGAAGGCATCGATAAACAACGAAAACGAGAGACACTTTCGTATTGACATATTATTTGATTAATTATTCTAAATTTTCAATCAAATATAAATAAAAAAATCTTACAGTTACCGTCAGGCTAAAATCAAAGATCTTTGGTAAAATTAAAAATCTCGATGTAATTTTCAATCTCCGCAAAGCGATTTTGCCGACGCATGGTATTTTTACACGCTGCGACTCAATTTTCCCTTCTAAATGTAAAGTTCGTACGAGGAATGTGTAATTTTGTTTTTATCGAGTGTGTAATATTACACTTCTGTTCGAGGGTCCTTTTATTTACATCGCTAGAGGATGTTATTTCACACACTTTTTTAAAATCATACAGTGAAGTGTGTGATATTTACAATGATACAATATGTAATTTTCCGAAACTTTTTAATTTTACACAAATCTTTTTTCACAGTGTAAATATTGAACTATTTTATGCTGATCATTTTGATGTTAATCATTTTTTTATTTTGGGTTCAAAATTTATCTTTATTAATTGAATATCTTACTATTTCGTATTAAAAATAGAGAATATTATCCATAAAAGTACTTTGAATTTTTTTCAGTAGACAATAATGTTATGTTTGTAAAATTCAGAACTACGTTAGAAAAAAATGACCAGTAATTAAAATATTATACTTCTTCTCTTCAAAGTGGATGACTTAACCTTTTACTTTATCTTTTAAAATAATTGTAAACTTTTATTCATAGTTTGTGTAAAAAAGCTATTTTTTATTTATTAAATTAAAATTTTTACAGAAGTCGGACTCCAACAGATCGCGCTTTTTTGTGAGTGGTAAATTCCCCCATTCCCCTAACAACTGTACTAATCAGACTTATGTTTACTTCTGACACTGCCCTAATCAGAATACCCCATTTTCCACGAAAACGTTAAAACTTATACTTTTTAAACATTAAAAAAATATATTCCAACTTATTTTTAAAAACTTTTCTCAAGTAATTACATTCAATTTGTAGCGCTCTTTTAATATAACCAGGAAAAAATATATTTGAAAATATGCAACAATCTTATTCTCTTTATTTCTTTTAGAATTTGCTATTTGAAAAACCGACGAACTAAAAGTGAGCTCTTGAGTTTTATGGGTACAAATATTTGTGTTACTTTTCCGGCGATTGCTTTTACCTTCGAAGACACCTGGCTAGACTGAATTTAGTCTGATCCTATACTTTATCTCAAGTTTATGTCGACGTATAAACTCAGTAAACACAGTCTACGACGTCCGCCTCAGACGAGAAAATACAATAGTGCAGGCAATAACTTTCAGAAGGGGAGTCAATTTCATATAATCAGAAGCAAGGGGCCATCCATACACTACATGAACAATTTCAAGATTTTACTACCCCTCCCTACTTCATTGGCAAGCCCCCCCCCCCCGAAAACTAACGTAGCCCGACATTTTCTATGAACAGGCAAAAAAGGCTGATTTTTCAAAGAAATAGGGAAATAATAGGGGAAAAAAATTTATATTGCGAAAAGTTGAGTTTTCAACAAGAAAGTTCATTTTCAATCAAGAAGGATAACTTTTCTAACGTAAAAAATGAATTTTCTACCCGAAGATTACCAAAAAACAAATATATAACTTTTCAATTTAAAAAGATGAATAGTAACCCAAATAATTAAAGTTTTCAACTTAAAACGATTTTTTAAAATCCAAAAATGAAACCGAACAATTTTTAGTTAAAGAAATTAATTTGCGACAAAAAGAAACGAATTTTCAACCATTTTAATTGGGCCAAAGGAGACTAATTTTTAACCAAATAATTGAATCATTAACCGAAAGGATGCATTTTCAACAAATATGAATTATTCAACAAGAATTTTTATTTGCAACAAAAAACAAACAAGTTTCAACAAAATACATCAATTTTCTAGAATATTGTTAAATTTTAAATCCAAAAACACGAATTATCTACAAAACAGTTGAATTTTCGACCCAAAAATGTGACTTTAACAAAAAATTTATTTTGTAACCAAATATTTAAATTTTTGACTAAATTGTAAAAAATTTTATCAAAAAATACGAATTTTTTTAGAAGAAAGTTGAATTTTCGACCTGAAAATATGAATTTTGACTAAAATGATGAATACATTTTCTTTCTTTTTAAAGCCGATCAAAAAATGCAAAGTTCAACCATAAATGGAATAATTACATTTCTAGTTAAAAAAGTTAGTTCCTAACTAAAACAAAAAGAAACGTGAACAAAATTTTTAAATTTTCAATAAAATGGTTTAACATTAAATCTAAAATATGATTTTTAACCAGAATATTAATTCTATAAAAATGGAGTAGTTACATTTTGAACAAAATGTATTAATTTTCATCAAAATTGTTGAAATTTAAATCAAAAGGACGATTTGGCTATAAAAGTTAAAATTTTGAACCACGAAACATGATTTAATAACAAAAAAATTAATTTTTTACCAAAAAGTTAAATTTTCATAAAAAAAAGTTTACTTTGTAACAATAAAGTCAATTTTCGACTGAAAGAACTTCAAACCAAAAGATGATTGTTGAATACCAAAAAATAATTTTCTAAAAAATGTAATACATTAATTTTCAACACCAGAGATTAATTTTACGAAAGAATGTTAATGTTCTACCATTAAACAAGAATTAAAAAAAATACATAAATGTTTAACAAAATTGAATTTTCAACACAAATCTAAATTAAAAGGATATATAAGAACGCATTTTCAAACAACAATAGAAAAGTTAGATTGCCATTAAAAAAAGTTAAAAAAAAAAAAACGAAGTCTGATCAAAATAGTTCAATTTTTAACCAGAGATGAATTTTCCATCCCAAACGGCGAGTTTTCAACACATAAAAGTTTTTCAGTCAAGAAAGAAAAAAGGTTTATCCAAATTATTGAGCTTGCTAACCAAAAAATTAATTTTCTATAAAACAGTTGAATTTTCTACCCGAAAATATTAATTAATCAAAAGACATTCAATTTTAAACCAAACATTTGCATTTACATCCAAAAAAGAGAAAATTTTAAAACAAGCAGTTAGGATGTCTACTAAATTCTAAAAATTGCTTAAAAAACGGATGAATTACAAAAAAGAACGAATTTTCAACAAATAATTTTAGTAGATACAAACTAAAAATTAAACTGATTTAAGAAAACGCATCTTTTTGGATTGGAAATTCAACAGTATTGTACAAAATTCAAAAACTTGGTAGAATATCGAACTATTTAGTTGAAAACTGATGTATTTTGTTAAAAATGATTTTTTTCTGGTAAAAAATTAATCTTTTGAGTTAAAAATTCATCTTTTTGATTAAAAACTAATCTGCTTTGGTTAAGGATTCAACTATTTTGTCTGAAACTCGTCTTTTCAGTTAAAAAATAATTCATCTTAGTTGAAAATTCAACAAGTAAAATTTTTGTTATTGAAAATTCACCTTCTCATCTCACCTTCTCTCGAGGAAAATTAATCTTCTACGTTGAAATCTTATCTTTCTAACAGAAAAAAAATTAATGGTCATGAAAATTAATCGTCATAAAAAATTAATCGGCATGGTTGAAAATGCAACTAGTTTATTAAAAAGTTATTTATTTTGTTGAGAATTCACCTAAAAAATGTAGAGTTTAAAACGTCTGATGATTCTTATTTACATTTTCTACGTAGTGACATTGCTTAAATGTAAAAGATGGCTATAGGCCAGGGAAAGCCTGAACAGTCAGTGAAATGTCATGGATTAAGAATAAAAACTTTGAAAGAACAGGAAATTTCGATAAGAGGCTCTTTAAATAACTCTGAAGGATACTGAATTTGAAATTTCTTAATTTGTTCGTCATTCTTAATTCTCTTCTTTGGTTGAGAATTCAAGTGCTTTGTTTGTGAAGTCGTCTTTTCTGGTGGAATTACTTCAAATCTTTCTTATTTAAATTAAAATCTCTTTTGGTCCAAATATTTAATATTATATTATTCTTTAAAAATTTATAATTTTTGTTGACAAAATTAATTTACTTGGTTGAGGGGTGAACCACTCTGTTGTAAACACATGTTTTTGTTGAAGATTCATCATTTCAATTAAAAATTAATTTCTTTAGTTTCAAATGCATAGTTTTTATTTTTAGAAAATAATATTGTTAAAAAAACTTAACTTCTCTAATTGAAGATTCATCCTTTTGGTTTAAAATTAATTTCTTTTGCTCAAAGTTGAAATATTTTGATGAATATTTTTTATTATGGTTTACGTTAATTTTTTTAAATAAAAATGAAACTTCTATTTTTTGGTTGAAAATTGACATTTCCTCTTTTTTGGAAAAAATGCAACGGTTTCGTTAAAAATGAACTTTTATGTTCTCGTTTGACTCAAAGGTTCAACAACTTGGACCAATTTTTTCCACCTGGGCTGAAAAATCTTTATTTGTTAAAAATTCTTCTTTTTTATTGAAAAATTCAACTTCTGTGTTGAAAGTTGAACTACTATTTACAAATTTGTTTTCCACAGAAGATGCATCATAATAGTTGAAAATTTATCTCTATTTTAAAATTATTTCATTTGATTAAAAATTTGTCTTTTGGTAGAAAAATAATATTTGCGGGTTAAAAATTCAACGGTTTTTTGCAAAGCTGATCTTTTTAGTTAAAAATGCATTTTTTTGGTTAAAAATTAATATTTTTTAGTCAAGGATTCATTTTTTTTCGCAATAGTTGGAATAAGTATCATCTCTCAAAAAAGTTTCAAACAGCGTCAATAGTGAGTCTGAGGTCTGAAATTGCTAAATTTTTGAACACCCCAGTTTAAATATTATTCTAAATTTCTGGTGATTGAAAATATAATAGAATGGACAGAACAGATTGTCCGTAACTGAATGAAAATGTACATTTGCAGCTGGCTTAAAATAGTTTCAATTTCACATTTTCCACCTAACTGAATTTAAGTGACCTATATTTTTTCTCTGAGTGTAGCGAGTCGATATAGAGTGCATTTAAAACACAGAAGCTCAAGTTTCTTCTCGAGTTTGTAACCTGCTCGTATAAATACCCTGTTTCAATAAAAGTTTGCAAGAAGCAAACAAACTATGTTATAATTTCTCAGATACAAAATCTTACTTATCGCGAATCTCGTATAGAATAATATTATGGAAATTAACTTTAGAAATTCTATTTGCGGAACTCTGTGATTTACCCACTCCGTTAAGTGCTTCTGAAAGTGGAATGAAAAAGTTCCGTTAATAGACTTTTTTTTAAATTGTTGTTTGTTAATTTAAAACTTCTGTATTCAGAGTAGGCGCGAAACTTCAATTTTAAAAATCACTGACTGTCCTCTTAATTTTCCCGGACACCGTCTTTATTTTCCCTGAACATTAATATTCGAGAACCAGAATTTTACTCTTGTTAAGTTTTTAACAACTTACAATCTTTTGTGAAGGAATAACACAATTTCAAATGTATTGATTTCAACCAAAATCAATGACTTTTCTACCCTAAATGATGAATTTTTAATTCAAAAGATCAATAAAGTAATTGATTTTCAACTAAAAAGATGACTTTTGAACATAATATCTTAACTTTCAACGAAACAGTTGAATTTTTAAACAAATTCTGGCATTTTGTACATGCAAGTTCAAGTTTCACCAAAAAATAAATTTTTAACAGAATAGTCAAAGTTTCCAATAATGAGATAATTCTTTTAAAAAAAAACAATAGAATTTATAAAACTTAAATTTTCATTTAAAAAATTTAATTTTCAACAACAAAAAAATGAAGAGTGTTCAGTCAAGAAAGATAAAAAGTTCAACCAAATTATTGAACTGTCAAACGAAAATACGAATTTTCTGTAAAAAGCTTGAAGTTTCAATCCGGAAATATGAATTTTCACCAAAAAAATTAATTTTCAACAATATAGTTCAATTTTCCACTACAGACTTAAATTGCAGATAAACTAATTGAATTCTTTACTGAAAAGGATAAATTAAAAAAATATATTTATATGTATATATATAAAAGTTAAATTTCCATGAAAAAGGACATTTTCAACAAAATTGTTGAACTTTCAACCAAAGAGATGAATTTTAAACTGAAATGGTGAATTTTTCATCTAAATATAAGAACTTGTAACAACAATTTTTTAGTCAAGAAATTAAAACAAAATCCTCCAAAACATGGAGAATTTACATTTTCAGTTGGAACAGTTAATTCAACTCCCTCCCCTCTAAAAAAAGAAAAACAAGAATTTTTAACATTAAAGTTAAATTTTCAATAAAAATATGAACTTTCGAAGAAATTTTTTTTTGAAAAAATACATTTTTAGCCAAAAATGGAATAGTTGAATTTTCTGTTAAAAAATTTTTAACTTGCAACCCAAAAGTTGAATTTTTCCAACAAAAAAATGAATTTTCAACAAATAATAATTTTTCAGTCAAGGAGTAAAAAAATTGAACCAAATTATTGAACTATTGAGCCAAAAAGACAAAATGAAGGTTAATCTTGAACCAAGCAGTTGCATTTTTCTACCAAAACAGAGAAAATGTCAATAAAAAAGGTAAATGAAAATAAAAGAATGTTTAAGAAAATACTAAAATAGTTAAACTTTCAGCGAGCGAAATGATTCAATTATAACAATTAAATTTTCTGTCAAAAAAATTAATTTTCAACAATAAAAATAACAAATTTTCAACTAAAGAAATAAATCTTTAATTAAAATGGAGAAACGTAAACAAAATAATGAATTCTTACAAAGTGGTTCGACCGTCATCCAAGTAACTGAATTTTCAAACAAAGAATAATTTAAATTAATTTAATAATTTAAATTCTTAACGAATAATATAATATTAAATATATCAAGGAACAAAGATTTTAGTTTAAAGAAAAAAGAGTTGAATTAATTCAACCAAAAAATATACCAATTTTCACAAAAAAAAAAAATGAATCATCAACCAATGAAATTATTTTTTAACTAATATGTGGCAATTTAACCAAAAGAAGATGAAATTTCTATCAACGGAGATAAATGTTTAAAAAAGGATTAATGTTAAAATAAAAAAGACTACTGTAGAATTTTCGACGCAAAAATATGCATTTTCAACTGAAAAAGGACAATTTTCGACAAAAGATGCGAGTTTTCGAATCAAGAAAGATGATTTTAACGGAATAATACACTTTGCAATGATTTTTTCTTAAAAATTACATTTAAACAATTTCACTACATAGAAAATATAAATAAGACTCATCAGACTTTTTCGAGTCTGAATTTTGTAGGTGACTTTTCAAAAAAATAAATAAATTGTTAACAAACTACCTGAATTTTCAACCAAGAAGAATCATTTACGACCAGAAAAGACAAATGTGAAAGAAATAGTTGGAACCTCAACCAACTCAGGTTAATTTTGAACAAAACTGTTGTATTTTTAACGAAAAAAATAAGCTCTATACAAAAGAGTTAAATTTTGAACCAAATAGTTAAATTTTCAACCAAAAGGCATAATTTTTAATACAGAAGATTAATTTGCTACCAGAAAAGACAAATTTTCAACAATACAGTTAAATCGTCAACCAAAGCAGATTAATTTTTAAACATGAAGAAAAGATTTATACACAACAGTTGAATTTTCAACCAAATGGTTTAATTTTAAACTAAAAAGTTGAATTTGTATAAATGATGTTAATTTTGTTGATCAGGGTTGAAAATTATTCCAATGATGTAAGGTTTTTGATTTACTGATCAGTAAGCTT
>JAWWLR010000092.1:88290300-88302818 GCA_035041075.1 Acraspis erinacei | reverse complement strand
GAATTTGTATATTATATTAACATTCTGCTGTACATGTTACAATTATGCTATGATTTAATTCTACGACTGTACTAATACAGTCTACATACTAGAAAGATAGTGATACAATTAAAAATAGAAGAATTTTCCTATTTGACTATTTTTATTATTTCTTGAATAAAACATATGTTACGTGTAGTTTATTGACATATTACTTATGCAGTACATTGTATGTAGCTACATATTATTTGAAACCCTTTTTCACCAATATACATAAAGATTAATTCTCTAAAGACTCGTAAGTTACAGTTATTGAACTTAGTGCAGATTGATCAGCTGAAACATTTACTTCGTATGCATAAAAATGTTTATTGAACGTGACACACTCTACCGGCGAAACTGTAAAAGTAATAACATTTTTTACCAGAAAAATAAACAGCAATTTTCCAAAAGTTGGCTTTGCAGCGTCGATTATAATTATGGAGTCCTTTTGATATTAAAGTCCACATATTTTTATCCACTTAACAGCATCCAATATGCACGTATAATTCTTAAAATTTAATTTGTATTTAGGCCCACAGTCCACATTGCCTGTACCATCACAATAACGCCGTAGTGTTTTACAGAAATGCAACTGATTCTTCAAAGCAATTGTCTTGCTTCATATTTTATGCATTCATAACCCATCAATGGTCCAAATAACGACAGAAGGCGCTTTTAGGGGGTCAAAAAATGAAATTTTTACTTTAGATGGGTTTGAAATGTTCAGCTATATGAATCGAGAAACTTCTCACCAAGGTCTCCTAACAATTCATGTATATCTTCGTGAACTTCAAGTAAGGATATAATGTCAAAAATTCTTCTTAAATTCAAATAAACGCTCCAAACGTCGTTTTCTGGAGGCACTAGATCTCGAATAATTAAACCAAGATTTCGTAAAAAAGCAAGTCATTTCAGATACAGGAAACAATATTTTTCAACAGTTTTTTCATGACCTGTTTCGGTAATTTACAAAATCGACAATACAAATTTGCATTAAAACACTCAGTCAAACCTAATATGGGCACTTTTCGGGCTACAAAAAAATATTTTAGTTTCACATTTTATTTTAATTAATGGTGTAGAGGATTGTCTAGATGAACGTTTACCTGAATTATTGTATAGCTCAAATGGATTGGGCGGCGGGAACCGACTGGAGTTTCATTCACTTCTTCTACAGTCAATAAGGTAACTTCACCGGTTTCCATGTTTATTTTGATTCTTTTTCGTTGAGAATATGGCTTTGAGCAAGTATAAATTCCAGCAAGTACTTTAGAGTTCTCCAATATTGCAAATACGTTACCATAGGATGTTGATAAAACAATTTGCTCTCGGTTTGATACAGACTCATACCTATTTGTTCCTATTCGTACTCCAATCGGCTTATCATAAGGGAAAGTGAATTTACGAAATTGGAATATTTGGTGAGGATTCGCACGCGAAATAAGCCGAATATGTCTTAGTTGATCCAGCACACAACCCAATCCGTCACAAGAAGGAAGCCGTGTAGGAGAAGCTATGGACCTGGAAGGAGGCTTTAGCCATGAAGGTGGAGATCTGGACCTTGTACGAACAGGAGGCTCGGCAACAGCAAGAGACCTATCAGATGGATGATTGCTTCCAGAAGAAGAAGGTCTGTCGCGAGGTACACCAGGAATAGCTTCACCATTCGGTAAACACTCGAAATGAAAACTTAACTCTGCAACAGGAAAGAGAGGATGTCCAGTATGCAAACAAAAAATGGAGAAAATTGAATTTGGTGGAGATAGCACCAAATTTTGCTTTTCTCCTAGATGGGCAACCAAGAGGGTAAAAACGAAAATATTAAATGTACAAACATTACAAACGTATGTAAGAAGACAATTAGAAAGAATGTGAACTTCGGGGTTACAAATTTACGGGGGTGGCGATAACTGCTGTAGGCGAGGTTGGCTGCTTATGCGACTGAAACTCAGCGCAGACCTAAATACCACTTTGTGGTATGAATTGAAGATTTTTTATAAATGGGCTGTAGCCACATGCCAGCGCACTGCGAGGATCTTGATCATGCCAGGCGTAAGGCAAATTGGAAGACGGAGCTGCGGAGTGCGCCAACATGCCGCAGTGCCACCTCAACCACGAAAAGGAGGAAGAACTCCTGACCGATCATCTGCTGAGAAAGATGAGGTTCTCGAAATTTAGGGAGGCACCCCCGTTGAGGAAGCCTAACAATCGACAGCGGTCAAGAAGAAGGCCCAACCAAGATATCGAAGACCGACAAACCCTTTGCCTGATTCTGTCGCGTTGCTGAGATTGATGTGTACGAGAGTCATCCCAAAAGTAAGTTTCCCTGTTTTCTCATAAGAGATCTAAAAGGGTCACAACGTTGCGGAAGGTCTCAAGATTTTTGCTTCGATCTAGTGGTAACAATGTGAAAATTGCAGGTCTGCAATTTGGATTGTTTATAAACTATTCATTTGCGAACATAGCTACCTCCTTTGAGCTCGGGTCCGATTGTGAAGTATATTCGGTGATCAAATTCCTTACGTGGGAATGAGTAACCGCCGCGCCGGTGAAAGTCATATAAATTCTATCTCCGTGCTCTCCATAAATCCTCGCCGCGAGTGATTAATACCTATTCCCGAAAATAAAAACCTTTTTGGTTGGCAAACGGTTCTGTAATGATGCGGAAGTCAAGCGCGGCGTTTAGGACTGGCTGCGAAATTTGGATCCGCAGTGGGATGTTATTTGTATAGATCCGTAGCTTTACAACCATGTAATCCATGTAATTTTTTTTTAAATAAATCATTTTTTCGATTTTTTCCATAATAGAGAAATTTTGTTTTGGGATTACCTCGTAAATCCTGGTTGGGCGGAGAAGTGACAAGAGCAATTTCCACCTCCTAGTAAATAAGCACCCATTTTCATTATTCAAATAAATTAAGAAAAGCAGTGCAAGAGCACAATGCTTAACAGCTTCAAAAATCATTTGATTTCTTGTTTACTCGTTGATAAGGATTAATATTATATTAAGATACTACTACTTAAGTGAAAATGATTATAATTTATCACATTTACTACGAGAATTTAATTATTCACCGTTTAAAAACACTTCTTTCGATAAAAGCTCGAGGAATTTTGTTAAAATTTATTTTGCTAGATATCTTTGAGGTCATAAATCAAATTCAAGAAAAAAATGTACATTGCTATGACCTTTTATTTCAGGATGGTGCCCGTTTTGGAGACTTTTCTGTCAGAGTTTTATATACAAGCAAAAGTTAAAATGAGTTATATGTGAATTAAGGAACAGATTCCGAAATAGCCGTAACGAAACTTCCTGTTTCTTCAAGTTCCTGATCTGTTCAAAATCGTTACGTTCAGTTCTTTCTCCTTTCAGATTGTTTCTCGTGCTATGTTCAAATTCTAATGGAAATATTTAGAAAAAAATGGGTAAAACGTAAAAAATTGGTATCAAGGAGAATTCATTACAGATCCGCAAAATTTAGTGTATCAATATCTAGATTCTGCCGGAATAAACTCAGATAAAATTCGTACTCATTTTAGATAAACCCAAATAGAATATGTATTGAAGATATAGTCAGGACAAGTCAATTCACATATCATATTTACCAATAAAATTAAGGATGATTGCCAATGCGAAGACCAAAGTATAAGCGTTTCTCATTGTTTCCACGTGTAAGAACATCTGATTAATCTGCTAATGAATAATTTAGCTAAACAGTGTAACCAATGATTACTTAAATGTTTTATTATATGTTAAATAATACATACTCTCGTCGTAATCATGGATTATAATTATAGGTGGTTGGTTTATCATTCTAAGATATTTACATTTCATTAGTGTGTCACAAGAAAAAGAACTTAGTTGCTAGATTCTTTAAAACTGATTTGACAATTTATACTGGCGTCTGGAATTTCTAAGCGGATATATCTTGTCAGATATGCTTTGATATCTTTAGGCATATTTCAAGACTGTGTAAAGATTAGTCAAGTTTTCTTATCATGAAATAAAAATAAAATTTACAAGATTACGTCCTTTAAATTTGAATCATGTATAATTTAACTCTTGCTATTTCTCATGCTGCCTAACTCGGTACTTTTACCTCCATTTATATGGATTTTCCTAAGATTCTTCAGAAAATTCATAAACATTTTTAAAAACTTCAATGTAATAGTTGATATTTAAATACAGATTTTTATTTTAAATGGAAAACAGTTAAATTTCCATCCAAAAAATTTTTCTCATTCGAGAAAGAAACAAAATAGACAAAATATAATTTTAAGGGTAAAATAATATTTAATAAAAGATTCAAGTTTCGAATAACTACTAACTTTTTAATCTCTCTTTTTATTCGATTTAAAGATATATAAAATAGATCTTTTCACATATTATCTTACATTAAATTTTCAAAAAAAAGAAAGGCATCTAAAATTTTCCATAAAATATTCAGAAAATTTTGTTTCTGATCTTAAAAACTTTCAAAATACTTTTTTTGAAATATAGATCTTTGTCTTTTTTAAATATTGAAATTTTTTTAGCTAGTTTTAAGGAAAAACATATAATTATTAAAGTCGTTAAAACTGATAACCCACGGTTTATATGGGCTCGTAAGCCATAAAACGATGACTTTTTCATGTAATTTCTAGTTACATAAAACATTTGATTCGAATTTGGCTGACAAACAATTTACATTAGCTTTACATTATTTTTGTTAAATGAATAGTGTACAGGATTGTATATGGGTGTGTTTAAATGTTGTATTATATAGTTCACCATGATTGAGCGGTGTGCTCCTACTGGAATTGCTTTGGTTTCTTCTGATGTTAATGGGGTAACCATGCCGCTTCTCATGTTTATTTTCACTCGTTTTTGATTGTAACTTTTACTGTAATAGGTATGAGTAAAAATTCCAGCAAGTACATCAGATTTCTTCAAAAATGCGAAGACGTCACCATCGGATGTTGATAAAACAATTTGTTCGTGGTTTGGTACTGGTACGTACGTGGTTGGTCCTGTCTTCATTTTAATTCGTTTCTCGACAGGAAAAGTGTATTTTAGAAATTCGAATATCCGATGCGGATTCGCTGTGGCAGTAAGCCGTATAAATCTCATTTGATCAAGCCCGCATCCCAATCCGTCAGAAGAAGGAAGCCGTGTAGGAGGAGCAGTGGAGCTTGAAGGAGGATCAGTCGTTGCAGGAGATCTTGATCTGTGACGAATAGACGGCTCGGCGGCAGAAAGAGACCCACGAGATGCATCATTTCTTTCAGAAGAAGAATGTCTGTCACGAGGAATACCAGGAATAGGTTCACCATTCGGCAAACAATCAAACTGTACACTTAACTCTGCAACCGAAAAGAGAGGATTCCATTTTTTAAGTGGGTATTTCATGAACTACTTAAGGCAATATTTTGATGAATGATTGAGGAGATGAAGGACATTTACCGTTGAAAAATTTTGAGAATTTTTTACAGATTTGAATGCACTTTTCCACATTCACACATCCGAATTCTGGGAAATCAAAACAGACTTAGCGCACTATTGTGCACTTTTTGACCCTCAATTCGAGGATGCAGACTTACCATATTGTGCACGGGATGAGAGCATCTTCTGCAAATCCTACTGAATTGGTATTCATTTCCATCAGGAAAAATCAACAGTTTATCTCTCTGACACATTGCGCCTCTATAGTCATCTTTCTGTTTCTGTCAAATATCCGCCCAAATGCAACGATCTCGACACTTTTTTGAGAATGGTTTACGATGTCCAATTACAATTGGAGGAAAACACTGAAAATATGATTCTCTTGAAGGAGCATTGCGACCTTATAACCTTTGATAAGGCTTATTGTATCATATAGATACAATAAATAATCTTCTTATTTCTAGTTTCATTCTAAAATTTTCCATCAACAATTTTTTCCCACATCAAGCTGGGAGATACAAAATCATGATCTATGAGATGCTGCTTCGCTCTTTCATTCATAATCAAACCAATTCCTTGACTACTATTTGACTCAAGATCTACTCCTGACTATATCTTAAATACGCGTTTGAATACCCCATTTTCTATTTTTATTTTTCGCATCCTTTTTTCCTTATTTTAGGTACACATAAAACATCTCCAATTTATTCTGGAAAGGATTATGATTAATATTATTAGTTTTTGACTACTTCAAATTCAGAAAGAGATTGTACAATCACTTAATTCCTGAAAATAGAATATAGGATGCTAAAAAATACAATGAGTAAAACAATACAAATGATAAAAATAATTACTTTAAAGATTCTTGAGTCATAAATAAGAGTGAAATAAGACAAATGAGATTTAAATAAGATTTCAGTAAATAAGCAATACATCCACCAAATAGTACCAGTTAAATAATACATCACTGAAGTTCCCAACATTTATAAACGAAAATATAATATTTTCGTCAAATTACTCAAATAAATTATGTGGTATTTTATCACCGTGAAAAAAATAAAGCATATGATTTAAAAAAAGTAATATAACTTTACTACGCAATACTTATTATTTTAATAAAATAATGTATATATGAAATTAAGAAAAATTGTAACTTTCCACTAACACAAACACAAAACTTCGGGAAAAATTCTAAAATTTCCTCAAAATACTTGGTTCTCGGATTTTCTTGCATTTATAACATGTATTTGATTTCAGGTAACGGCATAACAAATGTTCAGCTTATAATGTTGAGATATGACTAACAATAGTCTAATTTATGCCAACAAATGATTTTAAAAAATCCATAATAATTCAATATTTTATGATTTCCCTTATGCTCATTCAAAAAACATTCTTTAAACGATGACATTTTTGGGGCCACTGAACTACCAATCGTGGAAATGGGTCTAACAAAAGATTCTGTTACGATTACTCAAACAGTTTAAAAAGTGTCAACTCTCTAACGTTGTGAGTTGACTACCTAACGCTACCAAACAAACACCAAACATCCCCACAGAGAAAAAATTAGAAATGCTGACCTGTTAGGGCAGTATGAAGCTAGTCCTTAGAATTTAGTTTTTTGATAAAATGGGGAAGGATCAACAAGCAAACGATAAGAATTGGCTACGAAACCCTCTCTAACGACCACTGAACGTTTGGCGATATAAAAATTTAAAATTTTGAATTTGGGGAGGGGGGCGACTTCATACCGCTCGCCTTTCGGTTTATAGTTTTAAGAAAACTTATTGCATCTTCAAGTTCCTGATTTGTTCAGACTTCTTCGAGGGGCTGTTCACTGAGATTTCAGGTAAATTCTATTTCAGAGTTCCTTGGTTAGTCCCAGTTAGTCCCAGTTAGTCGCACAGTAAGTCTCAGTGCGTCACGAGAACTCTCGCTGCAGCCGGCCAGTTCGGCGAAATACTTGTCGGGAAAATTCGTAACTCTGACGGAAACACTCGAAAGATCTTTGGATCATGCGCACGATATACTTTTCGAGGGAGCCTCGTGGCAGTCAATGTTAGTCTGACTTACTGATTTCTGAGTGACTAGCCCCTCGGACTTCTTTCGAGTCATTTTTTTTTCTTCATGCCGATTTGGATACTTTTGAATTCCATTATTTTAGCAGACCCATTCAGGATTTCGGCGGAATAAGCTCAGAGAAAATTCGTACTCATTCTGGACAACCACAAATTTGGAGAAAAATAACAATTAGGATAAAACGCGAATTACATGAAACAAAATTTTGATATGTGGAAGCTTAAGAATATTTTTAAGGAATATATATAAATTATTACACAAACCAATAGAATTAAGGACGATTAGCAATGTCAAGCTGAGCGTGTAAACGATCATCATTGTTTCAAAGTAGAGGATAAACTGTTTAATGTAATAATCACGAATTTATTTAACAGTGAAACTCAGAATTACTCAAGTTTTTTATTATACATTATATAATAGATCCTATAGTTATTTCATGGACCATAATTAAATGCTCCTTCTGAGATATTTACACTTCATGAGTCAGTTTCAAGAAGAAGAATTTCGTAGCTAAATTCGTTAAAACGGTTATCACTATTTATACTCGTATATAAACTAGCGCGTGAATTTAAAAAACTTTACATCACGTGAAGTAAGCTTGACATAAATTAAAGATAATTTTCTAAAGATTACGTCCTGTATATTTGAGATGTTTGCAAAAAACTGTCCATGTTATTGAAAAATGAAAAATTCCCATTTTACCTTTCTTGACCTGTAACCTGTAATTAAATTTCCTTTTTTCAGTCTAATAATATGGGGAACGGAAGACAATCTTGAAGAGGAAATTTAAATTTATAAAAGGACTACAAATTAGCTTTAAAACAATTTCTGAGTAATAGAAACCGTTGTTTACTTTCATCCATCGCAAATACTGTATAAGAAAATTGAAACTCCAGATGTGACCTAAACGAGGTGCGTTGCGTAAAAGTGTATAAGAGAAAAAATTGACCAAAATAATATATACAATATTTCTTTCAATTTTGTTTTTAATGGCTCGTTATTTTGATTGTAATTATTATTTTATATTATTTTTGTGAGATTAAAGTGATGAATTCATATTGTATACATTTTTTTCAAGCGGGTTATTGAAGTTTTTTTTAAATTTAAGCAATTTTTTAAAATTAGTTTTTTAACTTTAAATAAAACTTTCAATGTTTGATAAAATTCACCTGCTTGGTTGAAAATTCATGTTTTTGTTTAGAGAAGGTCTGTCTGGCTGTATGTACGCCTGTAGATTTTTAGTCTGTTAGCATGATAAGTTGAAAAATAATTGACCTATTCGATTGGCCTTTGGTATTTACTGGTACTTCGTATCCAAGTCGTTAAAAAACTTTGTCCCGCGAAAATGCATTGATGGTAAAACTGTGTCGTTCAGTTATTGAACGTTGGTAACTCGGTTGGTAAGGCAGATCACTGCCACGAATCAATAACCTGGTCGGCAAAGTGGTTCCCTGTTTTACTGACCGAGTTGGCTACACGCTGTTTGTGTAGATGGCGCTCGTGAGATCAGGGTTTCCCCTTCAATGTGTACGTTTCTAGAACTTTCGTTCGGTCAACAGTGATCGAAATTTCTAGAAAGCTGCAAAAAATGCATGGTTCGCTCAAGAAGGTGGATCCGTGAAATACTAACCACAAATCAAATTCTAAAGATTACCAGGTTTTCAGAAAATAAGGTATGTGTTTCGGAATGATCGAAAAACGATCGAATTACGGTCAATTTTCTCTTGATTCTTTCGTTCGAATATTGGTCGCTGTTGTGGTCACGGAAAAGATTATTTTTCGGTCCCACTCGTGCGCCGAATAATTGGTAGAATGTTGATCAAATATTTATCGCTTTATTTCGTTTCAATTTTTATTTATTTTATTTCATTTCGTCTAATTTTAAATGAAATAGAAATCGTAATTTTTCGTTAAGTGATTTTACGCGACTTTACTTTCTTTTAAAAAACGATACAATTAAAGTAATTGAAAAGCCTAACCATAATTGTCGAAATTAAATTTAGCGCGGGTCCACACCGGCAACATGGCAGCGGAGCTGGTATGCGTAATTAGGACGAACCTAGACGCTCTTTGTCTAGACCATAAATGAGTTGGATCATGGTATGTAATTGTGTTATCATGTTCGTGTTATGCTCTGGTGTGCGCGATCCCACATAGGGGTTGGCAGAGCCTGTGCTCTTCGGTAAAAAGACACAAGACTATACCCTGTTCACCGAGAGAATAACCTACAGGCGGACCACATTACGTCCACTTTGCGCAGCTATGGAAGTCTTTCTTAAAGAAACTTTAACCACACGTCCAAAGAACTCCTTCTTTGACAGTATTCCCGCCCAAATACACAAAGATGCGCGTCTGTAGGTTATTTTCTCCTTGAACAGAGTATAGTCGAAAATCTAGTCGATTTTTAGGCGATTTTACGAATCTCGGTAATTAAAGAATAACCTATTAATAGATTTTCAATCGATGTCAGTTATCAGCCTTTTATGGATAGAAAATAAATATTTGGCACATGAGAAACATAATAACCCCTAATGTAAAGCTTATTTCTTAGGTCCACAGGCACGTTTTCACCTGGTTTAATGACCGATTGGCAAACGTAATTTTCTGCTTGATTACTTTAAAAATCGAAATATAATTGAATAATCTGAATATATCACCATTTGTAATATGAAGCATTGATTATTGTCATACGAGTTTCAGAACTTTTGTGAATAGGGCACAAAACAAAAATATCATATTATCTACTCGACCTTGAGTTTCATTTTATTTCACGAAAACCAAAAATGTGTTGTCACTGCAATAACCCCCACATTCAATTAGCTTGCGTGCGGCCATATTTGATTTGATAACATATCGTTCCACGATTAATGGCTTTCGTGGACTAGAAAATATTGCAACGAAGTGACCAATTTGCATGCTAGATTAAAATTTCAATAAATTAGTTATACATTCTAGCACTTTTAACGTGATCTTGAGCGATTTTATATTCCTCGAAGTTTCTAGAAGATTTGAACATTATAAACTCTTGCTTTTGAGATTTTCTATGTCGTTTAGCTCTCTAGAATCGTCTATATTAGATGTAACATTAAACGGCTTTTCAGGAAAGATCAATCCATATCCATCTACAAAAAAGCCCACCTTGCCGGCCAGAGCCCGGATTCGTATCAGTTTCCTACCTTACTGGCCAAGTAACCGACTGTCGGTAACTTACTGAAAATGTTTTACCGACTGAGATTCCACAAAACCCTTTTAGCTTATCTACTGAGACAAACCTTTATTTGTAGAAAATTCTTCTTTTTAGTTATAAAATTTTTGAGTTTTTGGTATACTTTTCATCTTTCTTGGATGAAATATAAAGTATTCTCTTAAAATTCTTAAAACACTTTTTTCCAAAATCTCCAAAACCCTATATGCTTTTTAAAATTTCCTGACAACTTTTTAAGATTTTAATTGATAAAAATGTAAGAATCGTTGAAAATACACTAAAAGATATTGATCGTTGTTAAAGGACATGCATCTAAGTTTTGCAAGTAACTGGAAAAGTACCATTTTCATAGTTCTGCGACTTCAGAAATGTTATAAGTTACCACCGAGTTATTTCTGATGCCTGATAAATGTATAATTTCCTTAACCCAATATTTTCGTGAATGAAAAGAAGGAAAATTTTATAATTTGTTTAAGAAAAATACTCACTGGGCGGGGGGGCATCAAAAAATTGTATAGAAATGTTGTGTTTAAACATATATATGTACCATTCAATCGTGCCAGTTTCCATATTTATTTTTGCCCGCATTATAGTCTTAGCGTTATATTTAGGAGCATATATTCCTGCTAAACGATTACTGCTTTCTAATATTGCGAAGACGTCACCATCGATTGTTGATAACACAATTTTTTCTTGGTTTGATATAGGCCGATAGAATTTTCCTCCTTCGAGTATTTTAATTCTTTTATCCACGGGAAATGTGTATCTTCGAAATTCGAATTTCCATTCTGGATTATTGAAGCTGGTAAGGCGAATAAATTGAAGCTGGTCCAATCCATATCCAACGACGCCAGGAAAAGCAAGCTTGATAGGTGGATCTGTATACTTTTATGAGGAGACCTCGCTTTTATTTGAAGAGGCGACTCGACAGGAGTAGAAGATCTGGCTGGAGAATGTCTGGCTGGAGAATGTCTGGCTGTAGGAAGAGACCTACCAGGAGAATCATGTTTGCGTGGAGGAATAGGCCTGGCAGAAGAAGAATATCTGGTTGGAGAATATCTGGCTGTATACCTGCCAGCAAATTTATGTTTGCCTGGAGTAGTAGGCCTGGCAGAAGAAGAAGATTTGGCTGGAGAATATCTGGCTGTAGAAAGAGACCTGCCAGAAAATTCATATTTGCCTGAAAGAATAGGCCTGGCAGAAGAAGAAGATCTCTCTGGAGAATATCTGCCTGTAGGAAGAGACCTGGCAGGAAAATCATGTGCGCCTGTAGGAATAGGCCTGGCAGAAGAAGAAGAAGATCTGGCTGGAGAATATCTGGCTGTAGGAAGAGACCTGCCAGGAAACTTATGTTCTTCTGGAGAAATAGGCTTGGCAGAAGGAGAATAAGATCTGGATGGATGGAGAAGCATGTCAGGTGTATGTTACCAAGCTAAAAAAGATGAATATTGTTCGCCACGACGAGGAACACCCGGAATAGGTTCGCCATTAGGTAAGCGCTCGAACTCGGTACTTAATTCTGCAAGAAGAAACAGAGGAATACATAATTTCGTTGAAAAAGGGAAACCTATTACAGGATGAGGCCACATTTAAGAGTTGTAACAAAGACTTGTTTAAATTCAAAAAGTAAATTGTGTTAATGAAGGTCGAAAAACTCCTCCTCTGATCTCATCATTCTTATTGGATCCACCACTCCGATTTCTCACATTCTGAATTCGGATTCGTGATCAGCGACCCCAAAATACCCCGAGTAAGCATTTTCGAGTTGATCAGGGTAATTGGAGTCACTCA
>JAWWLR010000092.1:88136259-88150217 GCA_035041075.1 Acraspis erinacei | reverse complement strand
TCTAGATAATATAAAGAACGAAAAAATAATTTTACGTGCGGGCACTGTGTCTGTACTCCCGCAGGCATATCGCTCTCTCACGCCGTACGGCTTGCGTACTGAATCACGCATCGTTATCTGGGGCAAGAACGCTCATGGTGTATTTACACGCTTGTTTACTCGTCGAGAGCCAGGAGAAAAGTCATAAGAGCAAAAGATACATAGAGTGAAAAATTGGAAGAAAAATATTCTTTATCAATAAGTGTAAGTGACTATTTTTTTTGCTATCAATCATCTAAATAAAGTGAGAAGATTTAAAAAATGAATACCGCTAGGATTTTTAAATTTATGGAGGAAGTTTTTT
Organism: Acraspis erinacei; assembly: GCA_035041075.1. Lineage (NCBI taxonomy): Eukaryota > Metazoa > Arthropoda > Insecta > Hymenoptera > Cynipidae > Acraspis > Acraspis erinacei. The sequence goes on along the minus strand of JAWWLR010000092.1, from coordinate 88,149,874 downwards.
CTGTGAAGATAGACGCAGGCGTTTGACATATCACATATGTACAGAAATATTTACTTAGATAAATTTTATCTTTCATCAGATAAATATAATCCTTCTTTAGATAAATTTCATCTTTCATCAGATAAACCTGAAGCAGCGTTTTTATCTGATTAAAAGATCAAATTTATTCCTGGGGTTAACTGTGAGGCAAGCCTTTTTTCTTTATAATTTTTTTAACAGCGCTATAAATGTATATATTTCAGGTGCGCTTTTTTCAATAAACATTAAAAAAAAATTTAAACAAGGCGTCCGACCGGAATGCTCGAGGTTCTGATTAAGATTCTTTTTGGCTTTATTTTTTTGTCATTTTTTAATTTTCATTTTATTGTTGCATTATTTTGATTTTCAGTACATTATTTTTTTATCTATGATTTATTTTTAACAATAGTACAAGTGAATTTATAGCATAGAAACAACACAATATAATTTTATTTACATTATACAAGTGTATTTTTAAGGATGACATGGAAATACAGTCCAAAGTTGAGTGCAAGGATTATTTCCCTTTCCTGGTATCTGGCAATGCAGGGCCGTGGCCACGTGCGAGATCAACAGGGTTTGACCCCCACCCCCGGAATTCTTGAAATATGTACATAATATACAGACACTTTTCTGTGTGCTGCTTCTAATCTTCCCCGAAGAAATTTTGTCCTGGCAAATAGCCTCCTAATTTTGTTCTGGCGACGACCCTGAATCACGGTCTACGCTACAAAAAACCCTTTCAAAATACACAGTATTTCATTGGCATAAAATATTAGATAGATGGTAACACCTATTTTAAAGAATTGTGTAACCAAGTTATTTTCGTTTGAGATGACTCTTATCAAATGTAAATATCTCAGAAAAAACTTGACGCCTTTCATGTGGAAGATAACGACTACAATGCAGATTGTATCAGCCACAAAAGCATTTCAATATTCATGACTTAAATTCTTATATGACGTTGTTATATTGAAAGTATGAAGATTTTGTGTAATCTGCTCTTAAGCTTGACCGTTATCCTGAATTCCATTGGTGGCTATAATTCAATAATTTATCTATTATTTAGGTGAATATCTATTCAAGCTTTTCAAGCTGAATCGAAATAATATATATATATATATATATATAACAGAATCGGTACCGGAAGTCCTCATTAGACGAAGTGATTTTAATGCTTTTATTACTTCACACGTGTAAAAGTGCAATACGTCACCCATAAGTGATAAATTATCCCGTATTAAGTTTTGATTTCTAAACCGCTAAGAGGTCTAAGGACACTTTCAAAATAGACTGCAACTGTACGCATTAATAATTTTCTGTTGATCTTCAAACTGAGAATCTACACAGAGGATTGTTCTCGCTATTCTCGATGATTTTTTCATTATATTGACATAAGCCTGTAAACCTAAAGGGTTACCTATTAGATCTTTTCCGATTTAAACATATAATTTTAGTGCGTAGTTTTTATTTGTTGATAAATAGTTGCTCTAATAATTTGATATTTGCGTACATTGTTCGGGTTTTCATACTTATTATACTTCTTTGGATCTTTAGTTTAAATGAAAGATCTCATATATTTTTTGTGTACCAGGATACATGTCAAAAATTTCCTACAAGATATCATAGAGAATGGCACATGCATTATGTGGTATCACTTTATTTAAGCATTGAGAGAAAATTTTGATATTGACATTTTATTTTGACATTGAAATTTAATTTTATTGACTCAATACCTACTTCAGGAACTGAGGCTTTTATATGATCTATATTTATTTTGCCAGGTATGTTATAACCATTCCATTAAATACTGACTTTCACCCCATAGAATTCACTATGTTGCTACAATTATTTAAATTGTTCAAAGAGAAATTATACAAGAAATGCCACGTGTATAGAAACGGTCGGAATTTAACATGAGGGCCCCCAGGTATCCCAATACGGCCGCCCCACTTTCCCGTGTGCATACTAATGCAATATAAGGCCCATCGTGCGTACGCACACTTACACGGTCGGCCGTTGTCGTACCCCGTGGAGCCCTACGATCGCGTTCCTTATTCTAGTCTTGATGCCGGGAAGCCCATTGGTTGGCTGGTTGCAACGTAAAGAGTCCAAAAAAATGCCTCCACCAGTGCGCGATTCCGAAATAGCCTCCGCCTCGTCGATTGGCTCCGTCTTACGGACTACTGTATTTGCTATTGGCTGCCTGACTGCTAGTTATTAAATGGCCGCCTCAAGTCTCGCACGATGAGTGGTCGCTTCCCAAAGCGACGATGTAGGGTTCATCCGGTGTTACTAGATGGTCCGTCTGGTACTACTGCGCCGTTTTTGAATATGGCCGCTGGCCGTGATGGTACCTGATTGGTACACCTCTAGTAGTTGCGCGGAGCTGCTGCGCCGTGGTCTTGAACGGCCCTTCCTCCTACGTTTGTTGAGGAACGGCCGAATTACGATGACATTTTGTTCAATGTTTACCACCTGTCAGTTTTCTTCTATTGACAGTCTGCGTTGAGTTCTTTTTCGTTTCTTTTCCCAGCCTGGGTGCTAGTCCCTTACACTTCGGTGTTAACATTGAGCATATCATAAAATAAAATGAACCTGGATAGGAATATGCTGTAGGTTCGACACTTGTCGTTTCCCCACCCAAATATTAGATAAAATGTACAACTAAAAGTGCTCCTTAGTCTATATCCGGATCTTGTCTAGGCGGTAAGTTATGGCACCTTATCAACGCGAGTCTAAGTACATTTTATTAAGGTAGCAAGGTGTGGCCGAGTCCACAGCAGATTGTTATCACCTTATGTAATAGCTTATCTTGAAAACCTCGTTAAAGTGTATAACATGATTTGTATGCTAATAAAAATCCGCCTCCTTTCATTTCAACTCGATCAGAGCGATACACAATAGAGAGATTAGGGACGATAAATTCAGCTTTATACAGATTATTTTTCAACCAAGTTTTATTTAATGCGATTACATCATAGCCATACACATAAGAAGACAAAAATAGATCCTCAACCTTTCCATTCAGTCCATTCACGTTTTGATAATACATGCTAATAATTCACCTGTTACCTATGTTTATACTATTATTTAATCGTCGTTGTTCACTGTGTGGTAGGAAGGTTCTTCACTATCTTCGGGCAACCATTGCGATAAGTTGTTCGAATTTCGTTTTCGCAATTCGTTCGTTTAAGTCTTTCCTGTGCTCCCTATACTCCTGTTTCTGCAATGATGTACTGTCTTGCAACAGGTTCCTTTCCTGTTGACCTTTCGAGTTTCTTTGATCCTTGCGATCTCTCAAAGATGCACGTATTCTTATTGTTGACATCATCTCGGTTGGAAAAATAGATTTGAAAGGCCTAGGTAATTCTGCAGTCTTCGAATGTTTTCCTATTCGGATGAATCATCTTTCATTAATCAGGGGATAAGAATTTTTTAGTTAACTTTCAATTTTATTGTGATGAAACTCCTTACCAGTTTCGTTATTTGACTTCACCGCGGCACCATAAAGGATTATATTATTTTTCCTAACTCCGCGTTCATTTATCTCCCTTTATAACATTTCCCATTATTCTAGAGATTTCACCACTATTGGTTTAAGCAGTAGTATTACCACAACATAGAGGTGTTATGTGCTTTTTACATGTAAAAAACCTATGTGTGTCACATTTATACAGTTGCGGAACTACTTTCATAGCTAGCGAGATGCAATGCATTATAATACTATCTGTAGAGCGGAACTTGACTCCACGCTCTCAAATTTGTATTGAGAGGAGGCCTTGAATATCAGGGCAGAAACCATAGAGGAAATAGAAACGCTATGGAGATAGAAATACATCTACGGCGAGCATCCCAAAACATTGAAGTGGACAGTAAGGCATCCAATATTCGCTGAGAAAGGGCATCCGGTCTCCAGAAACTGAAGGAATGGTGATTGCGAATTAGGACACAAGGTATCGTTTCCTTCCGACTTGGGGTACGAAACGCCTTCTGATGCCAATTTTTCTATAGTTTTTCATCAGGAGCAAATATTATATTAGTATATTAACTGCGAAAATAACTCGTAGTGTACCAACATACAACTGTGTTGATACTTAAAACAAAAATGTAATCCTGTATTTCTCATTTCAGAATTAAGTTCACAGTCCAAGCGTCTGCCTGATGATGGCCCCAACCAAAACACTGCCAGGTCTCCTACAACAGCTGAACCATCAGATCGTGCCAGGTCGCGGTCTCCTAGCCTCAGGGAAACTTTTCCCAGCTTACTTGGATACAGATTTGAAGATCTTGAATTTATTCGACTGATTCCCCACAGGAATCCGAAACGGAGATTCGAACTCCGAAGATACGTTTTTCCTCCAGATAAACCAATTCGATTGAAAACAAGAAAGCGTGCCCAAAATGTCATGCCAATCGGAGAAAAAATCGTATTATCAACGTCAAATGGCGACGTGTGCGCAATATTAGATAAAACAGCATGCAAACGCACTACTCTTCATGCTATTTTTACACGTACTTCTAGGCTGTTAGTACGGACGAAAATAAACATGAATAGTGGCGTGGTCGCGGAAATGACTGCGGAAGAAATGGCGGATTGTCCAGTAACCATCCAGGAACTAATCGCAGAGAGTTATCCAGTATTACGTATGTATTGAAGAGAAACTTTTTATTTTTAAAATTACATTCTTCTACATTTCCCAACATTTCCTCGTCTTTCAAATTGAAATTGAAACATTTTTAATGTGATGTGGAAACACACCTAACGCGACTCCCAGTACCAGATTTTCGCAATAGTTGGGAGGGTAGTGTGAGTAATTTAGATTCATAATAATGTATTTTTTACTAGATTAAAAATTGATCGATGCCAAAAAGAACATATCTTGAATTATTTAAAATGACTTGGGTTTCACTTTATTTTACATTCATGTTAAGTTTCGTAAACATCGAGATACGTCGAACCAGAAACTCAAAAACTGTTTTTAGTAGTGCATAAATAAAAGATTCTTGAAGATTTAGACAAAAATTTATAAGCTTTTGCAATTTAAATCTTGTCTTACTGTCTCTCCTTACGATTTTTTAAAAATTACTGAATATTATTACAGCAAAGCTTATTTTTATTTAGGAAAAAGTTCCCCTAAAACTGTACTGTTTCTATTTACTTAAATAAGTAAATAACACAGCACCATAAAAAAGTGGTCTGTCCCAGAAGCGAGACCAATGTACCCTTATGTTTTTGGGGTCGCTTAAACCCAATATTACCTCAGAATTGCTTCATCGGGTCAGGTTTTTTTCTACCCTCAAAATAAGAGCTCGAATTTTCTGAATTTAACGTATTCAGAATTATATCAATCCCTACAACAAATTACGACGTTGAATCATTACAAAATTCAAGATAGTGCAAGAACCTAATAGCTGTTCACTGTTGAACCCAAATATGACCACAAAAATTTCGCACCCTTATTCATCCCCGTAAAAAGAACCCCTTCAAAGAGTTGTATCTTTCAAAAATGTATATGTCTGTTATATGATGAATTGAAAAATGTTATTTTTTTTAAATAAAATAAATTAGCTCTCGTGCACCTCTAAAACTACTCCCGGATAAGATTAAGGGTTGAAAATTTGAAAAATTAATTCCTTTGTGATTTGGCGCTTAATTTTTTTTTTCAATGGCTAGGTATGACTAGTCAGCTATTGAACTAAAGAAATTTTTACTTCTTCACGCTCTCAAGAACTACCCCCGGATAGGGTTGCGTATCTTATATTAAAAGTATTCACAAGTTTATGTTTAAAAAATAATTTATTGTTTTTTTTCTTGCACAGATAGATTCTCACTAGTCTGCTCTCCAACTAAAAAAATGTTAAACCCCTCTGCACGCTCAGAAACTACCCTTAGAAGAACATTCCTTCTCACAATTCCTGGAGAGGATGCTGTCTCGTATGATTGCCATCGCTCAGATTTTCTTACGATAGCGTGCTCTTTTATTTTCAAAAGTCCTCCGCAATGGCATCTTTTTTCCCCCCTCTAGATTTTTTTGGGTAAATCCTCTTTTAAAGACCAGCAATATTGAGCCATAATACTGACATTCCATCTTCCCTGTTATCTCTCTTCTATTACTTTGATGTCTTCGTGAATTCATTCACATTGCTCTTCGCTGTAGACATCCAGATTGTCAGGTAAGTAATCTATATGGGAATCCAAGAAGTGCAACTTCAAACTCATGTGGCATCCCATGTTTTGGAAGTTGTCAACCGTTTTCCGAACTACTTCTTTGTATTCGGCGCTCCTATGATTGCCTACAAAAGTTTCAGTTGCCTTCTTGAAGCTCAACCTAGCTTCCTTTGTACTTCTGTCATAGTTATAAAATTTGGATCTTTCATGACTTTTCGGATTTGCGGTCCATCGAAAATACCTGCTACCAATTTGGCATTTGAAATTTGTGGAAATACCTTGCCTAGGTATTGAATGCATTCCCGTACTTTATCCAAAGCCTTTACGAATTTCTTCATTACACCTAGTTTTATATGCAGAGGTGGAAGTAAGATTTTGTTTTTGTCCACTAAAGGCTCACGAATAACGTTGTGGGATCCAGATTTTAATTCTGATATACTTTCCCACACTTTTTTGTATGATGGTTTTTTGAATCCCTGCTGTCCCAAAAACACAAAAAACAAGGGTAATTTGTGTATCCTGATTGCTGACCTAAAAGCAATGTTACCATCTTAAGATCACCAGATAATTTCCATGCGCGCTCTTTATATTTGATCATTCGAAGAAGATCTTTCATGTTATTATACTCATCTTTAGTGCATCTTGAATATGCTACCGGAACAGATGCATACACATTCTCGTTATGAAGCAAAAGTCCCTTTGAGCTACGTGAAGATGAGTCAATAAATAGTCTCCACTACTGTTCTTTCACATAGCAGTCTTTTTTTAAAGCATTCATTAAACAGGGAATGTCACAGCAAAATACCAAAGAAAATTCCTCATCTTTTTTGAAAAATGCTTGAAATTCTGTATCTCGATCTCGATAAAATGTAACCTTCGTACCTTCGGCAGATAAGTTCTTTCTTTCAAGCTTTATGCTCAAACTTTTGCCGCTTCTTTAGATAATCCTAAACTTCTAACTAACTCATTTAATTCCTTCTATATGTACGCCCCTTTTTCTTTCTTTTTAGTGTTATGTGGGTAAGTCGCGGCCACTCTCTTAAGACTCTATATCACTATCGCTACTCTCTTTAGATTTGATATCGCTATCGGCATTCCTGTCGCTTTCGATATTGCTTTCGGCAGTCCTAGCACTTTCGCCAGCCTCATCACTCATTTAATCGATTTCCATGCTCTGAGGTGCATATTCAGCACTCCTATCCATCTCTCCTAAGCTTTCGTTCGTGATATCTCCTGTCATGATTGGCATTTCTACTGTTGGTACTGTTGCATAACATATTTTCAATTTATTTTTCGATTGATACCAGTTGTGTCTGTCCTGTAAATATAGCATTCCTCTCGATTCATCGGTTCTTTCCACACCATAGGCTTCAAAAATTAGAGTGTTTGTTTTCCGCTATTCCAACGATCTAACATTTTACGACAGGAATCACATACAACGTGGGGTACCCAGTTTAGATCTTGATTGATTACATCAAGATTAAAACACTTTTTATAAATTGTCTTCATATTTTCGTTAATGCGACGTTTTTTTGTCGTTTAAATTTCCATACTTTGTTCTTAAACCCGCGCGTTGGGGATTCTGTTCCGATCACAGATGAGTCCACCGTTCTGGGGATGATAACCCCGATACCTGACCAGCTGAGTACCGGGGCTTTCCGACTTTGATGAGGACAATGTGAACTCATCATCGGACACACTACGGCTTCATTCTCACACCCAAACGCTCCCCTGCAGGACAGCGCGCCTTCGCTGGCTTCGATACTTCAATGAAGCGCAAAGCGAATCATTCACACATCCCTTTTCAGGGCACTGTCATCGCGCACAACTTCGTAGAGGTAGCAGGCTTTTAGTATATCGGATAACCTGAATTACCGTAAATCCCTGAATTTTTTTTACCAAAAAACAGTAAAGCATGAAAAGCAAAGTGTTATTCTCCTTTTGACATTTTTATTTCTTGATGGAAATATTTTTTGGCTTTCGATGTATTTAAGCCAGGGCCCGCGTCACATTTTTAGCCCAAGTGGATAGTAACGAGAGGGGGGAGGTATATCAAAGATTCGAAATCTGAAAAGATTAGAATTTCAGGTTTTGTCCGAAAATTTCGAGTGGGTAAATACCCACACGGATATTTTTCGAGTGGGTAGCAGTGCACACACGACCCACGTCAACCACCGGTCCTGATTTAAGGCACACAGCATTACTTTCAGGATATCAGAAGATTAAATTGTGGTAAGGTCCCCAACATGACCTAATAAATAGATGAGTTACAACAATGTGAACATTAAAATATATCATATGTCTGTTCAGCAGACCAAAAGCACAAATTTATGTGATTGTTTACTAGAGGACACGTGTGCAGAAATTTTTTCATTTCCTTAAATCTCACAAACAACAAATTTCTAAATATTGAATTCTTTGGTAAGATAGGTAAAAAGTAGACGACTGATAACATATTCATAAAATACAACATTTTTCAAAGCATAATATAACCGAGATATAAATTTTTTAAAGATACAACCGTTTGAAGGGTTTGTTTTTACTGGGATGAATACGGGTGCGAAGTTAAACACTGAACAGTTATTAGGCTTTTGCACTCTCTTGCATTTTGTGATGATTCAACGTCTTAATTTGTTACAGGGATTGATATAATTCTGAATACCTTAAATCCAGCAAATTTAAGCTCTTATTTTAAGGTTAGAAAAAATGCTGAACTGATGAAGCTTTTTCCATTGAATCGTATAACTTTATAATAAGAATTTGACGCAGAGAATGAACATTTCTATCTAAATTTGTAACCACATATTTCCCAGATCTGCTCAGGAATTCCTATTATTTTCCCGTATTTTTCAAGGTGCACAAGATTCCAGGCAAATGTCCGGATATCCCGGGTCTCTAGACACCCTGATTTAATAATTCCGAATTTCACACATTTTAATTTTGAAATTGTCAATTTAAAAAATTGAATTCTTTTAAAATAGTGCTTAATTTTAAACGTAATCAGAATAATTCGTGTATTAAATGTCGTAATTTAAAACCTTTAAATGCAAGACGATCTAATTAAAAAGCTTTATTATAAAGGTATTGGATTTTATAAATAAATGTATTTAATAATTTATTTATTATTAAATTCAGATCTACACCCATTTCCCAGTTTTTTCAATTCTTTCAGATTCCCATACAAAAATTACTGAATTCAATTAATTTTATATCAATTTTCAATTTTTTTAATTCAATTAGGAGATTTTTAAATTCACCTCAAATTCTTATGTATTTTATCAGATTTTTATTGGTTAATTCTATTTCACTAGTTCTATATGGGTTTCTTATATTTTTCGAGATGAATAACTCTCAAGAAGAAGAATGGAAAAAATCTGGGATATATCGGTTATTTAAATTCGAAAACAGTTCTTGATCTAATCAGCCTGTCAATGGTATGTACATTTTACTGACATTTTATAAGTCTACTCCTTCCAAAACCACTTTCATACATTATTGACCAAACTAAATCTTTATTTACTATGCGATAACTTTATTTTTATTATATCAGTCAAATTCTTTATTTTATGCAGTAAAGGTTGAGAACAATTTAAATAAATTATTTAAAACGTTGAATCATCTTGAAGCATTGACGATGTCAAAATAACGAACTATTATACATTTTTGGTGTTAGGAAGACACCTATTAATGAGATTTTTTGTCAAGAAAATTAAATTTTAAATTATTTCGAATTCAGATAGAATGCTGTGTCAAATAAAGAGAGTTAACTTCGTTACCAAAGTCGTACCAAATTTTCAAACATCACAAAAGTAATGTTCGAGCCATTTCTAAAGTAATTACTTTAAGATATAAGAAACCGAGACCAATGCGAAATGTACATGGAGATGAACACCAGAACGGATTAAGAAATTTAGTGGTACACCTTTCACCGCATCTGTCCCTCCATATTTTCATACTTCATTTGGAATCTCATATATACCAGGTGCCTTTCCATCCTTCATTATTCCAAATACCTTGACTATTTCTAACCTTGTTATGTCCTCTTCTTCATTTCTTTCTCTAACATATTTTTATTCCTTCCTAATTTTTCTCTCTACTCCACCCAGCAAATCCAAAAAATATTTTTTCCATTCTACCATTTCAATATCTTGGTTTACTCTTTTTCTTCTTCCTTTTTTTCTATTTACTCCCTTCCATACCTCTTCTTCCGTCCTAGCCTTCTCCACCCCTTCCTAAAACCTTTTATTCTCTTCCTCTTTCTTTTGGTCACACAACTCAGAACACTCTTTCTTTTTTTCCTATTTTCTTCCCTTATTACTTTATTCTTTTCTCCACATCATTAATTCCTTTCTGACCTTATTTTCCTCTTTACAATCCTCATCCCATCCACTTCTAGATAGATAAACGTTTATTTTTCAGCCTGCTGGCCTTGAAAAATGGACTTGCTTACACTTCCATTTTTACAGAATTTCCTTACAACTAAGTCTTTAAAAACTAACATCCATCCCAACCTTATCTCTAAGCCGACCTTCCCTCCTCGCTTCGCATCGCCTCGCACGCATGTCGCTATTTTCTCGCCTCGCACGCATGAATCTACTTTCCCGCTTTGCCTCGCAGTGCCAGCCTCTGCCTCCGCAGCTAATCCGTAATCCTTATCTACTATTTACTATATGTACAATTTTCTTACATCTACTTCCTCTCCTATATATAATATTTCCTTCTCTATTCCTCTTCCTCCTTCCTTCTATTCATCTCCATTTAGCGCATCTCAATCTCGCTATAAGTTCCTGACTTCCCTGCTCTCCTTTCTCACACAAATATAACGCTCTCTCCCTCACCATGCTCCACACATAGTTCCCATTAAACCTTGACTCCCTTATTCTCTTCTTCCCCTCTTCTTTCTCTCTCTTCATGCTGTTCCTTTTAACCAAATCATATACCCTCCTTCCTTCCTCATGCAACCTTCTCACTTCGTCGATCTGAAATCCATTCGTTCTAAAATACCTTTCCCTTTGCACCTCCATCGTCCCACCTCTACGTCTGTTCTCCTTCTCCTATCAACATTTCCTAACCAAGTTACTCACCCCCTCTTCTAAAAATGTCTCCTAATATTTATACGCTCGGCTCCCCATTATAATACCTAAACTCGTTCTTCCTGTCTCCCTCCTGACAATATAGTTCAGCGTATTCCTTGCTAATCCCAGTTTCCACTTTACATACCTCTCCTGTATCCTATTTACCTCCCCGCTTACCTTCCACCCCACACCTCCACTCCGTAAAATAAGACACTCATCAATAGCGAATCAAACCATTTAATTCTACTTAAAAAATAATCTGCAAGCAAACTTTTTCCCAGCCCCCATACCTGCCTCATCACCACATTTGCCCTTCTCACTCTCTCTTATATATATATGGAGGGTGCTTTTTCAAGTTTTATTTTTTCGTTGAGCATTTGGCACCCCCACCAATTATTTTTTCATAAGTAAATAACGCCTGATTTTTGTGAAAATTAAAATATATATATTTAAGGTTCGCCCAAGGTCATTTTTTCAAAATGCTGGTTCCTAAATAAATTGACTCTTATTGTTTTCGATTTCGTGCTGTCACTATGGATGATGTTTTTCATAGCAAACGTTGAAATTTGATTTTTTCACGTTTATGAAATTATAATTAAAGGTCACTCAGGGTAAGTTTCTGTGCAAAATCATGATTTATAAAGAATATTTTTCAAACTATGGAACGGATTTCTTTGCCCAAAGAGCCCAAAGATATAGAAACCAAAATTGTAATATAGTAAAAACAACTGGGAAAAATTAGAAGTAAGCGAAATTTTGTAAAGAAAATAAAACTTGATTGTCCTATAAATATTCATTTTATTCCCCGAAAGATTCAAAAAGTTCTCTTCAAAACACTTTTATTGCTTCAATTTGTTTGAAGAAAATTATTTTTTATAAAAAGACAAATAGTATGATTTTTACATACAATTCTTAAAATAAAAAATTATTAACCAGATTTGTAGAAAATCTTGCAAAGGATAAAATGACTGTCCCGGAAGTTAAAACTGAAAAATTAATATTTCCAAAAAATGAAAGTTGTTCTAAATATTAAGCTAGACTCGCGACCGGAAAAAAATCGGGAAATGAAAGTAAATTCAAAATTGAACTGCAGGTTCGAGTATCAAAAATTGAACAGTGGTTAATTTTGCAAGGCGATTCTGGATCTGTTCAAAATGATATAATTGACATATGTTAACGTTAAAGTTTGAACTAATTCAATTCGAAAGCCTTAGTAGTGACACAAATGTAAATGTCCGATTGAGTCTTCATAATCAATGTTCAATTTAAAAATCACTTCATATTAATAGATTTTTAAATGAACGCCTTTATTCAAATTCAAAATCTTATTGAAGTATTATTTCAGTATAAAATATTCCATTTTTAAATAAAAAATTTGGAAATTTAAAACAAAAAAAGAACAATTTTCAATAGTAAACAATTCGAAAATGAATTGTCACAATTTCAGATCGACAAATGTAAACCTTGTATGTTACAATTATAATTTTAATGTTTCAAATAAAAGAAAAAAATTTGGAGCTACTCAAGAATTTTGAAATATTAAAAAAAAACTTTTGAGATTTCTTGGAAGATAAAAAATAATTTTTATTTCGAAAAAGTACATAACTCAAAGAGAATGTTTAAAATATTTTTCGAAACATTTCAGAAAATTCACAAAATTGGAAAACAATCTGGAAGCTCTTGAGACAATTTTGTGTGCAGGCGTTTACAAAACTGTTAGAAAAAATGGGAATCAGTTTAAAAGATGTTTAAAAGTTCCCAAAGATTTTTAATAATTTAAAAGAAAATTGATAAATTTGATGATTTTGAAATCAAATGTTGACTTTTTATTTTGTTCTCGCTAAACTTTTTTCGGACCTACGTAATATTTTTTTTCAAACAAGCTGTGCAAGATTCAGATCAGCACCGAATTACATACAAATGTTTCTTTTTTATTTAGAAATCCGATTTTTCAGAACTTTTTCGTATTTAAAAAAATACTATGCACATTTTCAAAAAAACATGTCATCCAGATATATATAGATAAACGTTTATTTTTCTGTCTGCTGGCCTTAAAAAATTGACTTGCTTACACTTCCATTTTTACAGAATTTTCTTACAACTAACTTTTTAAAAACTAACATCCATCCACACCTTATCTCTAAGCCGACCTTGCCTTCCTCGCTTTGCATCGCCTCGCACGCATGACGCTACTTTCTCGATTTGCCTCGCATTGCCAGCCTCTGCCTTCGCAGCTAATCCCTAATCCTTATCTTCTATTTACAGTATGTAAAATTTTCTTACATCTACTTCCTCTCCGATATACAATCTTTCCTTTTCCATTCCTCTTCCTCCTTCCTTCTCTTCTTCT
>JAWWLR010000092.1:88067616-88078715 GCA_035041075.1 Acraspis erinacei | reverse complement strand
AAAAAAGAATTAAAAATGAAAGAAAATGAAGAATTGCTGGCCAATTTCCACCTCACCTGAAATGCAGACACGACTTGAAATTCAATTATTTTTTTGCAAGGTTATTTCAGAGACAGGGAGGGGAGGAAGGGATTTTTGGGATGATTTTTGGGATTTTTTTGTGATTTTTGGGATGATTTTTGTGATTATTATAATATGTTTAATAAGAAAGAGATTACTCACTATCAGGTCGAAACTCATATAAACCATTTGTACGAGAAGAACAAGCAGCTCAGTAGACTAATCGAATAATGCAAGAACCAATCCACGAAACAAGGCAACTAAAAAGGGGTAAACACCAAAAACGACTAGATTGAAGTTCACTGAGTACGCATTAGCACAAAAAGTGAACTCTCGCTCATTATAGAGCGGCTCTCCAGCATTCTTTTCTCAGCGGATACTGCAGTACACCAGGCTGCCTACTGGAACTAAGAGACGAAGAGGAGAAACCCCAAGAACGAGCACCACAATAGAGGAGCTGGATCCTGGAGAAGCTTCCTTTTCTAACGAGAATGATAATGAATTCAAACAAAATGGACAGCAGCCGCACTTAGTGTTACCGTGCCAAAAAGTCAGCGTGGCATAAGAAAACGTTGGAAGAAAGAAAACTGGGGGTTACATATACACTAGTTCGATCACACGCTTGAGCACATGTGTTCTCGTTAGTCAAAATAGTCTGTTAATTATAAAAAAAAACACAAACAAAACTTGCTACCGATCAGACCCTACGATAGCTACAGTTTTCATGAGTCTTCCAACAACGACGATACTTTCATAAAGATTATCCTTTGAGTGAAAATAAACTATTAAAGCAGTAACACAGTCTTAATAGAATCATTATAAAAAAACTGGTGATAACAAATTTTTCATTTAAAAAAATAGTTCAATTGGTTTTTCGAACTTCCTTATCACCTACTTTGCCTCCCCTGCCCTTATTACATTCATCACCCTTAACTTTCCTACCTTGGAAAAAAATACGATGGACGGACGAATGGGCAGGCGGCCACACGCCAAAACGAAACTAAGAGGGTTTCTGCCCGAGGCTACGAAAGCCTACAAATTACTCATTTAAAAAAAAAACAGTTTATGGAAATTTAATTTTTCTTTTTGCGGAATATTCAACTATTTCAGTAGAAACTTTAACTATTCGTAATTTTTTCTGGAAAATTCTACAAACTAACAGACAATATATTTGTTTAAAAATAACTTTTTTGTTAAAAATTTATATTTTTGGGTTTGGCTTAAAATATCATAAACTTAGTAGAAACCTCAACTGTACCATTGAAAATTCAATCAATTGGTTAAAAACTAACTGTTTTAATTGCAAATTAAACTATATGGTTGAAAGTTGAATGACTTCATTAAAAGTTAAGTTTTTTCAGTTTCACCGTTTTGGTTGAAAATTTAACTATTTTACCGGAAATTCTTTTGTTATTACCAAGTAAGTTTTGTTTTGGAAATCTAAATATGTATTCTATTCTTTGTTGACAAAGCAAACTAGGTGAGATAAGGAACACAATTTCAACAAGGAATTCTAGCTTTCAAAAACTCCTACGAAATTCCCTTGTACCATTTTTCGACAGTACACCTCGTTTTTAATTTATTTATCGAAATGGAAAGGAAAAGATAAAAAATTCCAATATTACGTCAAAAGACGCGAGATAAATAAAAAATCTATAAGAAGACTTGTAGGATATTTTGCTTAACCCATACAAAATCCAAAGTTAAAATAAGAATGAAAACAATGCTTACAGAATTGTTGCATTTCCAAGCCAAGAAGACGAGTTTTCAACAAAAAAGTTACTGTTTAACCAAATAAAATAGTTAAACTTTTAACAAATAGAAAATAGTGGATATTATTTCAACCAAAAAAGACTTTAAATTGCAATCAATTGTATTTGTAAACAATCAAAAAAGGTGAATTTCCAATCAAATAGCTGAATTCTAAAATAAAAGAGAGTAATTTTCTACCCACATCTGAGCTATAAAGCTCTCTTAATAAAAGATAATATAACAAAAACACAAATAACTAAAATTAATGTTTCAAGTTACTGTGAAAATCGTAACTAAGTTGCATTAAAATTGTCTTTTTAAAAAGTAACAAAGTTACCCTAAAAGTTACAAATAACGTAACTTTTCAGTAACTTAGTTCATTGTAACATATTACAATAAGCTCTGTTTATGAAACTAGTAGAAATTTACTAAAAGAACTTAGACCACTAATGACTAGATTTTTTTTGTGTCGGATTCTTTAAAGAAGTTGGAAAATTATGATAAACAAAAACACCATTAAAATACTTCTTTCAAATTAAAAACTCAAAAAAGATTTTAAAAAATGCGAAAAAAATCGAATGGTTTCGAAGTTTCATCTGATTATTATTTCATGATCATTAGACAAAGGACTTCTGTCAAGGCTATAACGCAAGTACGATACACTTCACACCGAAATCATGTCAATATCAAACAAGTGCCACATTTCTGGCTATAATTTCCATTTCTAACTTTTAGATTTACTCTATTTTTTACTTCATTGTCCTAGAATACAGAACATTGAGATTAAATTAATATGAAGCAATACAATTTCGAGTTTTCAAAGCAATTTCCAAGCAATTACAATTTTACCAAAAAAAATGTTGTTTAAGAAAAAATTATATTTATAGGTAGCACAATAGTGTTCTAAGCAAGCGTTCACATATTACGTAACATAATATCGAACAGATTATTGTTGAAAACCTGATTGGTTGCGAAACTGCGAAAATATAAATTTTAGTCACTTTTTCCGTTTGTTTATCTTTTAATAAAGATTATTGAAGTTTCTGCAGCATAAAATTTGTATATCGAAATTACAAAATAAATAAGTTTACTTCATCATAAAATTTATTTCTAAATTTTTCAAAACATTTTTGATAGAAGAAATCATTTAAATTCTAAACGAAGGTTTAATATTCGCAAAGGATTCTTCTTAAGATTTTTCCACCACATTACAGTTTCTAACATTTTTACATTTTTAAAGAATTGAGAAAAATTAAATGATAGAAAAACTTATCTTGAAGAAACCGAAAAAAATTTAGAAGCTTTTTAAAGATTTCAAAATGTTTGGAGAAAGAATATAGAAAAGTTTAAGAAAATTCCTTTAATTTTTCAGTATTAAAAAAATTGTAAGTGAACGAAGAACGAGACCTTCGAAGAATTATCAGGATAACTGGATTTCAGTTCCCAACACTTTGCCGTTAAAGATCTTCGAAAAAAATTTATTTCTGCCAAATTCAAGTTCTCAAATCGATAATCGATCCTTGATCGAGATTTATAGACATTTGCAAACAAAAATCCACAACCTCAATAAGATAAATGCACTAGCATCATCACCCTAAGCCAAACTGAAAATTAAAAATGCTTATAATTGTATTTAAAACTCAATTTTTATTATCACAAATGGCTTAACCGATTAAAGTAGATATAGAAAAACTCAATTTTGATGACTTAACATGACATTTGATTAGAGACCATTTTTATTCAGGATTAAAATTAAAATTATGCAAACACGTTGCTTATCGTCAGGCACATAACCAAGTTCACATGAGAGAAATATACTAATTTGATTAAAGAATATGGAAAATTACCTAAAATCACAAGTTTTATCACACGCCGCAAGACCGAATCTTATAATTGAAAAAATACTGGGTCATCTGACGATAACTAATTCAGTGACCATTACCAGTGCATCTACCTTACTCATTTGAAATAAACGGAAATAATTAAATACATTTTTCTTCTTTCTGATTAATAAGCTCATTTCAAACGACTTTTATGGATCATTATTCAGCTCAGAGCATTAAAGAATTTCATAAAGTGGTAAGTAGTTGAACTTTATAACAGGTAATCTTAAAAAGAAGAACTTGGGGAAAGATAGTAGATCTTCGAGATATGCGATGATTTTACATTCCTAATATGCAATCTCATGTAAATAAGGAAACAAGACGGCTGAAAATATTTTCTAGTTTTCGTCCTCGAATTATTCCGGAACTACTAAAACACGAGACAATTCGATCTGAATAATTATTTCCTCGAAATCTGTTTCAAGCATGATTTGTAGAATGATAAGAAACAAAATTCGAGCATTTGATTGACTTACAATCTTCTGAATGATATAGTTCAAATAACACATGTTTGTGTTATAAGTTACGTTATGTTATGTTATGTTATAAGTTTTTGGATTTTACAAAATCCACGGAAAATGTTGGAAGAATTTTCATATCCAATGTCCACGCTTAGAAAAATAACCGTTTATTATTTATTTTATTTATTTTTCTTACTGTTAAAAAATCTCAATACTTATCGCAATTTAATTGCATATTCATAATTTTAGAAAAGATTGAAATTGTTACTATTTTTCAAATATCTTTTTATAAAATAGGGAAGATTTTATTGCGCAGACCAGGCTTGTTTGTTGAAGAATTTCGTGATATGATTTTCAGGTAATGAATCTCGAAATCCGGTCTGGGTGGAGTTCCGAAAAGCGCTTACCTCCGATTAATTTAAAACTCCGTATAACTATGTATTTTGACGCGCAGAGCACAAATATGATAGTGAAAATATCCGTTGCTTAGGTCTCACACGATACCCTTTTCAACGTGTAATGGGGCTGCGGAAAGGCACACCTATGACTGGCCACAGAAATAACTTAAATAACACACGACTCCCTTCCCAACGTCTCATGGGGGGGGGAGGCATCCCTGTTTCTGGTCACAAAAATAACTCAAGTTACACCCTTTCGAGCTTTACATGGGGGCAGGATGGCATCCCAATGGCTGATCACAAACATAACTTAGATCAGACACGACCCCCTTTCCAACGTGTCATGGAGGGCGGCAAGGCACCCCTGTGAATGGTCCCAGAAAAAACGTAGGTTACACACGACCCCTTTTTCAAGGTCTCATGGGGGGAGAGAGTCGTCTTTATAAATTAGCTTTAGCTTTTTTATAAATTTTCACTATCACTGAGATAAATGTAAAGAAACATGATTTTTATGGGGTTTTCATGGTTTTGACAAGAAAAATCAAACTTTTGGGTATTCTCACTATGATATTCGTGATCAGCGCGTCAAAATAGACAGGTATACGAAGTTTCGAATTAATCGGATATAAGCACTTTTCGGAACTTGATCCTCCGTTGTTGTTATTGAAACATAAAGTAAACGTTGCGAGACCTTAGCATTATTTCTGTATCATCCGAATCTTGACAAACATGTACGCAAAGACATTACCTTCCACCGCAGCGCAAGTTCTAAACGGGAACTCGCGTTAGATGACGTCCACTTCACATCAAAAATAGTTGTCCCCTTTTGCTGCAGGCTCATATGATTGGCTAAGAACATCGACTCTATTCAAAAAAGTTAATCTAATTATATGAAATTTGAGGAAATTAATAACAGAAACCATTCTAGTTAAAATGATTAAATAGGTCACATTTACTGGCAACATTTTTTGAAAAGTCGTTAGTGGGGTTATGATAGGTGGTAGGGAGATTGGTGGAAGGATAATGTACTATATAAGGCGATTGAAGCAACATCTCTTATCAGTCTAAAAATATTCAGCTTGTTCTTAAATTTCGCTTTTTCACAAGTATTTTTCCGGAAAGAATTTTCATTGAGAAAAAATTTACTTGAGGTTCAGACCTCAAGATGTTGGGGAGAGTGGCGCTCGCTTTCTTACTAAGTAAGTAATCACCCGTAAAAAAATACATACTTCCTGTGAAGATACTTTGTTCAACAATTAAAGTATATAAATTCTGGATAATTTGTGAACGTTTGTATATTGGTTTAAATAAACGCAAAAGAACATCATCTTTATTAACGCGTCAAAATACATGAGTATACGGAGTTTTGAGAAAACCGTAGAATTCAGCTATTCGGAACTTTATCCCTTTTATTATTTTATTTATATTTAACAAGTTCCCGGTAATTTTTTCTGTTTCCGCCGTTAAAAAAAAATTCTGAAAAAATTGAGAAAACTTTTTTTAATCAGTCTCAATTTTTTAAAATATTTAAATTTGCGAAATGTTAGTGTAAAAGATTAAAACTAGTAATTATCACATTAGGAAGTCCAAATTTATACCTGTAAAAATTGAACTTTCTATTTTTGTGGATGAACCCCCCACACCCCATCCCCAATTGGTTCGTCTTCTGCAAAAAGAAACAGCGCAATTTGTTTTTCGTCGTTAAACTGTGTCCCCGGTCTTTTGAAATTAGCATTAGGATTTAAATGTAAAAATCCTCGATTATCAATCAAATGTAAAAAGAAGTACCTTTAAGGTTGACCACCTAATCACCTTTCATTGTGCCCGGAAAATACCCAAATAAATGCAAAATATCATTTTTCTATCAAATTCATGCTAAAAACGTCTGGCCTTGCATTTTTCTTATCATAGAAGAAGTTTTTAGTAATTTTTTTACAATTATACCAATTTAGGATCAGAAAATCATTCCTTAGGTCTTGTTATCAATTTTCTTAAATTTTCAACTCGATATCTCGTTTTGTATTAACGTAAGTTTATTTAAACAAAACTGGGAATAAATTGAGATTACGCTCATATGGCCTGCAGGAACACATTTTAATTTCAGTTTCGATATTCAAAAGAAAAACCGTTAATGCTATCAGAAAAAGGTTCCATTTGATCCTATAAGTATTCCTAAAAGCAACAATTTGTTTTTTTCATTTTGTTTAATCTCACAATTTTTCTGGCAAGCCGAATTTTATCAAGCGTTATCGCAATTTAAATCAAAACTACATCTTATCAAAAAATTGTATTTAGTAAATACGGGAATCGTTTATAGATGAGTAATTTTTTAGCGTAAAATTTGTTTCGTTCCTCGCATAGTATTTCTTGAAATTATTTACTTTTTAAGCCCTAATGATATCCCATGTAGAAATTCTGACCGGGGTTTAGTAGGGCCCTGGATAGAGTTCCCTATTTCTAATCGGGTGCTCGTCGGAAAAAATTGAGAAGGCCTGACCAGTTCTGTAATGCTCTTTTAACAAGGTTTTAGCTAGAACTTTTTATCACCTCACGATTAGTACGGTCCCGTCTAGAGCCTTTCTATTACCTGATGAATATTTACTTGATACTGACAAAAAAGGTATTTAAAAATTAAATATTAATTGATTGCGAGTATTTTGACTTTAAATATTGATGGTTCTATTTAGAGTGAATACATATATACATTTATAAACATTATATTACAAATAAAATTTCGAACGTTACGGAGTATCGAACACCTACATCTATACCTTAATCTATCGCCCAGCAGTCGGGAGATTGCAGTTTTTTATGAGACTGTAATTTTTTTCTTTAAAAAACAGGATACCGAGAGATTTGCCAAACCTATACGAGGCACGAAATTCTTTACTAGAACCTGATAGGGTATCCATCAGTTTTTACTAGACTAGATATTCTAATAGGGGCCTTAACTAGTTTCTTATGGACTAAATATTTTGATAGGGACCAAGACCAGTTTTTCCTAGACCAGATATTATGATAAGGACACAATCCGAACCCAACTTCAAATAGGGAAAGATGGGGAACTTTATGCACGGGATGTTCGTAGATCTTTGTGGGATAAACAATTTTGCTAGTTAACATTTTCTTTGGAATTTTATATCAAAAAATCATTGTTATTTAAAATGTATCAAAGTAGCTTTTGTCAAAGAGATCATGTACGTATCGAAATAAGTTATCAGATTTACCAGAATCCATAAAGTTTCGTATTTCAGTAATTCTTATAGGCTGTTTGTGAGGTTATATAAAACTTGTTATGCTTCCGTTTAAATTATTTCTCATAAAACTAAATGGCAAATTTGAAAAATTGTCTGGAATACTGTAAGTCTCAGAACCATCTTCGATACATAAATTTTAAAAGTTTCGACTTGTTAACTCAAACTATTTATAACACAGATAACTCTTAGGTGTTAAAAATCTTTTGCAGCAGAATGAGTTTGATAAGGTATTAAGATAATATTTGGATACAGATATAAGATGAAGAATAATTTTCTCCGTGATAAATAGATAAGGATTTCATATTTGACGACGTAAATGATTTATGAAAATTCTAACGTTACGGGCTAACAATATTGTACATTAGAATAAATCTGTGAAGCTACTTCGATACATATTCGACAGCGAAGAATGCTCTTGCGTGGCAAACTGATAAAAATGATATATTTGTTCACTTTAAATATAAAAAGGAATGTTTTAAGTTTTAGCAATATTTTGCAACATAATAAGTTTGATACGCCATAATAATACATTTGAGATGAAAAATAATGAGGAAAATGTTCTATTTTTTAAACAAAATGACTTAAAGCGCTAAAAATAAATCAATTCCAGACTTTTTGAGACTTTTTTCGAATTTCTGGAGTTTCTGTGAGTAAGCAAGCATTGAAGGTATTATTTATTAGTGGATATGACTTTGCCTGGGTGAATTTCACAATATTTACATTTTATTTATTCAAAAAAGCTACAAAGAATACGTGACAGCATTCTTTAATAAAAATTGTTCTATATCTCGTATTTCAGATTTCCATAACCTTCTTTTATTTAATAGTTGAACCATTAATACGGAGAAAGTAGCCAGAAATATTGAATACAATTTCTTTACTTGCTAAACCATTTTTTAAATCTTGGCAATTGCAAAAATTGTATTCAATATGTGTAGCTACTTTTTCAGTATTTGTGACTGGACTATTAATTAAAAAAACGTTACAGAAATCTGAAACATTAAAAATAACATAAATTTGATAGAAAGACCCGGTCGTGTAATATCCTTAGCTTTATTGAATCCATAAAATGGAGATGTTGCACCTGTTGCTTAATTGACTAGTTTAAATTTCTTCCTAAAATCCATTTTTATTTTTGAATAACTGGAAGAAGGTAGCATGTTTTATTAATAAGAATCGAAAACTGCTTCTAAATTTATTTTGATTTTTTGACAAAAGGAAATTATCTCACGTTACTTTTCTTTGGCTGTAGTTAAAAATATTTTTTGATCTTAACACAATGAACCGTGGTCGGAATTATAAATAATTATCAGCATGAAATAAACAAAAAATAACTAAATATGTTTTATTTTTATTTTTAAAGCCATCCAAGTAGTATTCTCGGACAAATTCTTTGCATAAGTGATTGAGGTGAGTTTTGAATCACTCGAAGTTCTTTCATATTCGTTTATTATGCATAATACAATAATTCTGTTTTAATTATTCGCATTAAGGATATTAGCTAATATTCTTTTTTCCTAAGCGGTTAAGAATAAATGTGTCAGACTACGTCGGAAATTATCTACAAGAATAGCACGAGCAGGATTAAAAATCTATGATGATTTTTAAATACGATTAATTGTTTAAAAATATAATTAGTCATTAAAAACAAACTGTTGAAAGAATTTGCAAATTTAACGTAGGATAATTCATTTTAGACATATTTTATATTTTTAAATAGGATATATCACGTTAGAAGTTTTTAAAACTAATTCAAGAATTTGTCAGGACCTATGAAAGTTTTATCAAGAATTAAAAATTTACAGGACCCAATTCGTGAGACTCGATGTTTAATTTTATAGTTCTATGGTTTTCAAAAGAACATGGGTATAAATAGATACACCAGAAACTTGTAAAACCTTTCAGCTCGGGGCTCTGTACGAATTTACAAATAGTCGACACAGGTATAAAGCAGGTCTACGAGGCGGCGCCGTACCTACATATTGTGGGCGCCCGCACCGAAAGAAAAGACGATTTGGTGCAGTACCAAAAAGCAGTACGGCGCTGAAAAGGGATCGGCTCACGGAGGCGCTGATATCCTAAGTGTGAGTGTGTGCACGCAGAGACCGAAGTACAATAGACCGGTTTTACAAGTTTTTGGTGTACTATTTATTTGTAACGCACATGCAAATCTTTCTAACTCTCATGTTCCTTGGGAAAATTACCATCAAGTTGCGTGAAATTTAATATTTTTTAAAGCGTATTGTCAAATCCCTATCATTTCCGCGAAATTACCTACTGCCTGAGGAATATTCCGGTCTTTGACCAAATATTCCCAAAACTTTGGGAAAATAGTGTAATAGTAATTCAGAATTGGTAACGCTAGAAAACAGTTGTAGAACATTTGGAAATTATTAATTTGAATAAAAAATTATTATAAACAAATGGCGGAAATTAATATTGGTTCGTGAAATAAAAATCATTTTCGCCAATAAATTCAACAATGTTAAGATTTAAACAATTATAATTTGGAGAAATGTATGTAAAGCTATGAGTAGACGTATTGAAACATTATGCATAAAGAAAGTAATTTTTCGCTGTAAGTACATAACAAAACTTATTATTACCCATAAATCTGATGCAACAATTAATAATTTGTAATTAGTTTTGTAGCTAGGTACACAGTTATAACTGATATCACGTAACTATATATTTTATATGAAAAATGAATTCACTCAGGTTAAAAGCATTTGCGATTGCGTGTTTATTTCTTAAATTGTTTATAATAATATTAAAGGTTGTCATTAGCTTAAATTCTTGATTAAATATTAGTAGTGACTTCCATCCAAAAGAAATTAGAGCTGAAAAATAAAAAGGTATACAAATAAATGTTCCTTTGTGGTACTTGTTAATTAAAGTGTTTTAAACAATTAAAAATCCTCACCATTAATCATTTTTCGAGGTTTATAAGAACTTTTTAAATAGTTTTAATTGTATCCAGTGGGTAAAAGTATGAGGCATTTTAGATAAGATGTAAGTGTATTCAACATTTGCACGATATATTGTATTATTTATTTACATAAATCGTTTGTAACAATTAAAATGTACATTAAATTATTTTTTATGTTCCTTAAGTAGATCTGCATTTGTTTTGATAAATATCGAATTTGTTTAAACAATTTTTTTACCTAAAATATAATTTTTTATTGCTAATTTTTCATTTGATTTGTCTATAAACTCTTGGTATTGACCGCTGTACAACGCAGCAAGCGTTAGAAAGTTTCCTACAAATTTGCTCAAAAATAACAA